>ML977170.1:0-112902 GCA_010015705.1 Aulographum hederae CBS 113979
TGGATCATAGCCTGTTTGACCCTGCGCCCCCCATTTTTGTTTCGTTGTATATGATATCATGTGATATGATCATGTGACCGCCTGCGATAGATAGACACGGTACTTTAGGTGAACTGTGAGAGCGATCCGTTCGTTGACCTTTCGGAGCCCCGTCCTGATGGTCTCGTCTGTAATGATGCCGACGTCCTGATTGGTAGCTGGATCACAATATTTCCACACATTGTAGTTATGTGCGAGATCAGCAATGGAGTCAATCCAAGATTGCCAAACATCCCTCGATGTCAGCTGGGTGTAGTTGGAAGCTGCCTCTGTGGACATGATTTAAAGATGCTGAATGATCGTAAAGGTGATTTCGATCGGGTGAAAAAGTTGGTGTTCTTTGATGGAATCAAATGTGATGATTTCGAAAGTGGTTGGTATGATTGTAGTTTCAATCTTGTTTGTTCGAATTTTTCTAAAATTTCCGTCAGTTCAGAGTTTTCAGTCTTTGGTATTAGAGAGAGCAGAGTTTGACTCCGCTAGTACGGTCTATGCCGTGAAAAATTTTCTCCTGTGCGTGGAGCTCTCCGCCGGTTTTACGGGGTTCGCCGTCAGATGATGGAATGCTCCGACAGACATACGGAGCCCACCGTTCGAATGTGGAGTTTGCCGCTCGATGATTTTTTCGGTTGTGCGACTGCTGAAATTTCAAAACTCGTTGCTGAAGTCTTTGGTCTCAAGGCTTCAAGAACAGCTCTGTAGAAAACGTCAGTAGAAGTGATACCGGGCTCATAACTGTCGGAGGCTTTTGGGGTGATAATTGCCAAGCTCCGAGGATACTGCGTGATCACGTTGGAAGTGCAATAACGCAGTGAAAAAGGCAAGATCTTTGAGAGACCAAAGATGTGAAGATTGTGATGTGTAGTGTGATCTGTCTAGGAGTGCCAAATGCCGGAGATGGAATATATGCTCCAGATCACATGATGCCTGACTAAGCAGTCACGTGATTAGTCTCTGACACAAGTACTTCCGTTCTACCAACATCTCGTAATTCCATACCAACAAACCTTTTTCGTTTTGCTGTCTTTTTCACACGTGCCGTAGGTGCCCCGAATGTCTGTCTAGTCAAACCTCTGTCTCGCAGGAACATTATTAGCCTTTACAAGGTCACGAAGATGATAATTCCCAGACGGACAGAGACTGTGGAGTGAGTCGAATAAGTTGATCGTAGACTGTAGGCGAACGGTCAAGGATATCGAAACGGGTCTCCGTCGCCGTCCGTGAATGCTTTCAGGTGGTGGAGTCCTTGATCTACATCGTGGCTATTTCTCGAAATTGTTTTTCATTGATTGTTTTGGTGTTGAGTATCACTAAGGTATCCAGGGAGGAGCGCATTCTTTTAGGGAATGTGCTTTTTCAGTGGTGTCTGCCATTTCGAGTTCATCACATATCCATGGGCGATGTGTATCACCAGCTTTCCTGTGGACGAATCTTCTCAATATCTTTCGGAACCTCCCCGAGGCAGGATCAACACCACACTTTCAAGCACACCACCAAAACTCCTGATGCGGTGATGTTACACCGACTCAAGAGATGTGTTGAAAACTTGGAACTTGGTCTGACTTTAGCTGCTCGAACCATGTGGATAATGTCTCCTTCAATGCCAACGTTGCGGGCTTTTCCGTATCAACCGGCTTTCTGTGACTTGGTGCTTGGATGCTGTGATGGCATCATGGCAAACGCAGGGAACAACTCAGAGGCACACACGGCCCGTACAGATCGAAGGTTGGTTTGGCGTTTCCTGCCATGGCGCCGATGGGATGGATGCGTGAATCTTTTTGGAAAGACGTCCGAAGGCCACGAGGGCAGAGCGAGATGGATTCGAATGCTTTTGTCAGCAACAGATCCATTTTTGGATACATGACATGAGACACCAATTCTGGAGGAACGCCTCTGGGGAGACTTTCAGTAGTAGACTTTCCAAGTGTTTCACCATCTCCTGGCTCGGACGAGCAGGTCACGTGCGCTGGAGAAGCGGATGGGGAAGGTGCGTTGAACTGGGAAGAAAACTTGGCAACGAACTTCAAATCCAGCTTCACACCTCCACATGTCTATTTTTGATCTCAACATATACTTTCTCTGTTGTTTTCTTTTTCAACCACATTCGAACCTCGAGGTCGGCTTCTGTTGTTGTTCCTGACTCGTGCACGCCTTCATTTCTGGCGCAAGCTGAGGGGACATCGCGCGCGATCGACTGTCGTCACACTTTGAGGGTCAAGGTCGAACTTCGAACACCAAGAAGACCTCACTTCGGGAATGTCAATGTACACACGGAAGTGCTGGGGAGACATGAGACAGAGACCCTCGCAAAGTGTAATGCGTTCACGATACCAGGTCCTGCACATTGGGCACTCACTCACTCATTCTGTGTTCCCATGTTTCTCAGTCACGCATTGCTCCTCAGAAAACAATGATCAACCTGGTCCCCGGTCCTGCTCCAGCAACTCGGTTTCGATCGCTCGAGTCACTTGACCCAGATTGTGCCCGAACTCGCAGAAAGCCCAAGGAATCAGCTAAATATATCGACGAACTTCAGCCTGGTACACTTCCACTTGCGGAACTATCGCAAGGCTGTTTCAAGATGCGGTTGAGACCTTGACCTTGGGCAAAGAGCACGGACTGGGGTATAGTTTCATCATGGCGAAGGTCCCGAGGACCGTGCTAAGTTGATGAGATTGGCCAGGAAACTACTTGGTATCTCGCTCTCCGGAATTCGGACTTCTTATTCGCCAATACCCACTGCGAGTCCCCAGCCATCTCATTCTTCACTCACTGTCTCGCACGGTTTTGAGATACCAACACCCAGACACCGAGAGAACCGACCACACTGGCATCACTGATCAATTCTAGACTGACGGGCTCCACAATCGCCGGGCTTTCTCCATCCTTTGCGGCTTCCTCGGTCTTTCAGGGACTTGGGATCAGCATTGTCACTTGTCAGAGAGTCAGACGTCTAGAGTCAGTCGCCAGACCAGACGCAAGCTCGGCTCCTACCGATGTCGAAATCGAACGTGGTCGTTGGAAAGCGGCAAAGCCGTTGGGCTCCCCACCAACCCTGAGAATGGTCGCTTCGAGTTGACAGGCCTTGACAGGCGCCGCAACGCCACAGCAGTGTGGCGGCAGCACGTGTCGACGCGGCCGCCTGGGCGTTGCGGGAAGGGCCGAATTGGCCGAATTGACTGTGTCGATTGGCTGCGTTGACCCGTTTATATCGGCGTGGCACTCCGTAAATGGTGCAATTTCGGGACGCCGAGTTCAATTGCGACGCTTTCTTCAAGGAGTCGCGAAGGATTCTTGTCCCTCGGCAAACGCCGCAGACTGATATCTTGACTCTCGAGCCCTCGACAGGTGCTGACGCGGACACATCTAACTTAGCAGCTACAAGCATTGCAACAAGGTCGAGGCCGAGATCAGATCTGCGGCCGCACCTTGCGCTCCGGGGCGGGAGGTTGCAAAGATGGTCAAGGACGACATCGCAAATGATCCAATTACGGAGAGCGGCCCCCGTCTCAGATACACGAGCCACAGCAGCACCGCCACACAGCCGTGCCACAGCTCACCTCTCCGCTACACGAAGGGCCGCCAATGGGGGCGTGCGGGCGTGTTCAACCCAGCACACCAGCGCAGTCACCAGTGACACGTTATCGTCGATATCAAACAGCTCCAGGCCCAAAGGTAATGCCGCTTCTTGACATCATCGTAATACCCATCGCACATCCGGTGCTCGCTCGCACTCAATGCCGCAGGAGTAAAGGGGGTCTGGAGAATGGCTCCCTACTGGCTAGGTACATGACTGACCAGCGTCGATTCTTGAATCATCCTGATGTGTTCGCCCGAGCAGACCGAGTTGGCTTTCATTCGCACGGATCGTGATAGCGGAACTGTTGCCGGGTGTGTGTTGATGCTTTGGCACTTGGCCTTGCACATGGAGTCGCGGGCAGACTCCCTCGACGCACCAGGACTCCAGGAACCGAGTACGTACTCGCATCATCGCATCCCTTGGGACACGAGCAATTGCCATAGTACATATGATACGGCAGACACTGGCACACTGCAGCGGGTCAGTGGCTGTCTGGATTGAGATTCGTCTTCCGATGCTCGGCAATCTCCTCGACCACGTTGTCGTCCAGCATCAAACGTTGTGGCTTCGGGACCGTCAAGCCTTTGGCCGTGGTGGTCGTGTGGCTAATCTGTTTTGATAGCCTTGCAGCTCCGAGTAACCGCATTCCGTCGTTCCCCTCAGAATTGCCTATAGCGCGAAGCCCGAAACAGCAGCACCCCGAGAGCGAACACGCTCAATTTCTTTCTAGAAGACGGCCATCCCCACGAAGCTGGTCGGCGGCGCCTTTCGTTAAATTGCAGGGCAGCCCGCAGAACGAGTCGCGCCGAACGGTCCGCTGCGTGCCTTGTTCGCCATTTCCCATGGCGCGAGGCTGCAAGTCTGTGACTACGAGTACGCAGCAGTCGTCAGGCTGTGAAGCGTGACACTGGGGAAGGGCAGGGGTGCCGCCTCGATACCTCAGGAAAAGGAAGAGAGAGAGGTGAGGCTTGACTCTCCGCTTACGGACGGTCGGTGCAGGAGCGTGAGGACTGAGGACGAGTGAAGGCACAGAAGGACGAGGGTGGTGTGGCTGCCAGTCTGGACTAGACGCCGATCGCAAGGCCTCGAGCCACAGTCTGTAGACCGCGGTGTGGTGTCTGACGCAGCGTACGCGGCTCCGATCGCCAGAATCGATGCCTCATGGGGTCTCCCTGGGCATCCTCACTCTGAGGCACTCGCGGGGGGATGGAGGGACAGGAGGGAGCAGTCCCAGTCACTACTACTCCCAGACTCCCAGACGCCCAGTCCGACTCCCAGTCCCAGTCGACTCCCTCCCACCCCCAGACCCAGTGGAGCACTCAGCACGGTTAGCTCCGTCTCCCTGGCCCGCGACGTGGGCGACCTCAACCCGGCGTCTGCGCTAGTACAACAAAGTCCGCTGACACCCTGGAGTGGCTGTGCACAGAGCATCAAGCCTGAGCGCATAGTTTTATTACCCGTCAAGCCACTCCAGCCCAGCCATTGCTTCACCTCCATCTCGTCGTCCGCTGCTTCTGCGCCCCTCTGCACTAGAAATCCTGATGCATCTGTCCCGGTGAAGAGCGAAGACTGAAGACTGAAGCTGTCCCGCCATCGTCTGCGCAGATATCATGTTTAGCAACCGGTACGTCGTCCGACTCCTCCTCCAGCTCCGCCTGCTCCTCCTCCCAGAGCGCGTCTTCACGTCGATCAGCCCGTCTCCCAAGCGCGCGTCGCCCGTCCTGCCTCACCTGCGCCCAGCGCATCGCAACTGACAGGCTCGCAGGAGAAATTCCCAAAAACCCAACGATGAGCTGCTCGCCCAATTCAAGGCCAGCTTCCCAGAAGTAGGACCGAGTTCCCAGGCCTCGCAGCCCTCGCAGCCCTCGCGCGCCTCTGCTGCACCCTCCCAGACCTCCATGGAAGCCCTGGACGTCGCCATGCACTCCCGGTACGTCTCTCTCTCCTCCACCCCCATCTTGATATCAACCCCCCAGCCCTACCACACAACTCTTCCCACATCTCAACACACCTTCTTGTCGACCCATATCTTGCGCGCCCACGTGCATGTCATCTGACCCTACCCAATGGATGTACTGACCTTTGCTATGCCTTCCAGCGACCATTTCGGCGGTGACGACCTCAAAGACTTGGACCCGACGCCTCGAGGTTCCAACGAGCAATGGAGGTTCACTCCATCCCTCATGGACCCCAATAGCTTCGCCTTCTCTTCCTTCGCCAACCAGCCGCCTGGATACTACACACCCACGCCAGGCGGGACGAACACGCTCTATCACAATCAGGCCGGCGACCTACATACTCCCGGATTCAGCATGGGACTCGGGACCCCACTCTCCATGCCAACTTCAGAGAACGCTATACATGTCGGGCAGCAGTCGGGCGCCCCAATGCACGACTTTCATGGAATGGCTCCCCAGGTCTTCCACAATCCGAACCCTTTCACCATGCAGCAACACCATTCGTTTGCGCCTCATCACTTTACTCACCAACCCGACATGTTCCATGGCATGGAGCAACACCACGAAGAATCACACATGGACCAAATGCACAGCGACGTTGAAATGCACGAGCGGTCTCCAGTCATGTCGTTCCCTCACCAGCCCCAGACCTTTGAGACGACTATGCGTCCTCCTCCGGTTCAGCAGTCAAACGAAAAGTACGCATCAGGAACGAATTCTTACAGTCATGATCGACTAACAAATTCCAGCTTTCGTTTTCACGTCACATTGAACGCGCCGACCGCCATGGTGAAGCAAGCAGATGAGATACCCGTTACTTATCTGAACAAAGGCCAGGCATACTCAGTCTCAATCGTCGATTCTGCCCCGAACCCAACGCTGTCTGGTCCTGTCAAATATCGAACTTTTCTTCGGATCGCCTTCGAAGATGAACAGCAACGGCAGCGACCAGCAGCCTGTTGGCAACTGTGGAAAGAAGGACGAGGCTCGAACGAAGCCCACCATCGAGGCGGACGGCTCCAAGCCGTTGAATTCGTCGATCCCAGTCAAGTGGGCATTGGCGACACCTCAGGGCGACCCTCCATGGAGCTGGATTCCGCATCTTTCGACGGTTTCTCCATCGTCTGGTCCCCAGCTTCTAGCTCTTCCGCCGAGTGCTCCATACCTGTTCGGTTCAACTTTCTCTCGACTGACTTCAGTCATTCAAAAGGCGTCAAGGGCATTCCAGTTCGACTGACAGCCAAAACCGAAATCTACAACCCTCAGCAGGCTCCAGCCCCTCAGAGTCCAGGCTCCGAGATATGCTATTGCAAAGTTAAGTTGTTCAGGGACCATGGCGCCGAACGAAAGCTCTCCAACGACATTGCCCATGTCAAGAAGAGCATCGACAAAATGAAACAGCAGATTGCACAAGCCGAATCTGGTATGAAAGACTTCGGCAAACGAAAGCGAACCAGCTCGATTTCGAAACAATCCTCAAACTCCCGGCCTGGAAAGGCACCGAAACACAAGAGAACCTGGTCTATGTCCTCTGCCAGTTCATCGAGCAATCGGCAGCCCGAGGAGGACTTGCACCTGAAGTTGGCCACTCTCCAGGACATGTTCACTTCGACACGACCAGCTAGTGTGCTCTATCTGCGAGGAGACGAACTCGATGATCCGGATATGCACCCAGTCCACTTGACAGGCGAGCCGCAGGACCTGACGAAGATTGAAACGGGCGACGCGACAATGTGGGAGAGGCAAAGCAATACCGGGCCAACATCGTCGATCGTATCACCTACCTTGAGCGTCGATTCACTTCATTCGGGCAGCCAAGAAGCGTTGCGAAGAAGTTCCGGCTTCACGCAGCCTACGCCGTTCGGTCCCCATTCTCGTGTATCTTCCAACGAGTGGAGATCGATGCCCCAAACGGCGACCAGCGATCTTCAACCTACAGCACCACTAGGTGCTGTTGCTGAAGGGCCTGTCAAAGTACCGAAGACAGGATCATCTGGCGAGCAAGCAAGTCTCTCTGGCTGGATCGAGGCACTCGGAGTCGACTTTTCCTATCAACCGCCCCCAGAACGAGCCGTGAAGCCAGGTATGTTATATATGTACGCCAAGTTTCCATTGAAACCCCTCTAACACCATGAATAGTCGCGTGCTTTTACGTACAATCAAGGCCTGCTGGCAAAACCCAATCCGACAATTATTACCGAGCTGTATACCTTATGCAGCGTACCCTCAAAGATCTCGTCAACGGCATTGCCTCGAAATGCGAGATTGAACCAACATCGGTCATGCGTACCTTGCGTGTAACCCAAAAAGGTCTCTCAATCATCCTCGACGACGAAACCGTTCGAGAAATACCTGAAGGTCAAGACATGGTCGTCGAGATTGTCGACCTCCAGCCTCATTCCCCCATGAAGCGAGAATGGGACGCTGGACCAACCGACGTGCAAGTTGACGGCGACATGGCCATCATTGCAAACGTACACACCGAAGGCCACGAGCTCAGGTTGCTATTCTAGACCACCATCCTTACCAACCTGCCACTCATTTATGGTCTTCCTCCACGACGCTACGATAATTTGTATAAAATATGGCGGGGCATATACCTATCCACAAGGACGGCGGGGCACATACTTGCGAACTTCTCCTTCTCACACCTACAAGATGGCCGGCTTAGCTGGATGCAGCCGAATCTTGTCGCTCGATACCCATCTGATCTGAGTACCTTTTTTGCTTGGATGTTGCGCGGACTAATTACTCTATTACTGGCCTTTTTGCTTTTCTACTATGGATAGGATACTCTCACCAACCTGGCTTTTGTCTTTGGCTTTGACTCTCCTTTCGTCAATCATCAACCATCAAGATCAAGACGCGGTTCTAGTAGTTAGCTTACTACCTTTGTTTGCGCATTCTAATGCTCCCTGTTCACGAAAGATGAACGAGATATTATATTTCATATATTATCTACCTACTGTTTGGGACTCTCCCCAAACTTCCAACAAGAAATTAACTGTTACCTTAATCATCAACACCCTAATATGTCTCTCCTCCTTTCCGTACACATACTAAAGCACCCAACCACAACCAAGTGCTGGATTTTCGTGGCTTTCCTTTGATCTAAAGATACCCTTGCTCAGAGATTTTCTTTCTTTCTCTTGCGATTATGTTTGGCGTTTGCTGCAGAGGCAGACCTATGGAGAGAGGCGAACGGTTGACCCAGGTGCTTTGCTGGTCCGCAGAGTGGCCGCTTGAGATCCAATGGTTCCCAATTCGCCTCTGGTCTTGCGGGAAAAAACTGACAGTTGTCATGCTCGCGTGGGGTTGTCAATTTGCGCTAATTTCTTGCTCTGCTGCTACTCGCATCTCAAATTTTGCATTACCGCTTATTTAGACAATCATCCAATCAAACGTCTACCACTCACTTGAACGGGGTACAATCCTCTCTGGAACTCCTTCATAATCAGATTCCGAACCGCGCGCAACAGAATTCCTGCTTTCTGCATTATTCCTGCCTGCTTTCATGAAGAAGGAACTACTTGGCCCATTTCACGGCGCAAAGTCACTGTACCCTTTCCTGCATGCATGCATGCATAGTGCATATAAGGGGGAAACGAAGGGACAACACGTCAGGTCATTGACATCCAATACCTCTGCTCCGAGGCCTTCTCACTCTGCATAAGACTCGGATATTCTTGTCGGAAGCACGCATCCTTGGAAATTTCAACCCAGACTACGTCTTCCCGATGGCTCGAGTCCTTCACGGTTCGTTCCTTCGTTTGCCACATGGCACAGACAGGCGCCCGACAGGTCCCAGGGCGTAGCTTCGGAAGCCGCGAGAAAGAGACAGAAATGACAGACCCCTTCGGCAGCAGGAAACGGCAGGGTCCATGCCCATGAGCCCGCTTGACATTACATACACGGGCCCTTGCATGCCCGCCAATCTTGGAGCTGCCTCGCTGCCGACGACTCGCAGCGGAGGATGCGGCCGCGAGGTGCAGCTCCCTGACACTGGACTGATATGGGGCGCTCCTCCTCTTCCGAGTGCTGGAGACGCCGATGGGATGGGATGGTCGAATTGGGTGGTTTTTCTTTCTACAAAACTACTGTAGCGACTCGAGGCGAGCGGAAACGAAGACGGGGCTGAAGTTCTGAACTGGAGGGCCTGGCTTAGCGGCCTAGCCGGGGCGTGCAGGGACTCGAGGAGGATTGTGCCGGCTGGAGTGATTGATAGGAGAAGAGTGGAAGGGGAGGAAGCGGATGGGCGCATGGGCGTATGGGTTCGCCACCTCCACAGATGCTATAGCCATACACTACTGGGGGTTCGTCGACTTTGTGCGAGGGAGGAAGGGTTAGACGAGGGGAGTGTGGCTGTGTTTGATTCTCACGATATCGATTTGGCGGGAGGAAGACGGGACTGGCATGGGCTGGATGGCTTGGAGATACTCGATTGAATGGCGTGACGTTCGCTTCGAGGGCATCTCGTATCTACCTACTCTACCGTCCTCTCCTCTACGCCACATCCACAGAACAAAAATGCCATGTCGTCCCATCGTCACCTCAGGAACGAACGCGTGGCTCATGCCGCAAATCCAGTAGACTCAGCAAAACGGACGTACGAAGCCTCAGCTCGACAAGGTCATCCGCGAAATTCTGAATCTGAATCTGGTAACAGCAATTGTAGATCTCTGAGAGCGAGATGTAGGAAGTACTATAGTTAGACTACTTCGAGAGGGTCTCGACGCCTAAGTCTATACGATTCCCTCATGAATTGATGCACTCGCCACTGTGGCTACACTACCCGGCATCTACATCGCGGGTACGAATAGAGATGAAGTGACGAGGCAGGTGTAGCCACAAGACCCCAGCCCGAACGACTCCATGTAGCATAGTGCATTTACGCCCATGCCAGCGCATGAGGTCCAAGACCCGAAACCCCATCTTCAGAATGCCATTGGCTCCCGAAAAGAAGGTCGTTCGTATCGACACGCCTCGTAAGGATAGCAGTAGCAATTCTTGGGGCGGCTCGAGTTGTTTCAGGATGTGGACATGCAGGGCGTGGTGGCCATGTGGGACGGTTATTGACGTATAACGGTGCGACCTGGGGGGTTGCGTGCACTGCCACTTGGAGATCGTTTCTGTTTTTGTGGCTGGTGAGGGGAGCTTGAGAGTTCTAGAAGGAGGATGGGCAGGGCGGGAGGACAGTAGAGTGCATGCGAGTACGTGGTTTGGTCTATCTTTGGCATTGCCTGGATTGGCGAAATTTGGGAATGTGTTGGAACAGGCCTGAGGGATTAGAGTACGAAATCGTTGGCATTGAGGCATTATCGCATTACTTCTATCAATTGTGTGATTGATGATGATGAAGCACGAAGATTCCTCCCCAAACAAACGAACCGTCGTACCGTACATCCAAACGTCAGCACAGCCACAAACGCCGTCCATCACCTTCCCCACAAGGACAGAAACTGCAACGTCGTATAGACGAGCAAGAGGGTCTAGAAGCATTCTCTGATTGGTGTGATAGACAGATCTCCTACTCCATTGAGAACGGAGGAAGTCGAGCATCATCTGTTCTGATTGGCTGCTTTATGACCATTTTTGCACTGCCACATATACCGTTCTTCATCCTTCTCGACCATATGCACGTGGTTTTTCTCTTTTGGCTAACCGACGTGCATGTTCGAGAAGCGCGGTGGGAAGGAATGTACCTACAGCAGTAGCCCAAGCCCGAGAACGGAGTACATAATACGTACATGAGGTGATACACGATAGCTGAGGTACGAGGACTCAAAGCCACAGCACGTGGCCTCCATGACGTCGAATTGTTCCACCATCCTTCCTGACTAAGCCAAAATGCAACATCGCGTTCTTCCTAAAGAGGCAATTTTGCTTGCTTGTCCTTTTCATGTGAGATCGTCGCCTTACAGCCTTGACAGGTACGCCGGTGCCTTGATTTCTGCACATAGCCACACTTTTGCCCTGCATTTGTTTTCGTAACGCGTTGCCCTGCGTCCTTGTCAGCCGTGGTGTTGACTCGGTTGGACTGGACTGGAACAGCTTGGAGTGGTCTCGTGACCTTGAACTTTGTTACGACATTCGAGGTACAACTGAAAGAGCCTTATTGGACGGATAAGAGTGCATTTCAGAGAAGTGAGGAGAAGTAAAAGGAAATGTATGTCGACAGGGCTGATTCTCTACCTTGACTAAGAAGTGAAGACGTGATGTTTTACAGAATTTGGACAAAGACCATAGGATGCAAGGAAAAGGGAGAGTAGCTTCAATCATTATGCGAAAATGCGTAGGATTATCAAGTTATTGTAGCAACTACAGCTCTGAAAATAACCACGTAAATTGCGATATAAATATTTGATTGTTGTCTTCGATTTGGAAAGTAAAGAGTATCATTGATCGGTCAAAGTATCCTTCATCCATCCCGATTTCCGGTCTGCAATTGTGAACCGGAGCAACATCACGAATGCAGTTGCAGCATGACCACTTCCTTTCTCTCTCATTGTCATCTCTGGAATCGAGTCATCCGCCGTGCCATGTGAACATAATGTAGATACTGCCAAAACATAGATCGCATGAGTTCTGGTAGATACCTTCAGGGTCTCGCAGCACAAGCGGAAAAAGATACCTATTCAGCCTTACAGAGGACATCTCACATTTGGTGAGTGGCAATGATACTTGCAGGCATTCTCTTTCGAAGGCTTGTGGTGATCTTCGGAAACCTCGCAGTTGTCGAGCAAGCTCTCGCACAAAGCAAGGAGCAGAACATGCGACGGGTCTTCGGGAACGATCTAATATCGGAGAGAGTCTGAATCCGAAGCATGAACGATCATGTCAACGACCAACCTCCTTGCGGGTGAGATTGACGGTGTTCCGGCGAATATGATCGTGGCTGCGGCAGCAGACAGTGGTTGAATTTCTGTAGTGGGCCGACCTTCGAAGACCTCGATGATCTGATCAATCAGGGCATTCCTAAATGCCACATTGAGGAGCCTCTCGCCTAAGACGTAGGCTTTAAAAAGAGGGATAAGTCGCGCCTCGGTAGCTGAACCATCACTTGGGATTCCAGTGAGCGTGCCATAGTAGAGCCAAGTGACAAAGATCCCGAATATTTCAGGTTCTTCATGCTCGAGACGTATAGTTCGCTCCGCAGACTCCTTCCAGTTGTTCCTCATAGCAGCGTCGAAGAAATCACACGAGGAGCGGATGATTGCCTCATGGACAGAAAAAAGCTTCTCGTCGGAGCCAACTAGGACGCGAATGGTGTCTCCCTCGAGGCTGTCAGACCATGTCAGCAAATTGCAGATTTGAAGATATATTCAATATCTGCCTACCTCTGATATTTGTGCTCAGTGTTGTCTGACATAGTGTGTTCGAGGAAAAGGTAGGATCCGAGAAGCATTCAGCATCAGCGAGTGGAAAGCAAGGTTTTGGTGATAGCAATACCAAGAATTCAATAGTGGAAGGGTTGTCCGAGCGAGAGGTTGACAAGAGTGACTAGCTATCTAAGTGAATCAATCTGAGGCTTCGTTAGAGCCAACAATATTGAAAGCAGGGTTGAAATTGAGCTTACCACTGGAAGCTAACCCTGGATACCTCGCGTGAGCTCGATGATCAAGGTAGCTAAGCTGCACCAACTTGGCCAGACGAAGAAAGTCCACAACCCAGAGAGTGGTGAATAATTAGATATGATTTTGTTAAGCACTGACAGGCAGAAGGCTAAGAGGTAGCGAGTTTCAAAGAAGCACGGCTATGACCTCGAACAAGTGCCGGTTATGATGACATGTGGGTTCTGTTGAGAGAAGACAGAGGGATATCAGAAGTTGGTGATGAACAGTAGGTACTTGGTAGGGTCGCGATAAGAGGTTGTAGAAGACGTGGGAAGTGGACGAGGCGTAGAGTTGAAAGGTTAAGCGAATATCAGAATGCGGAAGGAGCTCTTCCCGGTTAGACTTACCCCCATTCACGATGCTCACAACAGCAAAACTCAGGCTAAGGACGTGACTCCGCTGCCTTTTCGGAATATTATTGAATCAGCTACTTGAACGCTGATGAAAGCCGTTTTACGAGATACCTGAACAACCTTCCCAATGCTGCCTCCCAAGCCGTGCATGTCTTCCGCATGATCCCTTGTCGCCCCCATCATCCATCCATTATCATCCCAATCATCCTAACAAGCTCCTATTTCAATACATACACCTGTTCTATTCCGCAGGATCAATACCAAAGTCCACTCCAATAGCGGCGTACGAACGCCAATCGCTGAATCCAAGCCAACTAGTCCAGATCGTCCTGACTCGTCTCCTGAGCCGGTACATCTGCTGTTTTCTCCGCAGTGGGAATTTTACCCGCCGAGGTGAATTTGGTGAGTGCTCCAATCCGGTCGTACACGCTCCTGGCTCGCACATAGGGGTCCAGCTTCCAGTAGTTGTCCTTCAATTGCAGCGCCGCGGCATCCCTTTCTTTCCTGGCGTCGTCCATCGATGTCTCTTCTTTGACCCATGCTTTGAGAAGATGCTCATATTTTTCTGTGAGAGACTTCCTATCCTGCTGGAGCTGGGACTTTGTCGCCGTATCTTCCATGGTTTTGTTCTCGCCTTCTACTGGCTCAGGGTAAGAATACTCCCATTCTTCTGTGCCGCCGAGCTCTTTCGGTATCTGATCCTTTGCGATGTATTGCTCCAGATCTTCCACGGTTTTTGTGAAGTGGACTTTGCCAGCTACAACAGGGTCTAGCCACCCACGGATGATACTCCAGATGGACGAGAAAACCCAAGGTGCCTTGTGAACGAGGACTGCTCCGAGAGATTCCGGATAATTTGCTTCAAAACACTTTATCATGAATTTGACTGGAGTATAATCCATGTTTGCAAGGGAAAAGCTCGTCATGTCGAAGACAATCGTCTTTCAACACATCAGCGTGAGTCTCATTTTGCGATGTTGCTCCACTTACCGCAGTGTCCACCGGTGGCGCCAAAAACATCCTCGCCGTCTCGATGGTATAGACTGTGTATCTTTCCAAACTCGCCTCGCTCTGCTCCCCCTGTTTGTGTAATCGCACTCTCACGAAACATAATGGCCTTCCCTCCTTGTCGAAATTGTGCAAAAAGCTCTTGCCCATTCTCAGCTGCGCCAGGAAATCATCGCCCTCTTTTTTCCTCGCTGCCTCGCTGCTCTTTGCCTCTTTCAATGCATATTCCTCTCCTCGAAGCATGATATCATCGTCGACGTGGGAGTCCGTCATTCGCCATTGCATTGTCGCCACCAACATGACCAGCGCCGCATTGACATCCCATTTCCGTGCGCGGAGGAAACGAAGTAGCAGTCCATCAGGGTGGTCATGCTTGACGAACGACCAAAACGCCGTGCGCATCTCTTCTGGTGTATGAGCCGCGAGAGCCGCTCTGAATGCTGCGTGTGTACCATGCTTGTCTTCGCTATCGTCGATGATATCGGACAAATCGGCTGAGGGTGTCGAGGTCCCTGATGGAGCTGGAGAATCGCTGTCGTCGTGGCTGTCTTTGCTCTTTTTGCTGAAGAATGACAACCTGCCCTTCTTCTTCTTCGTCTCTGGGCTGCCAGAAGCCGTTTCAGGAGTTGCGCCGCCGTTTGCTTCAGTTGAGGGCGTTGGTACCGGTGCCTCTATAACGCCGATTATGCGGAGAGTCAGAGCCCAAAGCTCTCGCAACTTCTGCTCTTGTTCCGGGGTGAGGTTGCCAGGCCGGCCTGGCAGTATTTCTGAAGGCATTTCGAGGAGAGGTATTAGCTCCCTGTCAATCTCTTTGATAAAAGACCTTTGCTGGGGTAAGTCTTGACTCGCTGAATCAGCGGTAGGCCTGTTCGGTAGTCTCCCCCAGAGAATGGATGCGCCGATGGTCAATCCAAGTGCCGCTGCGACAGTGGTATGGCTGATGCTACTCTTTTGTGTTGTAGAATGCCGACTGCTCTTGCTGGTTGTGTATGCTTCGCGACTCGTCCGCACGGTTCCGCTGACCTGAGGCTGAGCAAGCCAGAAATGACGTTCCAGGGAGGCGTGGTGTGGAGGAGCGTAGCGGTGAGTGTACAGACTCAATCTGGGGCAGCGACGAAGGCTCATTTACGAGCTTGCGAAGGAACGGGTGGAGGGTCGAGGAGTTTGCGCTTAGCGCATGCTGGAGCAGTTGTCTTACGTCTTGTTGTTTCGCGTATGCTGCAGCGATGGAGGGGTGGAGGGGAGGGGAGAGGTTGAACCCGGCAGACTCGACTGAATTGGTCTCGGAGCGAGTATGACAGAAACTCGGACGAATTGTTCGTCCCAAAAAAGCTCGAAGCACGACAGCTTTGTTCCGTTCCGCCTCCCGCACGAGACCTTCGAATCGTCATCGTCGCGTGCCATCCGAAGTTTACCCGACCAATATCGCGACCTCGTCTGTTTACAAACAGTACTTCCGCACGCGACCATAAATTCTGCTGAACCTCATTTGCCTTGAAAATACTCCTGAAATGGCTACTCCAACTGGCCCTGTCCCGCAGCAACGCGCGCGATCAACTTCTCGCACTCGAGCTACCCCATCACGCCCAACGACGCCCCTCCGTCCAGTGTCGCGTAACTCCCTTCGAGATTCAACCGCTGGTCAAAATGTCGCATTCCCTCTGGACAGCCTAGAAGCCGGCTTTGCAGAGCTTTCAGATGGGATGGCAGATCTAGAAGCCAACTTTATGCATTTACAGCTCATGCATGAGAGTCTCTCCCGGTTCAGCGAGAGCTTCGCCAGCTTCTTATATGGCATGAACATGAACGCTTTCTGTGTTGATTTTCCAGAGGTAAAGCGCATCATCAAAACTCCAGCTTCTGTTGTCTGACACGCCCAGGCACCAATCCCCGAGTCTTTCAAGAGATTGCGAAACGGCCAATTCGACCAGCCAACAGACCTCTTCTCGCGGTCGCTAGGGGCAGGTGACAACCCAGATCCTGAAGCTACATTTCTCACCACGGACACATCCTTCGTCGAGAACCCGCCGACATCATCCAAACCAAGCTCCAAATTCTCAACACCGGCACCTTCAAGAATTGGCAGGGGCGGGGCTCCAGCTGCTGGGGCTCGGGGTGCTGCGGGCAGTCGAGGAGTTGGCAGGACACGAGGAAGTGGCTTGGCGAGAGCGAGCGCGAGGGGAGCAAGGAGAGGGGTGAGATGAAGGAAGTCCATGATAAAGAGAGGAAATATACCCAATTGGACGGAGATCCAAAGCTTGTACACCTGCAGGAGACCAAGGTACAGATCACGCGCAAATATCCTCCTGGCTATCTCTCCTGCAGTCGGCTGCGCAAGATGTCGTCCAGTCCTTGACTGGCCATACTGGCTCGCGATGTTCCAAGATATCCAGCGCAACATATGCTAGCTTCGGCAGGATCGGGAAGTTAAACGCAACGCATTATGCCTCCAGCTCATATTGGGACCTCACCGGTACCACCCATTCCCAAATGAACAGATCGGTCTACTGCAGTATGCGTGGCACAATCGGAGCAAGACATGGTTCGGATGTGAGGAATCTGCTCACAGTATATAATTGAACTCATACTCGGGATGATTAGAAGAACGGCCAATATCGGCAAACGCCACCTTTCTTAGACCGGCGGAAACTTTCATTTTTGCTTGCTGGATGGCTATTCCAACGTCGATTACACATGTCTAAGGTGTTCATGTTCATTTCTTAACTACACTTTCTTGATGTCTGACTGCCAGGATTCATCAGCAAGGATCAGTACAAAACCTGTCGTCCAAGGCGAAAACTACACTTGGATATCAAGATTCGATGCAATGCCACCCGTATATTCCAGGTATTAGACGCTTGGATATCATGGAATGCTTACTTCCTAGCTTTCCGACCAAATATTACTCACTTTTTCCGTCTCGCTTCTTTACAATTTGGGATCTCCCAGGGACGACTTTTCGTTAATTTCTCTGATGTCGTCTTTCCAGCTCTGCTGATTTTCTAAACTTGGATGACTGGATACCCATTTTCATGTCGAAACCACATTTCTAATGCTGTGCATTGGATTGCAAAGTCTCTCGATAATTGACTATTCCACTCACTCTTATCTGGAGTTTCCGTCCAAGCTTCTCGCAAATTGAGATATCCAAAGGTCGATGTCTTGAGGATTTCTTTGATTCGTCCTTCCTAGCTCTGCTGGTCTCTTGGAACGTTGCTCTGGATATCTGCTTTTGAACTATACCCACATATCCAAGGGACTAAACTTCGATGGATGACAATCAAATATGAACATCTGTCTCTCCCTTGATTCAGTGCAGATACATGATCCAATTCATTTACATGTTGAGATATCCAAGCGTGGGAGATGTTTGAAGCTTGTACTGAATGTTATGGTGTTCTCTTTGACGATATAATTTAGAGTTGTGTGTCCGAGGGTGGGAAGTATTTTCACACATTGATCGGTGAGCTGAGTGACGATAGGTAACTTGGCATTGGGGAGGATTGTTGGGCTCTAACTCAACTTTGATGTTGGGGAGCTCACGTGATCAAGTCCTCCACCCGTGTCGCACGTGATTTTGCATCTGCCCGTGCTGCCTTCCCCATGTCTTGGCGTCCAAGTAAAGTCGCGCCTTGACGGAAGTTCCCACTCGACCCTCCAGCCACTTCACCACCACACCACCACAATCATCCATCACGAATAGACTACCGCACGCTGCCTCTCCTCGCCCCATCAGAATCGACGCACATCAATCCATACTCCAGTCTTAGTCACGTGACGCGCTTGCCGTGAGCACTCACGCAATGTCACCAAAAAAGGCGCAGCACAGGCAGAAGAGTGAGGAGCAGCAGTTAGAGTACGTTCCCATCCCAGAACTATCCAGCTTGCTGTCATCTGACCATAACACAGCTTCCGGACTCGGCCACTTGAGATCTTGGTCGGCGCGTCTCGGACTGCCTTCTACATTCACGAGTCTCTTATATGTGGCTCCTCGGAATTCTTCAAGAATGCTATGAACCGTGACTGGAAGGAGTCCCAAGAGCGGTCCGTTCCGTTGCCGGATGACGATGTCGAGATCTTCGACCTCTATTCCAAATGGTTGTACACGGGGACCATTACGTATGTCGCTGATGAGGCAAGCATCAAAGAAGCAATCGCTGAGCAAGATCTCAAAGACTTCAAGTCTCCCTCAAAGCTTGACGAGATTGAAGATAAAGTTAGCGCTATCTATGTCCAGCTTGCGAAAGCTATCGTTATGGGCGAGAAGCTTCAAGATGTCAAGTTCAAGGACGCCATCACTGACACCATCACCGATTGTATCAGCAATTTTACCCTGCCTTCCATGCCGGGATTCCACTTCAACCCGGGCTACGAATTTGTCAACATCATCTATGCCGGTACTATGGAAAGCGCGCCTATCAGGAGGCTTCTTGTTGAGATCTGGGTCAATCAAGCCAGCAAGACTTGGCTGCTCCCTTCTTCCACTGCCTCGGAGAAGCTTCCCAATGACTTCTACTACGACTTGAGTGCTGGTCTGCTTGAGGGACGCGTTGTTCTCTTCAAGGATGAGACGGCCTTTAGGAAGCGGAAGCAGACCTGCTGCTGGCACTCTCACGGTGCGGAAGCTCCTTGCAGCAAGCGCCAGAAGGAGACCTGACAGTATCACTACCCGGCCACTGGTACCGAGAACGATGCTGAAACAACCCTCTGATGCTATCATTTGCTGCGCAGACTCGACTATCTTCTGCCCATCTTTTGCAAAACCGCGGGACTAACAGACGTTTGGCTATGGATTCGAACTTAATCTGCCGTCATTGTCTACGTAGTATATAAAGTTCGAAGCACGAGTAGCGCGGGTTCATGTGTGGGATTAGCTATAATAGCTCATCGATGTCTGTCAGTGTCGAACAGAAGGGCACTTCTTGTACGGATGTGTGACTTGCTATGGGCGGTTGTTGAGGTGAAGGGACTCGAGTGCGGAAGATACAACAATCTCGGGCTATTTTGAGCACTCTTGTATGCAGATAGCAACTTTCTACAATGCATACATTCCAGCTTCCATGCTAACGCCTCGCTATGCTTGCAGTGACCCGCGCATACATATCATGCAGCCGCCTGCTGTTGCTGTTGCTGTTGCTGAGCCTGTGTTTGTATGGCGATGATCTCAGACATCAGAATCTCATTACTACAAGCCTCGAAGCTAGGGCAACTTACTTCCACTTTCTTCTTCTCGCTCTTTTCTTGGATGTCTTGGATCTGCTTCTCTACCCTCTTGCTGCAGACTTGTTAACCTTGCCGCTCATACGGTAAGGTAGACCAGAATGGAAGAGCGCAGAAACTTACATTTCCCCTTCAATATATTCCAATCTACCATCGACCGCCATAGTGGCCTCGGATTTGTCCTGCTTCAGGAGCACAGGACCAACCAGCTTGTAGATATTGGCATCCTCAGCCAGGGTCTTGAACTCTTTCTGTACGCTCAAATTCTCTGTTTTCTGAGAGTCGAGCTTTTCAGAGGCTGAGACAGTTGTATCGAGTTCTGGTGCAGACATTGTGAGTTTGATATCCAAGCAAAGAGGGAAGTGTTGGGAGAGTGGAGCGACCCCCCATAATCGAAATGCGCACCTTTTTGGAGGTTCTGATAGTCTTCTGAGAGCGCCTGCAGCTGCTTTTGCACGTCTGCCATTTCTTCTGAGTTGTGATTACAGATTGGAAGAGGTGCGGGAGGCGGGCTAGAATCATCGACGAGAAATGGCGATGCTTGGCGAACAGACACCAGCGACTCTGAGAGTCTTCTGCCTGAACACCACTTTGCACTTGGAATACAACTCTCCGCCACATACAGACAAGTGTTTAGCGTAACAACTTCCTATCGCAAGTCTACCTACCCTCGCCCCAGACACTGGTGGTTCTGCCTTCGAAGCCGCATAGCAACCGTCTCCGCAACACCTCCGCGAATCGCCCGCTACCGCCGCCCCACCACAACAACCTGTCCACCGTCTACTATCCACCACATATCCTTCGGCCGCTCTCTCTACCGCTTGATACAGCTCGAGACCTGGCTGCTAGCCACCATGAGTAACACCGACTTCCTAGGTCGAGCGATCGACGTGGTGAAGAAGGCCATCGAGTGCGACACTGCGGGGGAGTATGAGAAGGCATACCAGCAATACTACCAAGCGCGTACGTAGATACAGCCCTCAATCGTCGAAATTTGGAAGAACATACATATACTGACACATCAGACAGTGGAGCTGTTCATGCTCGCCCTGAAATGTAGGCTTCCACACCCCATTCCGTCGAGGCGCGTGCCTAAAGCTAACTTCCGCCGTAGGGGAAAAGAACGCCAAATCTAAGGAGATGATCCGCGCAAAGGCGGGCGAATACATGGAGCGCGCCGAAAAGCTGAAGACGCACCTGGCAGAGAACGACAAAGGCAACCGCAAGAAACCGTCCGCCGTCGGCGCGAATGGCAAGGTCTCCGGCGGCAGCGGCAAAGGCGGTGACGACGACGATGAGCAAGACCCCGAGTCGAAGAAGCTACGAGGTGCGCTGGCGGGTGCGATTCTAAGCGAGAAGCCGAATATCAAGTGGGAAGATGTCGCAGGTTTGGAGCAGGCGAAGGAGGCGCTGAAAGAGGCGGTTATCTTACCCATCAAGTTCCCGCATCTGTTCACTGGGAAGAGGGTGCCGTGGAAGGGCATTCTGCTGTATGGGCCTCCGGGAACGGGAAAGAGTTATCTTGCAAAGGCCGTGGCTACGGAGGCGGACAGTACATTCTTCAGCGTCAGTAGTTCGGACTTGGTGAGCAAGTGGATGGGTGAAAGTGAGAGGTCAGTTGAAAGCATTTGGTATCAGATATGGACAGAAACTAACACGATCCAGACTCGTCAAGCAACTCTTCAACATGGCGCGCGAAAACAAACCCTCAATCATCTTCATCGACGAAATCGACGCTCTCTGCGGTCCCCGTGGCGAAGGCGAGTCCGAAGCTTCCCGCCGTATAAAAACCGAACTTCTAGTCCAGATGGACGGTGTGGGGAAGGACTCGAGAGACGTACTCATCCTCGGCGCAACAAACATCCCGTGGCAACTCGACGCAGCGATACGGCGGCGTTTCCAACGACGTATTCATATCAGCTTGCCCGACACTCCCGCTAGGATGAAAATGTTTGAGTTGGCGGTGGGCAACACGCCGTGCGAGTTGAAGCAGCCCGATTTTAAGACGCTAGCCCAGGCGAGTCAGGGGTACTCGGGTAGCGATATCAGTATCGCGGTGCAGGATGCTTTGATGCAGCCAGTGCGGAAGATCCAGACGGCAACCCACTATAAGAAGGTATGTTCCGCTAGACTTCAACTCTGGCTAAATTTTCATACTAACGTTGTTCAGGTCACGGTCGACGGCAAAGAAAAACTCACACCTTGCTCTCCAGGCGACAAAGGCGCCATGGAAATGACGTGGAACCAAGTCGACTCGGAACAACTGCTAGAACCACCGCTTCTGCTCAAGGACTTCCAGAAGGCGATCAAGAGCTCGAGACCGACTGTTTCGCAGGTCGATCTTGAGAGGAACGCCGAGTGGACCAAAGAGTTTGGCAGTGAAGGTGCTTAGTGGGGTTAGACTGGTGGACTAATGGTGTCTTTTCGGCAGGGCGTTTGGGAGTCGGCGTTCTCAGGCAAAGGAAGGAAATGGCCCAAGGGTTGGGGTCGGGATATGGCTACGGTTGAGCGATTGCACAGCGAGCGACGGGATGTTGGGGTATTGCTAGTGGGACTCGTGGCTGAGATAGGTAGAACTTGGATTGCATGAGAATATATATATGTTCGAGAGCTATCATTTCCGGCTTGTTTGTCACTGGGAGAGATGTGTGGACTTGTTTGTGAGTCAAGAAAGGTTCTACTGCCGGCCACCACTGAATTTCCAGGGCAATTGCTGATTCTCATGTTCCAGAGGAGGAGCTGCTCGGGATTATACGAGACTCCTATCGAGGACAGAATGTTGCAACTGGACACTGAAACCGAGTCAGCTATTTCCACAGAACATCCTGTCAGTATTTCCCCTCTGACAGTCTTTGGAACTCTTCGAACAGAGGGGCATTGCTCAGGATTGTCCCAGTGACACTGGTTGCGATACTGTAGAGGAACGCTACCTAATCAGATAATACGGGTGAGTCTCTTTTCAAGGGGACAGCATGTGCTATTTCGACGAGGCAGACCACAACTACACTAAACCAGTAGTCGTGCAAGTCATCTGACTTTGACATAGTACAATCATTCAGCGGATCAGTCAAGAATCTCAGCGGCCGTAAATTCAGCGCCATTACCCTAGGTATTTAAGTACGATGTTGCCTATTACTTTCATACAAAGTCCCGCCATGAAACACTAACCACCACCCATCACCCTTGCCTTGCCTTGCCTTCCCTTCCCTTCCCGTCTCCGAAACACACACGCCTTCATCCTAATGTGAAAGTACTCTTGACACAACTCCCAGGCGACGTAGAAGTATCACACGTGATCATAATTCCCGGAGCCACCGCACTCGGATCTCGATATGCGTATTGAACGAACGGGCCTGCGACTCTCGGATTACCTGTAGCGTAGTCAAATCAGCAAAGGTCCTCAACCCATCATCAAGACGATCCCAAAGAAGATTTCGAAAACTCGAAAAATAGAAGAAATAAACTTACCAGGCGAAACCGGTCCCTGAACCCCAATCGACGCCGTCAACCCCCCATCCGGCACCCTATAATACCTAAACACCACCACCCCGGGTCTCGCAAACTCATACCCCAAACTAAACTGATAAATCGCAAACCCATCCCTGGCCTGGCTAAGTTTCCACTCCACCATGACCCCACTAGCACCCTCCCAATACCAGATCCCCTGCCTCTGCCCCTCCTCCAGCGGGACCCCATTCACATCCGTACTCCCCTGCAAGTACAAATCGCACCAGAGCGGCAAGGCGACGGCGTCGCCGTAGACGCTGTCGTTTAGCGCGGCCGAGAAGAGGCGCTCGATGACGTATTGGGATGTGCCGTCTTGGAGGGCGAGGAGACCGCTGGTGGAGGGGTTGATGACGCGCGTGGTTTGGCCGTAGAGGGTTATGGGGGTAGTGAGGACGATGGTGCCGAAGCTGTCGTCGATGTCGTCGGTTTGGCAGGCGAAGCCGCGGACGGGGGTGGGCGTGGGCAGGTGGAGGTCTGGGAGGATGCAGGCGGATGAGCTTGAGGAGGGGGATGGGGATGGGGATGGAGAAGGTGAAGGGGAGGGAAAGGAGCTGGAGATGGAACTGCTCGCGTGAGTACTTGTAGAAACTCTGCTTGAGGTAGGAGAAGAAATGATACTACTGCTACTAGGAGCAACAACAAGATACGCCCCCCAAACCCCATTATTCGGCTGCACAGCGCCAACGCTATCTTTCAGGTAGCAAGTCCCAGCACCCGTGGACACTGTCTGCAAAGAGATGTCGATACAGCCAGGACGCGAGTCGCAGCGCTGGATGCATTCGGCGAAGGATTCTGCGGTCTCGCCGTTGGGCGCGGCCATGTAGCCTGCGGCGTGGTCGACGTAGCATTGGATCATGAAGGTGGCGCCGCTGGCGGCGATGAAGAGGGTGCCGTTGCTGGTGCTGCCGGTGGTGGAGCAGGCGGCGAAGGGGGTGATCGGGGATGGGAGCGGCGAAGATGAGGAGGACGATGAGGACGAGGCTGAGACTGTGGTAGAGCGGAGTGTAGTACTCGAAGCCGGAGTCGTCGAGCGAGAGCTCGAAGGAGCATATTGCTGCGGGATGTTGCCTGTGAGACTCAAGTTCAAATAGAAAGCTCCGATATCCGTGAGCCGGCCCACTTGGTCTAGCATACTGGCGTTGTAACCGACGTTCGACTCGGAGGCACGGAAGGAGCCAAAGTACGAGGATCGTTCTATCCAAGGCAGACTGTCGATATTGGCATCCACGGAACGAACGAAGTTGATACTGTCAGCCAGAGGAGCGTTTGCATTCGCCCATTCTGTCAGCCAGAACGTGTTGTTGTCCCCGTACAGCGATTTGGCGTAGTATATGAAATCGAAGTATCGCGTAAAGGAGCCGTAGTAATGAAGAGGCATGAAGTCGGTATGACACGATCCATTGCATGCCGTGAAGAACTTCTGCATCCAGCCACCACCACCAGTGCTGTCCAGATTGCTCACAGCAGGTGCTCCAAGCTTGACGCCGTAGGCGCGAAGAGGTTCGATATCTTTGATCCAGCGGGCAGCTGCCTTGACGGGATCAATGTTACTGCCGCCGTAGTTGCTAGTCAAATCCGGTTCGTTGAAGCCGAAGACGTGGGAGATGTTGTAGCCTTGGTTTATCAGTTCGATGACGCTGGCGGTGAAGTTGTTCTCGAAATCGCCAAAGAGCATGGGGACGAATTGGATGTTCGGATAGGGCGCGAGGAAGGGCTTCGGTTGGTAGCTGTAAGTGTAGTACCAGGAGATGGTCGTCGAGTTGCATTGAACGAAGTAGTTGAAGTCCTCTGGATGTCTGTTGTAGACGCTTTGGATGAATACAAGACCGCGTTTGGAGGACGGACTGGGCTTTGGAGAGGCACAAGACGAGGATGATTGAGTCGTGGTGGCCGAAACTGTGGACACGGAGCTGGAAACTGCGAGCGAAGATACCGTGGAAGACCCTGAAGAAGACGAAGATCTTGCCGAAGAAGAAACAACGGAAGAGGATGCGGCAGCGGAAGAAGACGAGGGGATAGGTGTGACAAAGACGGAGGAAATGACAGTGGTTCCCGCCGGACTCGACGAGTTCGTCCGAGAAGAGCTGCTTACTACCAAAGTGGAGGATGAGGAGCTGCTCACTACCAGGCTGGAAGATGAAGAGCTCCCCAAAACCGAACTAGACGCCGAAGAGCTAACCACCACCGAACTCGACGAAGTCATCGACGACGAAGGCGAAGGCATCAGCGGGCTAGGATTAACCACAGAACTCGAAGAAGCTCCCGGAACAGGCGTACTCATGGTAACTTGAACACTCGACGACTGAATGGAGCTTGACGAGCTCGAAGAGACTCTGCTCGATGACTGCACGGAGCTTGACGAGCTTGAAGAGACCCTACTCGACGAAGCCATCGACGTGCTCACCAAAGCAGAAGAGCTCGAACTCATCAGCGCAGAAGAGGGAGAAGAAGAAGTAGGAACAACCGCACTAATCGAGCTCAGCGGTGGCGGCACAACAGCAGAGGAGACCGAAATCCGGCTTGAAGTCAAAGAGCTGAGGTTCGGTACCATACTGGAAGAGCTGGAAGCTGCCACATAACTAGAGCTGGATCTCGAGGATGACAAGGAGCTGCTCCGCGCCGACGAAGAACTGGAGACGCTACTGCTCGTCCAGGAGGAAGATCCATACGTGGAGACCGGCGTGGAAGAAATTGTAGAAGTGCTGCTGCTCGAGATTCTAGATCTGGGGGTTGACGAGCTGATATCACTTCTTGTGGAAGAAGCTGCGCTCGAGACGGGAGTAAGACTGATCGTAGCACCGGCAGACGAAGACACCGACGAAGACACCGACACCGACACCGCCCTCGAACTTGAACTCGAACTCGACGATCCCATCAAACTGGTCCTCACCACGACCACGCTCGAACTCACCACCACCCCCGGAACCGGCTTCCTAACCTCCGGCTCCGTCTCGACGAACCCACTCGGCACCGGGCCCCTAAACCTCAACAACACAAGCGCACCCTCACCCTGCCCATTCCCCTCCCCGTTCCTCAAAAGCGCCGCCTCCCCATTCTCAAACGACTCATTGCGCCATCCAAGCACGCCCCCTTCACTCCCCCACCGCGCGCTAACAACCCTCTGCACGACGCTCCCCGCGAAAACCATCCTCTCCTCCGTCAAATCGGTCGAGAGGAGGAGGCCGCTGGATGTCAGGCCGCCAGATGAGGTGATGCGGAAGATGGCGGCGAGGGAGGCGTTGAGGTTTGTGTAGCCCGAGGGCGTGATGTAGGTTTGTTGTTGCGTGGATGGGTTTTGGCGTTTGTGTTTTATGCCCGGGGAGAAGGTGAGGGGGGGAAGGGCGATGATGAAGGGGTCGCCGGCGTTGACGGAGGTGTCGGGGATCGGGTCTGGGACTGGGAGGGAGGCGGAGGGGGAGGGGGACGCGCTGGTGGTATTGCTGATGCTGCTGCTGCTGACGCCGGTGCTGACGCTGCTAGTTCCAGAACGGGTAGAAGTTGTCGTTCCACTGGAGCGCGTGCTAGAGGAGGCGCCTGAAGTGGAGCTCGGGCTCCAATAGACGGTGCTCGTACTCCCCGAAGGAAAAAGATAGGAAGTAAAGGTCGAATACGTCGTCGGCGGAGGGGTAAACGTGCAGTTGTTGATTGTTCGTACGAGAGTAACCAACTGAGCGTCCACGAGCTGGGAGGCGAGTAGGACAGCCCAGAGGCTGAAAGCCAGTTGGAGCCACATGATGGGCGCGTCCGTTGGGAGACGCTCGAACCGAAAGAGGTGGCTATAGGAGCATCCAGGGGTCCTTCGTGAGCTGTGGACGCGAAACGTTAGACGAGCAAATCGAGCCCGTTAAAGGAGCGACTGAGACCCAATGCGAACAACGTCTAAGGAGCGACTGAAGAAGAAAGGATGACAGAGCTTGGCTCAAGGTAGACGCGAGACTGAGAGTAGTGGAGGAGGTAGCAAATTCCGAATGTATGGTTGGAATGAAAAACACCCTACCTCGAGGAATGCCACCACCACTTTACCGCGGCAGACGCGTCTGGGAGGAAAACAAAGCAGCAAAGCAGCATTTTGACTGGAGGAAATGCACACGATATGAATTAAGGAATAGATAAGATCTACTGACAAGTCGTCCTCACGTGAAAGGAGACCTTTCCTATGGATTTACAAGTACACACCAACCCGCGCTTTTCGCTGTAATAAACAAAGGAGAGGCCGCAGTATCTATTAGACTACTGCCAAAAAAAGAGCAAGTCTAGAAACCCCATCCGCTCAATGATCTGTGTCGAGTAGAAAGAGGAAAGGGAGAGAAGAAATCACTCGAAATGCAGAACCAGTCATCCCAACCCATGAAGGAGATATTATTCTCTCCTCCCCGTAGACTCGAGTTACTCGCTAAAAAGGCCAAAAACACCGTCCATGATTTGAAGCATTTACAGCAAGATCAAGCTCGCGCCACCGATGACAGCAGTGATCAAGTAGGCACCGAGTTTGAGAAGACCGAAGTTGAAGTCTGGGACAGTGGTGGCTGCCGCGGCACCGGTGGAAGTAGAAGCAGCACCGCCGCCGTTCGGGGCAGAGGTGACATCGCCAGTGCCCTCAGCACCAGCTTCGCTCAAGAGACCGGAGCACTGAGAGGAAGAGCTGGCCGCAGACTTGGTAGCGGCCTTGCCATCAAAGTCGCAAGCCTGGTTCTGGTTGTCTTGACCGCTGACATAGACGTTGAATGCCCACGACAATTGCTCAGTGGCATTGCACATACTGTATGCACCGAAAGTGCCAGTGGTCGCGTTGTGTGCGATACCGGCGCAGGGCTTGCCATCGTCGTATCCGCAGACCTGCTGGAAGAGGTCTTCGTAGTCATCCGTATCCGTGCCGCTGGCGACAGTGCAGGTGAGAGATGCCATCATGCACTGGCAGAGCTGAGGGTTGGCCGATGGAGGAAGAGGAGAAGCCACAGCACCCCATGCGGCATTGACAGACGGGCAGCTGGCGGCGGCAGTGTTCGTAGGATTGTATGCGCTCATCTGAACTCCGGAGGGAGTGACGCTGGCGATCTGGCGAGACAGGGCAGTGAAGTCAGGGAGCTTGCTGACGGTGTTGCCGCTGACGGTAACCAAACCTGAGGGAATTAGTGGTCGCTCCAACTGATTTCAACAGAAAACCTACCGTAGTCGTTGGCCTCCTGGAAGTACATGTAAACAATACCGCCGGACCAGACAGGAGTCATCTGCCTGCCATACAAGGCCTGCACCTCGGTGAATTTCCTAGGTTGGACAGTGTTGCAACCATACTCAGCGAAGAAGACAGGGACAGAGTAGGAAGCAAATTCGTCAGTACGCTGGTCAAAGCCAGACTCGGTGTACGACGAGTCGCCGCACCACGAGTAGATGTTGTAGCCCCAGAAGTCGATGGCCTCAGCTGGGTCTCCGCAGTTGAAGTAATCAGCGAGCTGCTCGCGGATTTCCTTGTCGTCGTTGGTGGCATATCCGACGCCAATAGTCCGGTATTGCTTCTGCTTGATGTATGACTTCATGTCGCGAACAGCGGCCTTGACGAAGGCACTGGCATCGGTGTTGTTGGCCTGGTTGGAGACCTCGTTACCGGCAAAGAAGCCCAAGACATTGTTGTACTTGGCCAGAGAGTCAACGACAGCAGTGTAGCGCTCATAGAGGGTATCGTCCCATTGAGGGGAGTTGCGGTCGATCGACTCATCGGGTTGGGACAAATCGGCGACGACGTAGATGCCAGCGTTGGCTAGCAGGCTCATGCACGGATCGTGGTCTTTTGTCGGGTCAATGGCATAGACACGGATCGTGTTGGTCTGGAGTTGCTGGAGGATGGGGACGTCACGTCGGCAGGCGGCCTCGTTGGCGAGAGGATCTTGGTAGTTGGGAGCGCGAGAGCCGTCTGTTGTGTCGGCCGAGCTGGCGCCACCAGGGCCAATTTCCTCTGAGAAGCGCGTCAGTAAGCAATTAAGGAGCGGATTGATAGGCCACGCGTACGTTGGTAGGCGACGCCCTTCATGAAGAACTGTGTGCCGTTGGTCTTGTAGAAGAACTTGGAGCCCTTGATGACAATGGGGTCGACCTGCTGGGCAGAGACGGCCGATGAAAAGAAAGCCGTAGCCGCGACGGCGGACGCAGCAATTCCAAAGCCCCTCATGATGCTGTTTGTGTAGAGAAACTCGCTATGGGGTGCCGTTCGTAGTGGTGGTGTCGAGGTTGTAAATTGTTGTTGCCGAGACGGAGGAGAGTGGCCGCAAACGGTGGACACTGGGGGTTCGAGCAAAGAAGAGAGCGGCAAGAATGACGAAAGAGTGTAAGAAGACGTGCCAAAGTGTCAAAGCGAAGGAAGAAGCTGCTCTGGTCGCGCGTGAAGGTGAGGTCGGGTTGTATGAAGAAGCCGCTGGCCGGTGGACTCTGGGGGACTCAGGGAGACGATAGGGGGAAGGTTATGCTGGGCTGTGGCGATCCCTAGTGCTGTTTTATGAAGTTGACGCGCGTAGTTATGGAGCCACCCAACAGACATGCTTCCCATTGGCAGGCGTGGCATTGCCGCTGCACTGATTTGCGCATCCAATTCCAACCTGCCCAAGACGCTTCTCGACGTCGCGGGTCGACATGTTCGGCCTCTTTCGTGCATTGAAATAGCGCTTCGAATGCATACCCGTATGTACTACACATGCACCGCCTATCTAGACCGGCCCGCTCCCATCTGTGAAGGACTGAAGATAGAAGATAGACCTGCCTATAAACTCCGCAGCGGATTCCCGTGCAGTTCAACTCTTCCTCCCAAGCATCTGCTCAGGAACACCTCCCCCGATTCCACCCACCAAAAAAGCTGTAACACATTTAATTTGGCTCTGCGCGGAGCCCGGGTCCCTTGTCGCCCACTGGGGAAAAGATGACGTAGAGGCCCAGAGTGCCGACACGTTGAAGCACGTAATGTCCCAAGGAGACAAACACTTCATTCCTCTGCGGCTCTCTGGCATCTGCCCCCAGTCGCCAGCGTCAGAATTGTTTACTGACCTCTTGGCGTGCGAGCGTGAGTGGTTGATTGTTATTATAGGAAAGAACTTTCGTCTCGAGTGCTTGCTGCGGTCCGACTGCGGATGAGCTTGTATGGATCACTCGGATGGTGAGTGAGCCATGGTCTTGGTAGGTCGCTGGAGGAGGAGTGCTAAGTACTGGGCCGATATTAGTTCGCCGTCCTGTCTCCAGTTATTATTTGCCGTTGGTGCCATTTTCAGTCGCTGATTTTCCATTACAGAGTGGCAAAGGGGGAGAAATCTGAACAAGTCGGGCTGTTGCTGTATTTGAGCAGGAATAACGTTCTGATCTCGTCCTCGAAATACGGAATGTGGTCTTGCGGTATTTACAGGCATTTGAAGCGATAACGCAAGCTGCAGATTGAGGAAGTTTAGTGGTTGAAAGTAGTGGTCTTGATGAAGGTACACCTAGAAAGGGTAGTAGTTGAACGATCTGGCATCTGTTTCTCTGTTTAAGATCGAGATGTCCTCCATTTGCAATATCAAGGCGCAGAAATAGCATCCCTATTTGGCCTGCCTGCCATAGCAATGGCATTGAGGTATCTCCAAGGTTTCTTCAAAAGCCCATCCTATCTCTACTGAAGTGACTCCTCCCACTCAAACATGACGTTGATACTCTGCTCTTCGGATTAGTTACTCGGGGCAAGTTTAAAACACACGAAGCCTCAGTTCTTGATGCCTTGACTCCGACCGCCAGCACTTCGCTTGAGGCCTCAAAGATAGGGATTGAGAGAAGCCCATATGAATGAACAAGCGCATTTACACGTGAATGTATGAGGCAGCAGCACAGAGCGATGAGCGGTGTTTGTGTGCTTCGTGAAGTGATGATTTGACATGCTCTTCAGACGTGAGATGTTCTAGTCGTTGATATTGCTTGACGGATAGGAAACTGTTGAGACTGTGCTCCGACTCAAGATAAGTAAGGAGTATTTCCAATCCAGTCCGTTGAACGAGCCGTAACTATCCCGTCCAGCCTTACGAAGATACGACCACGTTTGGCAGCAGCACATGATCTTCGACGGTTGGATACTTAGCCGAGCAATGGTGTTTCTGCTGTCAAAGAAAAGCTTGTACGTCGTGACACAGCGGCTGTCTGAAACGGTCTTTGAAAGAAAACAGTTCTCCGAGTCCACGTGCCTGGTAACAAACGCCCAACGATTGTCGGGCATGCCTCCTTCCAGGAGGTTTTGTGCTGTCAATTCGTCCGGTGGACGGAATTCTCCCGAGAAACTATAGGGGGAGATCTTAAGAAGATTGGACGACGGGGCTGACAGCGAATGCTCCGCAGAGAAAGGATAGAGAACGAATGAAAACAACGAGAGAGGCAGGAATCGTCACGAGGATAAGAGGAATACACGTCATGTTATACCTGTCTGCGCATCCGTACAGGCCTCCAGGTTGAAGGCGGTGGTGTCCATCGCTGGTACAGGCATAAATCAAGGTTATCAAGGTATTACACGACAGGGCAATGCCGAGGGTACGTCGGCCACAGCCGCCCAGACGCTGATTGCTGGGGAGTCAACATGCTGGTAGACTTCATCTCGACGTTGTCCGGGGCGACAAAGTCACGGAAAAACTGTAAAGGTTTGCATCTCGACGGAGTGACAGGCGGCAAGTGACTCTTTTGCAGTGTGAAGATTCGAAGAACGAGAGGACACAAACATCAAACAACAAGGCGCGTCTACGATAACGCCGCGAATGCCGTTTGATGTGGTTGAGCGAGTGGCTGAGGCTTAGTCGACGGGTCTCCTATTCCGAAACGAGGCGTCTGGACTAAAACAAGGAGACGGCCGTCATGCAGCTCGAGCGGACAGGGTTAGACAGGGGCAAGCAAGCCTGGCAATTGGCTGCGGCGAGGGCATCAGAATTATCGACGATTGGCGCTGCGGGACAACGGTAATTTGGCGTCCGCATGTCAGGGAGGCTTGAAAGCCAGCCGAACCTCTCCTGGAGATGGCGAGTGTGGCGGGAGGTTGGTCAGGGCATTGGAAGGCCGCGGGCCGACTCCAAGTCCCGGAGACTGAAAGACACAGTGAAGGGAAAGGGAGAAGGAGAGGAGGGAGAGGAGTCTGGCAGTCTGTGTCCTGTGAAGGAGCTTGCTGGTGCGGAAAAGCGTGCGCAATCTTCGACCAACTCGGCGTTTGGTCGCTGCAGGCGGGAGCATTGCGGTATAGCGGCATCGCGGGCTAAGATCTTGCAGGATTACTGCAGCAACTGAGAAAACAGCTTGACAACGGTGAACGGCGGCCGCGCAACTGGCGGAAGAGCGTCAAAAGCTTCAATCACGTCGTTGTAGCGACGACGATGGAAACAGACGCGCCGCCGGTTCCAGTTGCAGCGAGATGGCACCGAACAAATACCCGACGGGCAACAACAGCATCCACAATCCTTTAGATTTGTTTAGTGAGATACGGAGTAGAGGCTCTCGGACTCGTGTGGCTATTAATATTTAGACCCGCCTTCGCCACAGGGCCCAGGGGAAGGACAATGGTGGACGCTTGCGATCGACATGGAGCAGGGAGCTGTGCAAGATCAGAGATGCTGTTGTTTTCTTTGTGATGTCGCTGGCGGGGGACGTGACGACGCTCAAGACAAGAACGAGGCAGCGCAGCAATTGCAAGGAGGCAGATGCACTGAATCTATCTCGATATTGTTGAATATTGGAAGCTTATACAAGCACCGCGAGCCTGCCCCCACTGCCCCAGCCCAGGTGTTCGATCCATCTCAGCGAGTTAGTACTAGCGGCCCTATCCCTGCAGTCATTTGCAGCCCGCGTAGAGAGCGCACCGACGCTCCCCCCTATACATCCACCATCTTCAGCCTCCTCTTTCCCCATCCACCTCTCTCTCCCAACTCCAACCTCTCTTCGCTCGTTCACCTCCACCTCCACCTCCCTCGCCGGTCTTTACCTTGTCGACGACGTGCGTGCTGGGCCTGCACCTGCTCCTGCCACTGCACTTCCGCCGACAGCGTTGAGCCGTCACCTCCAGCTCTTCCTTTCTCACTTGCCTCAGACGCGTGTCCAGGGCAACCGACCAGCCGCAGCACCACGGCTTCCCGCCCACAAACGCAGCAGCAAGGCAACCCGTCTGTTTACCACCTCACTCTCGCTGCCTTCTCCCCGCCTTCGCCGGTCGCTTCCAACAGTTCTCGTTCACCAAGGACGCTGCCACGCTGCCACGGAAAACGGTTTCTGTTGACCGCGCTAGCACCTGCCTCCCGTAGAATCAACTCTCGACCTCCAGCTCTTTCTCCTCACCACCACCTGAGCTCATCCGCCCGCCGCGACCTGCACACCGACCGCCTGCCTGAGCAGCACCTTTGCCATCACAACCTCGCTCGCTCGGGAATGGGAGGAAACTGAATTGACGTAAGTGCGTTCCCGACAAACACTCGACGTCTTGGCCGCGTCGCGTTTCATCTCACTGCGACCACGCCTTGCGACTTGTTTCTGCTCTCAATTTGGCCCGTGCCGCACATGACATCTGCTGATTTGCATCTCTCCAGGTCAGATCAACAGTTCTTCAACATGTCGGGGCATCCGCAGGGTGGCCAAGCCCACTACGATGACTACGGCCATCAGGGTGGACACCAGGCCGCTGGACAAGACGCATACTACGACGACCAGCAGGGCTACTACGACAATGGTCAGGATAATTACGCACAGAACCAGCATGGCGACGGCTACTATGATGACCAGTGAGTGCATTGAAAATATCTCACCAATACTTCGAAGCTAATTCCAACGCAGAACCTACTACAACGACGGCCAACACGCCCAGCAAGGTCCATACCAGAACGATGGTCACGACGGCCAATACTACGAGGGCGACCAGCACGGCTATCAAGATGAATATTATGATGGTCAATACTACGATCAGGGTGCCGCTGGCCAGCCGCAGGGTCAACAGCAGTACGCTCAAGGTGCCGCTGGCTACGCTGCCAAACCCAAGCGTCGCGGCCACGACTCTGAAGAGGACTCTGAGACCTTCAGTGACTTCACCATGAGGTCCGACATGGCTCGTGCCGCAGAGATGGACTACTATGGCCGAGGCGATGAGCGCTACAACAGCTATCCCGATGGCAATGGTGCCGCTCGTGGCTACCGCCCGCCTTCCTCCCAGGTCTCATACGGTGGCAACCGCTCGTCTGGCGCGTCAACTCCCATCTATGGAATGGACTACACCAGTGCGCTTCCTGCCGGCCAGCGTTCGCGAGAGCCGTATCCTGCCTGGACCTCGGATGCTCAGATCCCGCTCTCCAAGGAAGAGATTGAGGACATCTTCTTGGATCTGACTGCCAAGTTCGGTTTCCAGCGTGACAGCATGCGCAACATGTTCGACCACTTGATGACTCTCCTCGACTCTCGTGCTTCCCGCATGTCGCCCAACCAAGCTCTGCTTTCGCTGCACGCCGACTATATTGGTGGCGAGAATGCCAACTACCGCCGTTGGTACTTTGCCGCTCACCTTGATCTCGACGATGCCGTCGGCTTCGCCAACATGAAGCTCGGCAAGGCCAATCGTCGAACTCGCAAGGCCCGCAAGGCCGCCAAGAAGGCCGCAGCTCAGAACCCCCAGGACGAGCAGCAAACTTTGGAGGCGCTCGAGGGCGACAACAGTCTCGAGGCTGCAGAGTATCGATGGAAGACGAGGATGAACCGTATGTCGCAGCACGACCGCATCCGGCAGATCGCTCTGTACCTGCTCTGCTGGGGTGAAGCCAATCAAGTCCGCTTCATGCCCGAGTGCTTGTGCTTCATATTCAAGTGTGCGGATGACTACCTCCAGTCGCCAGCTGGTCAAGCTCGTGTTGAGCCAGTGGAGGAGTTCACCTACCTCAACAACATCATCACTCCGCTCTACCAGTACTGCCGAGACCAAGGCTACGAGATCCAGGATGGCAAGTACATCCGCCGTGAGCGCGATCACTCTAGCATCATCGGCTACGACGATATCAACCAGCTGTTCTGGTATCCCGAGGGCATTGAGCGCATCGTTCTGGAGGACAAGGCTCGAATCGTCGACTTCCCCATCGACCAGCGCTTCGAGAAGCTCAAGGACGTCAACTGGAAGAAGGCGTTCTTCAAGACCTACAAGGAAAGTCGCTCTTGGTTCCATATGCTGGTCAACTTCAACCGTATCTGGGTCATCCACATCAGCGCCTTCTGGTTCTACACTGCCTTCAACTCGCCGACTCTCTACACCAAGGACTACGAACAGGAACGGAACCAAAAGCCCAACGCCGCCGCACAGTGGTCCGCTGTTGCTCTGGGTGGTACCGTTGCTTCTATCATCATGATCATGTCTACTGTCGCCGAGTGGGTTTACGTTCCACGAAAATGGGCTGGTGCGCAGCATCTGACAAAACGCCTTTTCTTCCTGATTGGTGTCTTTGCTCTCAACATCGCTCCCAGTGTCTACATCTTCGGTTTCTCGCAAACCGGCAAGGTTGCCAAGGCCCTTGGTATCGTTCAGTTCCTGATCGCCTTGGTTACGTTCTTCTTCTTCTCGATCATGCCTCTGGGTGGTCTTTTCGGAAGCTACCTCACCAAGAACTCCCGTCAGTACGTGGCCAGCCAAACGTTTACCGCCAGCTATCCTCGCCTCCATGGAAACGACATGTGGATGTCTTATGGTCTTTGGGTTTTGGTCTTCGCTGCCAAGCTCATCGAATCGTACTTCTTCCTCACTCTGTCCTTCCGTGATCCCATTCGAATTCTCTCGACGATGAAGATTGGGGTGTGCCAAGGTGATACGATCCTGACAGACGTCCTCTGCTACCGCCAGCCGATCGTCCTCTTGATTCTGATGTTCTTCACTGATTTGATCCTCTTCTTCTTGGATACCTACCTTTGGTACATTATCTGGAATACCGTCTTTTCCGTGGCTCGCTCTTTCTACCTCGGTGTTTCCATCTGGACGCCTTGGAGGAACATTTTCTCGCGCCTCCCGAAGCGTATCTACTCCAAGATCCTGGCCACCACGGACATGGAGATCAAGTACAAGCCCAAGGTTCTGATTTCTCAGATCTGGAACGCGATCGTGATCTCCATGTACCGCGAGCATCTGCTTGCCATCGACCACGTCCAGAAGCTGTTGTATCACCAGGTTCCTTCCGAGCAAGAGGGCAAGCGTACTCTTCGTGCGCCTACCTTCTTCGTCTCCCAGGAGGATCATTCGTTCAAGACTGAGTTTTTCCCCACTCAGAGTGAAGCTGAGCGTCGTATCTCGTTCTTCGCGCAGTCGCTGTCCACGCCGATCCCTGAGCCTCTCCCCGTCGACAACATGCCCACGTTCACCGTCATGATCCCTCACTACAGCGAGAAGATCCTCTTGTCGCTGCGTGAGATCATTCGTGAAGATGAGCCCTACTCCCGTGTCACTTTGCTCGAGTACCTCAAGCAACTGCACCCGCACGAATGGGACTGCTTCGTCAAAGATACCAAGATTCTGGCTGATGAGACTTCGCAATTCAACGGTGACTACGAGAAGAGCGAGAAGGATACCGCCAAGAGCAAGATCGACGATCTGCCCTTCTACTGCATTGGTTTCAAGTCTGCTGCTCCCGAGTATACTCTGCGCACCCGTATCTGGGCCTCTCTCCGCTCTCAGACCCTGTACCGCACGATCTCTGGTTTCATGAACTACAGCCGTGCGATCAAGCTGCTCTACCGTGTTGAGAATCCCGAGGTCGTCCAGATGTTCGGTGGCAATTCTGAGAAGCTCGAGCGTGAGTTGGAGCGTATGGCTCGCCGCAAGTACAAGATCGTCGTTTCCATGCAACGTTACGCCAAGTTCTCCAAGGAAGAGCGTGAGAACACCGAATTCTTGCTCCGTGCGTACCCCGACCTTCAAATTGCCTATCTCGATGAGGAGCCACCGGTCAACGAGGGCGAGGACCCACGCCTGTACTCTGCTTTGATCGATGGCCACTCCGAGATCATGGAGAACGGCATGCGCCGCCCCAAGTTCCGCATTCAGCTCTCTGGTAACCCAATTCTCGGCGATGGAAAGTCTGACAACCAGAACCACTGCATCATCTTCTACCGTGGCGAATACATCCAACTGATCGATGCCAACCAGGACAACTACCTTGAGGAGTGCCTCAAGATTCGCAGCGTCTTGGCCGAATTCGAGGAAATGACCACCGACAACGTATCTCCTTACACGCCTGGTATTGCCCCCGCCAAGTTCAACCCCGTCGCTATCCTTGGTGCTCGCGAGTACATTTTCTCCGAGAACATTGGTATCCTTGGTGACGTCGCTGCCGGAAAGGAACAGACGTTTGGTACTCTCTTCGCTCGTACTCTGGCTCAGATTGGTGGCAAGCTCCATTACGGACATCCCGATTTCCTCAACGGTATCTTCATGACGACTCGAGGTGGTGTCTCCAAGGCTCAGAAGGGCCTGCATCTCAACGAGGATATCTATGCTGGTATGAACGCTCTCATCCGTGGTGGCCGCATCAAGCACTGCGAGTACTACCAGTGTGGTAAGGGTCGTGATCTTGGCTTTGGCTCCATTCTCAACTTCACCACCAAGATCGGAACCGGTATGGGAGAGCAGATGCTGTCTCGCGAATACTACTACCTCGGCACTCAGCTTCCTCTGGATCGTTTCTTGAGCTTCTACTACGCTCACCCTGGTTTCCACATCAACAACTTGTTCATCATCTTGTCCGTCCAGCTCTTCATGTTCAGCTTGATCAATCTCGGCGCTCTTAGGCACGAGACCATCATGTGCCGCTACAACAGGAACGTTCCCATCACCGATCCCATGCTGCCCACTGGATGTGCCAATCTCGCTCCTATCCTTGATTGGGTTGAACGTTGCGTGGTCTCGATTTTCATCGTGTTCTTCATCTCGTTCATCCCTCTCATTGTCCAGGAGTTGACCGAACGTGGGTTCTGGCGTGCTGCGACCCGTATTGCGAAGCACTTCTCGTCGCTGTCCCCAGTCTTCGAGGTGTTCGTTTGCAACATCTACGCCAACGCTCTCCACGCCGATCTCTCATACGGTGGTGCTCGTTACATTGGTACCGGTCGTGGTTTCGCCACTGCGCGTATTCCCTTCGGTATCTTGTACTCTCGATTCGCTGGTCCTTCCATCTACATGGGCGCTCGTCTGTTGATGATGCTTCTGTTCGCGACGATGACGGTCTGGGGTGTGTGGCTGCTTTACTTCTGGGTTTCGCTGCTCGCTCTCTGCATCTCGCCATTCCTGTTCAACCCGCATCAATTCTCCTGGAACGACTTCTTCATCGACTACCGCGAGTACCTCCGTTGGCTGTCTCGGGGTAACACTAGGTCCCACAGCGCCTCTTGGATTGGATTCTGCCGTTTGTCGCGTACGCGTCTCACTGGTTACAAGCGCAAGGCTCTCGGTGACCCATCTTCGAAGCTGTCTGGCGATGTTCCTCGTGCTCACTTCACGAACATCTTCTTCAGCGAGATCGTCGGTCCTCTCTTCCTCGTCGCCGTCACTTTGATCCCCTTCCTCTACATCAACGCTCAAACCGGTGTTCGTCCGGAGAACGAGGGCAATGACGGAAGGGACATCACCCCGACTGGCGCTCTTCTCCGTGTTGCCATTGTCGCCTTCGCGCCGATTGGCGTCAACGCTGGTGCTCTCGCCGTGTTCTTTGCTATGGCGTGCTGCATGGGTCCCCTTCTGGGCATGTGCTGCAAGAAGTTTGGCGCCGTGTTGGCTGCCATTGCCCATGGTATCGCCGTCGTCATGCTCTTGGTCATGTTCGAGGTCATGTTCTTCTTGGAAGGCTGGAGCTTCTCCAAGGCCTTGCTCGGCATGATCGCGGTCATTGCCATCCAACGCTTCATCTTCAAGCTCATCATCTCTCTTGCTCTCACTCGAGAGTTCAAGTCTGACACGGCCAACATCGCTTGGTGGACTGGCAAGTGGTACACGATGGGTTGGCACACCATGTCGCAGCCTGGACGTGAGTTCCTTTGCAAGATCACGGAGCTTGGTTTCTTCTCGGCCGACTTCATCCTTGGACACATCCTGCTGTTCATCATGTTGCCGCCTCTTCTCATCCCGTACATTGACAAGTTCCACTCTGTCATGCTGTTCTGGCTGAGGCCTAGGTTTGTGGAATTCTTCTCTGAAACGTTTGGTACATCGCTCACCATGTCTAGTCGTCAAATCCGTCCTCCCATCTACTCACTCAAGCAGTCGAAGCTTCGCAAGCGCCGTGTCATCCGCTACGCGATTCTCTACTTCGTCATGCTCGTCATCTTCGTTGCTCTTATTGCTGGTCCCATTGTTGCAGGCAAATACCTGACCATGGTTCCCGAGCTTCCCGAGCACCTTGTTCAGCCAACCGGCTTGAACCACAACGATACGACGAGCAAGGAGACCGGTACCGCGCTCCAAGCCGCGCCTTCTGGTGCCGCTGCCACGTCCGATGCGGCAAGGATGCTCGCCGCGCGGTACATGCAGTGGTAGACGAACGATTGACGACCTCGATCTCTTTTCCCTACAATCAGACTGCCACCACTCTCACACCCTCCCTCTTCTCATTCACGAGGCGCCTCGGCGCTCATTTGTGGATATTGTAAATTACCTCTTTTTCGGGAGCATGGCACAAGCACACACACACGCCCACTCGTATCGCTAGCGATTCAGCCAACTCCTCGTCATTCGCGCAAAAGTGCAACCCCGCCTGGTTGGAACCAAACAACAAATACAGCAGCTTAATGAACCGTAATTCTTTCTGTGGATGGATGGATGGGCGGATGAAGGCATCAAGAGGAGAATGTCGCTGCAAAAAAAGAACATTTGATTTGGGACGGACAATGGCGGGGAATGGGAGGAGGAGAACTACCTATTGCATGCTATATGGCGAGCATCGGGGGGCGATTTTTGATTTTTCTTTGATAGAACCATCGAAACACTTGTCTTTACGGTATATCTCGGCGAGCGATGGGTCGTTGTTGTTGTTGTTGTGGAAATGGGGCAACTATGGCAAGGAATGGGCTGGGGCGGCGTAATTGTCTTTTGCCTTGTTCATTCTCTCGAGATTCTGCTTCTTATTCTCTCTCTCTCTCTTTCTTTTAGAATACAGCACTATTACTCTTTTACCTTTCTCTCTCGCCGTGGGCCTGCCCTTGTCATAGATGAGGGGGGCCGCTTTTGCATACATATCGATTGGGGCTATGGATGGGACATGGGTGGCTCGTTAGTGATGGTGGATGGGGGAGTGCCGTAAGTAGTCCTTATATAGGAAATTGCATTTGTGTTAGTGTTAGCAAGATCTGTCGTCGGAGTGTATGTGCTGTGAAAGAATTCTTGGCTTGAGTCCTTGGAAAGGTTACTCGAACGCTCGGCACCAGTGCAAAGACGGGACTGGCGGATTGGTATCAATAGTGGTATTGCATCGCGCTATCTTACAAAACACCCCAAGGCTAGGAAACATCAAGACAGTCGGGCAGGTCAGACCAAAACATCATCTCAACCCCATGTCCCCAACAGGTAAATCTACAACTCCGTCTTCGCCTCCTTGTCCTTCTCCCTCTCTACCCTCCCACCATCCCCATAACCATCACCACCACTCCCCCCCATCCCCTCAGCTTCCCACCCATCAACAACCAACCTAGCAACATTCTTCCCCATCAACGCACTCGTCTCCATCGTACTGATAAAGCCCTCAATCCCCGCCGTATACCAAAAGTCGTCGTCGAGCTGTGCCTCGTCGAAGACGGTGCGTGGCGTTTCGTAGGGGTAGCTGTGCCAGGCGTGGCGGTGGAGCCATGATATTGGTTTCCTACTTTTCGTCTGTCCGGTTTTCGCTCGTCGGTGTCGGGCTTGTGCTTCTGGTTCTGGGGTTTCTTCTTCTTCCGTCGCGGGGTCTACGACCTCTGATTCTGAACTGATATCGCGGCCGAGGATACTACTAAGGAACTCGTCTTCCACCCGGTGCGGAGAGAAGATCTTGTACAAATACTCCCGCCCCCCTGTCCCGCGGTTCTCGACCTCGCGCAGCACGGAAATACTGAAGAAACCCGCCTCGCCGACGCCCGCGGGGCCGGAGCCGGGGGATTCGCTCGGTTGCAGGGTCGTGAGCAGGGTTTGGGGGACGGGGGTGGTGGGTGGCAGGTTGAAGGCGAGGGGTGAGAGGAGGTATGGTGTTGTGAAGAGGGTTACGTGGAGGTGGACGTAGGGGATTGCGGAGGGGGTGTGGAGGCGGGGGGAGGGGTGGATGGTGAGGTTTGTGAATTGGAGGGGGGCGGCTAGGATTAGGATGTCGAAGATTGAGGTTGTCGTCGTTAGGACGGAGGAAGAGGGGGAAGAGGAAGAGGGTTTAGAGGTGGTGGTGGTGAGGGTGTAGGTTCCGTCGGCTTCTCGCGTGATGGATAAGACGGTTGTGTTTAGGTGGATGGAGGTGTGCGGCGTGGCGGCGTGGGCCATGGAGGTGAAGATTCGCCAGTTGCCGCCTGCGATGGCCATGGCGCCGTCGGTGGCCATGCAGACCATTGTTTCGACGCCGTGGATTGCGTTGAGGTTTTGGGCGTAGTTTACGCGGGTGCTGGGTGGTTTGTTAGGAGACATGATATGAATTCTCGACCCTTGGAATAATCCTCAAAGCTTTGACAGGACCGCACATCACATATGGCACGTTGCTCCACAGTAATGGAGACAATACTAACCTCGCCTGAATAATCTCCCTCGAAAAGAGTTCTCCAATCCCCTTCTCCTTCAGATACTCCTCCCCAGTAACGCCCGTAACCGCCGGACTCAACCCAAGCTGATACACCACATTGCTCAAGCTCTTCCACGGGAAAACAGGCTCATCATACATCTTCTCAAACTTGCCCACGACCTCCTTCATCAGACTCCTCGCCTTCAGCGGCGCCAACCCATACCGCCAAAACAACTTCCCGTAGTCGGTCCAGGACATGCTATCCTTGATCTTAAACACAATCTCCTCGCCATTCCAGATCCCCATCGCGTGCGCCTCGTCGTCACTTCTCCTGGTGCTCTTCCCCGTCTTCTCTCCGCCGAAGAATCCCTTGATTGGCAAATCAAAGTCCTCGACGGCTTTCATGAGGATGTGATTAACTTCTACAAAAATACTCGCACCAAGCTCCACAGGTTCGTTAGCGTCAGGATCGTCGTAGGCCCATACTGTCGTCGAGCGGCCGCCTATATAGCCGTTCTTTTCGAAGATGGATATATTCATGGGGATTCCTGCGGCGTTGGCGTATTGGCGCAGGTGGTAGGCTGCTGAGGAACCTGCGGCGCCGGCGCCGATGATGGCTACTCTTTTAGTGCTTTGGGCTGCTGTGGTCTCTTCTGGCTGGTTGTTTTGGGAGTTGAGAATGGCTTGGTGGTCGTGGTGGTCGGGATACTGTTGTGCTTGAACCCAGGAGAGGTGGAGGGCGAGGGCCACGGGGACAAGGAGGGGTTTGAGGAACATTTTTGATAGCTTTCAGGGAAGAAAAATATTCAAAGACCAGACAGGAAAAAGAGAGAAGAGGTTTTCATGTTTAGTTGGTCAAGAAAGTGGAACGGTTCACAAGCTGATGTAGATCACGGGACGGGTTTGGTGGTGGGTGAACAGGGTGGTGTTTGGCTTGTTTGCAGTGCTTAGTCAGCGCTCGACATGGCCTTGAGGCTCTTTAGAGAAATCAACTTTTGCTGTCTCCAAACGAATCATCCGAGAATAGACTCTTGAGTAAGTGGAATGGCCTCGATCTGATGAGTGATGAAACACTGTCAAAAGGGTTTTCGCGAGCTCTTGTAACATTATTCGATGGAGTAGACGCCACCGTCCCGGCCTCCCCTCCACAGCCACAACCCTCAGCCTCTCCAACATCCTCTTTCACCATCTTTCAGGCTGCAATTTTGCTTATACCTAGACACTCTGATGTACCACAGTCCTACAGTGTCTATGCCACAGCATTTTACCCTACTTTGCAAGGATATTCGTTCGCCCTTGAGTTTGAAGTCTGGTCGCTCTTTATATTTTCAATTGATTCCAGCCTTGCCTTGTTGCTGAACTGTATCGCTTTCCCTCCGCTTCTTCGAGTACCATGTCGAGCTTCTTCAAACGCCTTCGTCCAGAAGGTCTCGTTCAGAGCAGACCCGAGCCATCACGAGGCGTCGGGGGCGGCGAACCGGCACTCGACAGATTCCCATCATACGAACCGCTTGGAAGGTGTCAATTTAGGCTTGTTCACCTTCGTCCATCCAAGTATTGGGCAGATCCTATTGCGTTTGAGTTTCAACGTTGCTCACTTCAGCCGACAAAGCTGCCATTCTACGAGGCCGTTTCATACACTTGGGGACCTATAGATGAAAAAGGCACCGTCACATATGCGGGCCGCCGGATCCTCGTGGGGAAGAACGTCGAGGCCTTACTCCGCCGATTCAGGCTCAAAGATAACACACGGTAACTCTTCAAAAGTCGATTACAAATCTCCGAAAGGTCGTCCACTAACAGTCGGCTCTCAGCTTGTTATGGATCGACGCGTTGTGTATCAACCAGGAAGACCACAGCGAAAAATCTGAACAAGTGGCAATGATGGATGTGATATATCAGGGAGCATCCCGTGTGCTTATATATCTCGGAGAAGCAGACGAGCAGTGTAACAACGCCAACAGCGATTCCATCATGATGCATTTTGGCCACCGATGGAGTTCTGAGCATTTCCCCATCCAAAAGATGGCGAAGTTCTTTGACGACCGGTCTTGGTTCAGCCGGATGTGGGTTTTACAGGAAGTCGCTCTGGCTGAACATCCGCTCGTCGTATGCGGTTCTTGTTGCATCCCGTGGGCTTGCATACCCGCCTGGTGGATTCGAAACAGCCGTCACCTGGAGAAACATAAATGGGCCGTGCCTCCAGCTCTGTCGATTGATTCGATCGGCGCAAGGCGAAATTCATTACTACAGCTCCTTCACAGCACGAGATTGAGCCGTGCAACGATGCCACATGACAAAGTCTACGGCTTGATCGGGCTCCTTTCTCCCATGGACAAGGCAAGCATCCCCATCGACTATCGCCGGGAAGTTGAGCATCTCTACACAGGAGTAGCAACATCTATTATCAAGCAAGAGAACTCTCTCAAATTACTGTCCGCTGTCAGATCTCGCGAAAAAGGGCGGGCGATGCCGTCATGGGTCCCGGATTGGAGTCAAGACCCGGGACTTACCTCGCTTGGACTGGCAAATACGTTCTTAGAGCCTTATGATGCTGGAGGAAGCGTTGCATGCGGCCTCCAAATTTATCGCGAAAGGCTTCTAAGCTGCCTCGGTATTAGGTTCGATGTTCTCAGCACGTTTGGCCAGACTTGCCCCGAGTTGGACATGAGAAAGAAGCCGGAAAAGGGCATCGGCTATGCACTCAACCAGTGGTATGAAACTGCACGTGAGGTACGTTGGCGGGCCTCTCACATCATGGACTCTGTACAGCAACTTGAATCGCAGGAGGCAATCACAAAAAACTTCCAAGACTAACCCCAAACCTATCCACAAGATCGACCAACCTAAAGACCATCCCTCCAGCATCTTCGCCAACCCGAACCTCCGCAAGCCAATCTCCTACGACAAAACCAATTTCACCCACTCCGACCCCATGTTCACCACTAACCGCCTCTCATTCCCTCTATCCGACGAGTACCTCTGGTCCACTATCCTCGCCCTCCCCTCTCCGACCCTGCATCTGGACCACCGGGAGCGAACCCGCCGCCGAACTGGCTCCCATAGCACCGACTGGGACGGTCTGAAGTTCTGCCTCGGTCGCAAGCTGCTCGTAACGGCAAGGGGCTTCCTCGGACTCGCACCGCCCGAAGCACAAAAAGGGGATGTCGTTGTGGTGCTGCTTGGGGCGCCGACGCCGCTTTTGCTGAGGAAGAGAGGCGAGAATTACGTGTTGGTGGGGGAATGCTATGTCCACGGGATCATGGGCGGAGAGGCTCTGGGGCATTTGGGGAGGGAATTGGAGGGGATGGGGGCAAGGTGTCGGCCGTGTGCGGATAGTATGTCGGATGCGCCGCTTGAGAGGTTTGTTATAGTGTGATTGCTTGAAAGAGAAGTGGAAGAGTTGTTGGAGAGTTGATTGAATCATTTGGTCGAGAGAATACGTCGAGGAACCGATTTAAGAGAGAACTGTAGAAGAGAGAGAACCTTAGAGGAAAGGGAATCTTAAAGGGGAGAGCACATGAAAGAAGAAAGAACCTCAGAAAAGAGAGAACTCTAGAGGAGAGATAACCCTAGAGGAGAGAGAACCCTAGAGAGAGAACCCTAGAGAGAGAACCTTGGAAGAGAAAGAACATTAACGTCCCCTAGGGGGTTCCTGAGGCACAGAGCGTATTGAGACAGTCTAACCGGAGACGGCACTTCCAAATCCGAATACCTAGAAGCTCTCTGGTATCAGCAAGAAGAACAAGCACTAATGTCAATGCGAATCAGATAAGTAGGTATTACTTGATGTCATTGTAACCTCCCGCTACCTCAGAACCCTCCACTCTTATGTCAGAACCTCTATAGGACGTTAGAAACCTTGACTCCAAGGTGAATCCTCGAGAACTAGAAACATCTCACGCAGTTTCCCCCTTCGGTAAGCCACTGGGAAACAAGCGTACCATAGGTATTCTCACAACAACATTTTCTACCACTGACCACCAGCGTCTTCCGTAATTTCTCATTCATATCATTTTCTGTTTCCTCCTCCGTGCCGCATCTCCTATCACGGTCAAAGCAAAACCGAATCAATCATCACCCGGAAGGAAGAAAAAAGACGAGAGACGTGGACATTGAGGATCTCCTCCACCGCAAATTCAAATTCGTCGAGTCCAAGGCAACACATACGTCAAGCAACAATCTGATGTTCATTCAAGCTCTTTCGCAGGGCTATGAGACACGACTACAAACGCCGCTCGCCCCGCTTTCCACCCCATGATTTTCCCTTGTTATACACCGTCATCCACACTCAATCCCAGTCTCAAATCCCATGCTCAGCTACCGGTCTCAAATCTCAAGCCACTTTCTTCTCTTCCATTACCCCTCGGCCCCTTCAAATTCTCCCCTCTCCCCTCCTCCTCTCCACTACCGCCCAAACGTCCCACTCTTCCCCTCCCTCTCACTCTGCACCCTCGGCAGCCCCTTGGGCGCATCCTGCGCCTTCCTGTACGGATTGAACGCCTCCCTACCCCTCTTACGCGCATTCTCGCGCTCGTGCGGTTTATCCAGGACCTTGGGCGCATTCGCGTAGTCGAACGGTTTCATTCCCTCCTCTCCACCCCCACTCGCGCTTTCGTCGTCGCTGATATCCATACCCATTTCCGCGGACCCGCCTTCAGCTGCGTTGGAAGTGTGGGTAGAAGAGGTTTGACGGGCGGCAGCCCTCTCGCGTTCCTTCTCCTTCTTGAACTTCTTCTTCGCTTCGCTGCGGTCCTTCTTCTTCATCTTTCTCGCCTTCTCGCGATCCTCATCATCCTTCAAGCCACGGAAGACTTTATCACCCTCGTTATCAACGAAGAACATCTGATCCTTGCCGTGTTCGTTCGCGTCGGCTGCGAAAGCTTCGGTCGCTTTGCGCTTCTTGTTGCTGCCTCCCTTGTTGCTGAACTGGGAGAGGATGAATGTGTTGTCTTTGTTCCTTGGGTCGGGTGTCTGCTCCTGTTGCTGGGAGAAGCGGTCGCTGGATTTGATGTAGGGATGTTCTGCGCGGGCGCCGGGGTCGATGAAGGGAGTAGGTGAATCGACAACAGGAATCGCATCCGTCTTCTTCTGGAACACCTGTGCCGTCAACGGCGGCAGCGGGACCGAGAGCGCGAGCGCGGGTCCAGCAGAAGCGGCATTCGTCTTTGATTCCGGCCATGCAGTGCCCCAAAACACAGATTGCGTGGCGTGCAAGTCAGCGAGGGCCGCCGCAGCGGCGGTGGCAGTGACAGCGGCAGAAGGAGGCGCCGTAGCCACTGCTGCTGCATTCCCAACTCCGCGAGGCTTGCGAGCGAAGTCCGAAACCTCGGGCCCGTTTTCGCCTTCCTTGACAGCCTTCGCGATGACGGCGAGCAAGTCCCCCAGCCGCTGCTTCACCATCCACGAAGCACTCTGGACCAGCGGGGTAAGATTTGTCATGTCAACGGGCGTTTGGTAGGCGAGCACCAGTAGGATCTGGTTGTTCATGATAAAGATGACGCTCTCGTCGAGGTCGCGGGCGAGCGCGTCGCGCCATTGATGGACGGCGCGGTAGACGGCGAATTGCTGCTTGTTGAGGGGGAGCATGGGCTTGACGATTTTGCTCCACCAGCCGTATTGGCCGGCGCCGGTTGCGGCATCGTACATCGTGTACTCGTAGCGCTGGAGAGCCGTGTCTTTTGAGTTTTCGAGCACGTCTTTGATCTTGTCGCCGTAGGGGTCTGCGAAGTTTGATTTTTGGATCAACTCGTTGCGCATGTTGTCGTAGACATAGAGGAGGAAGTGTGTGTCCGATTTTGCGTAGTCGAGTAGATCTTGGGGGAGCGGTCTGCAGAGTTCTTTAGTAAGGGCAGGTAGAGGGAAAAATTGGTTACACCGCACCGAATGCGCCAGTCGGCCCTCTGAAATTGTTTCTGCGCCTCAAATTTGACATGCCTGTCGAGGAGATACATAAGACTGTGCCTCGGATACCCTAATGCGCGAGAAGCGTGGTAAGTATCGAACAGTCCAACGAGGTAGAGACCGAAGTCGCGCTGGAGCCAGATGACATCCGACTCTGCGCCGTGGAAGACCTGCGGAAGATGTTAGTACTAGTCAGAGCGTAGTTTTAGGGGTGACAAACCTTCAGAATATGCGGATCCGCAAAGACCTCATTGAGGCACTGCAAATTGCGCCTCCAGGGCCTCAAAGTGTCAATCACCCAGTCCTTCTCGCGCGTGCTGATCTGCATCAAACACACAAGGCCAATGTACGAATGCAAGTCATGATGCTCCAAGTCGACAGCGATCTCTTTAGCCTTCTTCAACTCGCCCAACATGTCCGCGAGCGCTTCCTCCGTTTCCACATAGATGGGCGATGTACCCTCATACGACTGATATGGGATCGGCTCGGCTTGAGTGTAGATAGAGGCCGGATACTGGAAGTGCGTAATCTCAGTTTCGTAGGGGTGCGGATATCCTTCCTTGCCGCCCGGCGCTGGTGCATTCAAACTATCTTCAAGCGACACCACGGCGTGCGGTTTGTGGGTAAGCAAAGGCTTGAACGGCGTCATCGCATGATTCGGCGGCTTGTCAGGGAAGAAGATCTGCGGCTTCTGGATATTGCCCGCATTCATCCATCCTTTCTTGCCCGGGGGCAACGGCGTCGCTTGACTCTGACCCTGCTGCTCCGATTTATTCCCCCTCCTCACAGCCCCAGTATACTCGTCCAAGCTCGTATCAGCGGCTTCGAGAACGTTGTCAAGGACATCGACCACACCGCGCCAATTCGAGTCGACATCGTTGCTCTCGTCAAACTGCGGAGCAGGCGTGCCCGTGCCAACGGTGGCATTGGCGAGGAGTCGTTGCGCTAAGCTGAGGAGACGCGTTGATTGTTCGTCCAGTCGGCGCGCGGCGCTCGGGTCGAGGGAGCGGTGGAAAGCGACATCTTCGGCGGCGATTTCTGTGGTTGCGCGCGTGAGGAGGACGAGCGATTGCGAGAGCGATTTTTGGAATCCTGCGAAGTCGTCCATGGTGGAACGGCGCAGTGGGCGATGAGCGATGATGAGGAGGTTGTCGGCGCCTCGAGAGCTCGTCGAGGTGGGTGGGCGCGTTGCGGTGCGTTGCGACCAGAGGTTTGTTGTCGCGAGGGATTGGATTGGAGAGGTGAGGTGCAGATGGAACTTTTTGATACGGCGCGGGTAAACAAAGTCTTTATCGATAAGACGATACCGTAATTTATCCCTCCTCTGGGGCAACGTGGACTTCATGCATCCTCAGAGCTTCATCCCACGACACGCCTTTGCAATGTCTGCCTCGCTGGCCCCCGAATGCAACGAGAAGAAAGAGTACGATCACGTTCTGACTGCCACATCTCAGCTAACAAACCCAGACGCTACGACACGTGTTTTCTGAAATGGTATAGCGAGAGTACGTCTCCCTGCTGTGGCCACTAGGTAGAAGCATGATGCTGATCCAACTACCCAGAGTTCCTGCGAGGAATTGCATCGACGGATGATTGCGAGCCTTTATTCAAGGAGTACAAGAGCTGTCTTGGTGTACGTTTTTACTTCGTCAGGCTTGCTGGATCTGGTTTGGTACTGACTCCGAGTAGAAAGCCCTGAAAGAGCAGGGAATAGATACAATGTTGGAGGAGGCGCGAGCAGACAGCAGGGAGAGTGACGCCGAGCATATGAAACCTAGTTGTCAGTCATCTAATTGTCCATCAATCCGAACCCGAGCTGACCCTCCTCTAGGACGTCTTGTGCTGGATCGGAGTTTGGGTACGAGGACTCGGGGCGGCTATACATCTGAATTTCTCTACTCTCTGCATGCAGGTGCATATATCTGGCGTCGTACATAAGTCGTTTACACTCACGCTCAACCATCAAAAGACAACGCACATTGCCCCCCTTTTCTCCCACAAGTTGATCACGTGACTGTTGTTCATATGTATTCGATATCTCTTCTAGTCCGATATCAGAGTCTAGAAACCATTTCAAAATCATCACCATCACCAGGATCAGCTCTGGCCCCGAAGGTTGACCTTATGGGATGCCAGGGTAGCTGGTATCCAGAAAAAGATAGGTTGACAGGAAGCAAGCCTAAGTTATAGACTCATCAACCTTCTTTTGTTTTCCACCTTCCCCAGCACCTTCCCCAACACATCTCAGTCTTCAATCCCCACCCCCATCCGGCAATAACCCGGAGCCAACCCTCACATCCATATCCATCACCTCCTCCCCAAAGTTTCCTCACCTACATAACCCCCCCCCCCCCCCCCCAAACAGCCCACCCCCAGAAATCGTGTGAGCTGGCAAACTGGTATGAAAAGTTCGTTACCTACCTTATGTCCTATACTCAATACCAAGCCTAGGTTGGGACTGTGGCGCGGTTAGCGGGACCTGGGTTTCGACGGTTCGACTACCTATGAGAGGTTACCGGTTTCTTTTTTTTTTTGCTCTTTTTCTTTGTGTGGGAGATTGGTGGAGATGGTCGGGAGAAGTGCAAGTGGAAGAGCTGGATTGGGGCATCATATTTCTTTTTTCGGTGGGTTGGATGGCGAGTGGAAATGGGTGAAGTTGTGGTGTTGCTGTTGATGATACAAACTTATCTCGACTATTTTTTGCCTCACTTCACTTGCATAAACAACAAAAGTGACTGATTCAACAGATTATTTCAGTGCTGCTATCTACGAACATTGACTAATATGACAAGATTCCTCTCGATATGACCTGTCCTGTGCCCCTCGTTCGATTCCAGACATAGCTTACAACTCAAGGGGTCATCAGCTCCGCAGTTTTTGAACTCCGTTCGAGACCACCAACGCCATGCTATACAATTGCCGATCCCGCTTTTCGAGTGCAATGCCCATTAATGAATCGTAATCAGAATCCATCCATCCATCCTTTTCTCGCCCTCACAACAATCTGTTCAATCCCAGCAACTTACCACCATCCCCTCACCCTCTCTACTCACTCTTCTCATAAGCATGCCTAACCTTAACCTCCCTCTTCTCAAGCGCCTTCCCCAGCGTCTTGAGCGCCTGCTGCCTCCTCTTCATCAAATCCGCCTTCTTCGCAATGCGCTCCTTCCTCGCCTTCTCGGCATCCACCTTTAACCCACCCATGACGTCCGCCAGTTCATCCATGCCCGCGTGCGCAGGGCCAAACGGACTCGAGCCAGCCGCCTCCATGTGCGAGCGGCCGAGGGCCGAACTCCTCATCGGGGTGCCGAAGCGGCTGTCACGCGCGTTCCTCGCGGGACTGCTGCGGCTGTTGGCGAGTTTCAGTTTTCGGAGTTGTGCTTCGAGGACGTCGACGTCGGCGCTCTTTTCCATGATCATGTTTGTCATCTTTTGCACCGTGCGCTCGACGGCTTCGACGGTGGGGACGGGCCTTCCGCCCTTTCCAGCTAGTTTGCCTTTCAGCAGCATAATCTTCTCCTCCGCCTCTGCGAGCTGCGTGCTGACTTCAGCGTGCTTATCGCGAACGCTTTGCTGAACCTTCGCGACGCTCTCGGGGAGGGGTTCGCGCTTCTTGACCGCCTTGCGAGTCGGGTCCTGCGCGGCATTGATGTATTTGCGCACTTCCGAGACGCGGAGTTTGAGCTGAGACGACTCCTTGTTCAGCTTGCGGAGATCAATGAGGAGACCCTCGACGTTTGTCAATTTGCCAGCGTCGAGCTCCTTTCCGATCTCGTTCTGGACTTGCGCCAAGTCTTCCAGTTCGACCAAATGCCAGTCGTCGGGATCAGCGAGGTCATCCTTCGTACGCTCTTTGTTGTCGGAGTGGCCATCGACCCAACAGGCGACAGTGCGTGCGTTCAGGCCAAGGGTATCGATCATGCTATTGACGTCCCTGTAGAGACGCTCGATTTGGCCTGGAAGACCAGACTTCGTGATCTCGCCAACGTAGTCACTGTGAGCGACAAATTGACCCAAGGTTGTCGTCGGCTCAAGCGGTGCGGCAAGCTCCTCACGGATGCGGAGATCGTCTTCATCGTCAAGGTCGGAAGCGGTATACTCCGGCTGCTGGGGGATCGATGGCTGGGAACTCTGCTGCTTCACGAGACGGGAAGAAGGACGCGATGGCGGCTTGTGGGTGGCTGCCATAAGCGGTCGGCCCGCGGGACCAGCAGGGGTCGAGGCTGAACGAACCGGGCTCGGTGATCGCGGAGATTGTTGAGCGACGGCAGTGGGTGGCGCAAACAAGGAGGGGCCTGAAGGTTGTGGAAAGCCTGCGGGTGTGTTGGACTGCGTCTGGAACAACGGCGGCCTCGTCTCGGGAGTACCTTTGAGCGGGGTGGGGGCAGCCAAAGGTGCACCAGGCTTGAGCTCTCCAAAAAGAGTTGTAGGAGGCTTCGACTCTGGTGTGGCACTCGTAGGCTGGGTGGCTTGGCCAAACAAGGGAGGCAGCTTCATCGAAGACGAGCCGGCTGAAGGTGATTGGCTAAACAACGAAGGCAACTTCATCGAAGACGAGTCGGCTGGAAGCGGTTTGGGTTCGACCTTCGTTTGGGGAGTATTTGAGGCACCGGGGATAGGCTTGTTGAACCAATCTGGCTTCTTGATAGAGGAAGGGTCAGGTGGAAGGGGAGCATCGTCGACAGGAGACACTTCCTCGGGAGAGCTGCCAGCAAGTGGACTTGATGAATCAGCACCACTCTGCTCCTCGTCGTCCCCATCGTCTTCGCTGTCACTGTCCGGCATAGTTGCGGCTGCGGCATCTGCGGTGTCGCTCTTGATATTCTTCGGCGGAGAAGCCGGGGTGGTTGGAATGTCCTTGAGAGACGGTCTCTCCTCGGTGTCCGGCTCTTGCTTGATCGGAGTAGCAGGGACATCCTCCTTCTTCGTGTCGGGCAGGGCTTGGTTGAATCCGTCTCCGAATAGACCGCCGGCCTTCGGCTTTTGCTCGTCGGCTTTGTCGTCTGCAGCATCATCTTTGGAGTGGTCTGCCTTGAAAGTAGAACCAAGCTGAAACCCACTAGATCCGCCGAAGAGACTCGGAGGCTGGATGCCTTGAGCTGGCTTTGAGGGAGTTGGGTCACTTGCATCGCTCATGTCAGATTCGTGGGTGACTGGTACAGGCGATTTCTGTGGCTGGCCGAACATCGAAGTGGATTCTCGTGGCGTGCCGAAGACGGAGGGCCCTCCCAGAGTAGAACCACCTGTGTTATTCGTGTCAATTGTCACGGTAGAACCGAAGCTTGGTTCAGATGTCATACCGAAACTAGGAGTTGGTGTCGAGGTAGACGCTTGTGGCGATGCAAAAGCAGAAGGCTTGCCCGTCTGTCCAAGCGCACTGAATCCCGAAGGCCCCTGGCCGTTGTTCAACGCCGAAAAAGGCGATGCCGCATTGTCTCCCTTGGGCAGAGTAGAGAACGGTGATGCCGCATTGTCTCCCTTAGGCAGACTCGAGAATGGCGACGCGGTAGAAGTGCTGGCGCCTCCGAAAGGATTTGCCGGCTTAGAAGTCGATGACAGTTGACTGCTGTTGTTGTTCACAGCTGCCCAAGGAGACTGGTTCTGCCCGAGTCCACTGGAAGCCCCAAAGGCTTTCGATCCACCCGATGCGCCGCCAATTGCTGAGGTTGAGCCAAACGCGGGTTTACCAAAAGCAGGCTGCGACCCTGACGCAGGTTGACCAAAAGCTGGTTTCGAGCCGAACGCGGATTGACCAAACGCCGGCTTTGCGTCCGAGGCAGGTTGACCAAACGCAGGCTTCGAATCAGAGGCAGGTTGACCAAACGCAGGTTTTGAGCCAAAGGTAGACTGGCCAAAAGCAGATCCACCAGTCTGTGGGGCAGCCGAACCACCACCACCACCACCACCCCAGACAGATGTCTTCTGGCCAAGCGCAGACGTTCCTCCAAAGCCGCCGCTGCTCATGCCAGGGCCACCAAACGTGGCTTTCGGAGCACTGAGCGCAGGGGGCGCTGAACCGAAGGCGGAGGTAGTTGCAGGAAGAGCCATTGGGCTTTGGCCTTGGGTGGTAGTAGGGCCACTCTTCGACGCGGTAGTCATTTCAGAATAGACGACGCCTTGCCGAATTGCATCATTATACACCACCCACGCGCAGCTGAGGACACCTTCGTTGTTGAGAGTCATGAGCGCGGGCAGTGGCATTGGAGATTCATCCATCTCGTCAGCAGGAATGGGCCGGACGGCCTTCTCCGTCGCGGACAGATCAAGAGCAATGCCGATAGGCGAAGTCTCCGGTTCGTCCATGGTGTCCGCATCCATCTGCTGGGTCGAAGGAGGCACCATGATGCGCCGCGAGTCATCCATGAACATGACGGCCATGAACTTTGCAGGATCGGGAGCGTCGGAGTTGGTATCACCGATGGACGCGGTCGCGGAAGCATAGATGCCAAAATCTGCACTCGCGCTGGAGCACGTGATGATGAGCTCCTTTAGAGCGGGTGGGTAGGCACGCAAGCGGCAGATGTAGTGATGTTGTGGCAGGCGTAGGCTGTTCATCGAGGGAAAGATGGGATCGAATTGGACTTTCTCGAACTTGAAGACGGAGGAACCCTTGTCACGGCTGACGAAGTGAGTTTGAACCGCCGACTCGTCGGTGGAGGGAGAAGCATGAATCGTCATAAACTCGTCGTTGGAGATCCAAAGTATCCGTGACACTGGTTCGGTTAGCATGTACTCGGAAACTGTCTGAACTGTGCACTTACTGAATTCATTGCCGCTGAGCTGCGGAGGCCGGGGAATGACAGCCTTGACAGTGCCCGTCATATCGAGCTGTACAGCCGTACCATCTCCCAGACCAGCGACAATCTGCTTGCCCTTTGTGCTCCAGGAAATGCAGCTGACATTCTCGTGAAGCACGGGGCCGCCATTCTTGACATCGACGAGGTTCTTCTCCACGAAGTCGGCGAGCAGTAGCTTGGAATCGCTAAGCACAACAGCTGCGTACTTTTCAAACTCGGGGTTCGGGTTGGGAGCGAGGGCGCGGACTGATATATTTTCGGTGCCGATTTGGAACGAGCATTCCTTATTTCCCTGGGTTAGGCTTTGTGTCTCGTACACTGCCAGTCCTCCACCCTGTTCTGCCGAGATGGCAAGCCACTTCCCCTCAGACGTGAATGCAACCTGGGAGATACGCGGTGTGGAGATGCTAAGCGCGGGCGAGAAGGGTTTCACTTTGTTGCCGTCGGCCTGGATGTTCGGGTCTGCAAAGGCAGCGCGGACAGCTTCTGTGCTTGCGACGACGAGTTCCTTGGGGCCGGCGGCGGCGAGCAAACCTTTGGTCGAGGAGACTCCGAACAGGGTCGAGGTAGGAGGGATCTTTTCAGAGGCGGGCCATGGCGACGACAGAATGCGCAGCTTGATATCGCCATTCAACGCTGTAAAACCGAGCTTCTTGCCGAGTGTTAGAGAAATTGTGAGCAATGAAGTCTGGCAACGCACGTCTGTTGTCATTTCGCCAATCTCTGGGCCGTTGAGAGCTTGTGACTGAGTGGCAAAGGCCATTCTGGCGGTTGCGTAGTCCGAAGGGAAGCTTGCTCAGCGAGAGCTTGTTGATGCGACTCTTGATTCCTGCCCGCTACTTGGTGGTGGAGGATGCGGTGCTCCGCATTGGAGATTGGAGAGGAAGGTTGGGAGGAAGTGAGCAATGAGGAGGTGGAGAAGAGGAGAGGTGCTTCTGCAAGAATGCAGAGGGAGGGTTTGGTGGAGGGACGTATTGCGGGGGGTAAGGTGTGTCTGTTGACAGGTTGTGGTGGATGGTTCTGTCGGGTGGTTTGCGTTGCTTTGGCGCGTCGCGGTCGGTCCAAGCTCTGATATTTGGTTGCAGAAGTCGCGCCGACCCTCGAGCTTTGTTTACGAGCAAATTTCTGCCAAGCTTTGCACTAGCTTCTGCAACCCTCAAGGCGCCGACCGCATCGTCAGCCAGCTTGAGCTTCACCACTGCAGCTGCTGCCTCTCCCTCCAGCAAACATCCACTCCACCACATCTCTCGAATCCACTCTCTACAGCCGAAACTCCACTCTTACTCTCTCAGCCTCATTGTCCAAGAACACTGCAATCATGGGTGGCTTTGACTTCTCCAACCACAACCGCAATGCCGCGCTCCACGCCCAGGGCGTTCCTCTCCCCAAAGCTACCAGCACCGGCACAACCATCGTGGGATGCATATACGATGGAGGAGTCGTCATAGCAGCAGATACGCGTGCTACGAGCGGACCCATAGTAGCCGACAAGGTGAATCCACCCCTCTCCCTTCTATATAGCAGCAGTTGCACACGAAAACACCCATCCTACACCTCCTCCTCCTTCCTTCCGAACCACCTCAATCCCTCCCAGGTCCATCCACTAACCCTCCCCCCAGAACTGCGAAAAACTCCACTTCATCTCCCCCCAAATCTGGTGCGCCGGCGCCGGCACAGCCGCCGACACCGAATTCACCACCGCCCTCATCTCCTCCAACCTCGAACTCCACTCCCTCTCCACGGGCCGCCGCCCCCGCGTCGTCACCGTCATGACAATGCTAAAGCAGCACCTATACCGCTACCAAGGCCACATCGGCGCCTACCTCGTCGTCGCCGGCTGCGACCCGACAGGCGCGCACCTCTTCACCGTCCACGCCCACGGCAGCACCGACAAGCTTCCCTACGTGACCATGGGCTCGGGCTCGCTGGCCGCCATGTCGGTCTTCGAGACGCAGTGGCAGCGCGGCCTCGACCGCGAGGGCGCCGTCAAGTTGTGCGCCGACGCCATTCAGGCGGGTATATGGAACGACCTCGGATCCGGCTCCAATGTCGATGTTTGCGTTATCACGCAGGAGAAGACGACGCTGATGCGGAATTATATCACGCCGAATGAGCGCAGCAAGAAGTTGAGGAATTATCGCTTTCAGAGGGGCACTACGGCCGTGTTGAATGAGAAGGTCATGACCAAGGAGGATATTACAAAGTATGTCACGGTTCATGAGTTGGAGGATGATAAGGAGACGGCTGTGGCCGAGAAGATGGATGTGGATCGTTGAGGTGGGAAGGGAAGATGGTAGGAGACTACCTACTGGACGTGGGTTCGCCGTGGCGACGGAGTTCGCTGGCTGTTAGGGAGAGGATGTTGCAGCAGGCGTGCGTGTATCATACATCTGGGCATCGGCGTTGCAAACAGTCGACAGAGTATTTTTCAGTGGTGCCTCTTCCGGCTCCACCCTAGATATATCTACGAAGCTCGACTACCTAGTACACCGCGTCGTTCGCTTTTGGGGGTATATGTTACAAGCAAATCATGTACATCGTGATCGATTCCCAGCACACCCATCAAAACCCATCAAAACCCATCATAACGTACCTCCTCATTCTCACACCACTACAACTCCTCCTCAACCTTAATCTCACCTACATCCGCCACCCTCCCACCCATCCTCCTATCCGCAATAACCTTCTTCAACACCCTCACAAACCCCTCCCCAAGCCACACAACCCTCCCATCCCCACTCGCCCTCGCCCTATCCGCCCACGCAAAAAGCACCCTCATCCCCCTCAAATGATCCACATTAGCACTCGCCGCCATGGCCTTCAAGATCCTGCGCGCCTCCACCTCGGCCCCCTCGAGACCGACACGCTTCTTCTGCCGCGCCTGCAGACTCGTCTCCTCGCCCTCGAGCACGTCCCTGCCCAGCGCCGAGAGACTCCTCGCGAGCCAGACGTCCTCGGGCAAGACTTGGGTAGGCGTTTGCGCTGGTGGAGCGAGCAGTTGTGCGAAGCGGGAGAGGAAGAAGACGTTTTGACCGCCTGAGCCGAGTCGGCCTTCGCGCTTGACGACGAGGATGGATTGGTTTTCCCTGAACGACTCGAGGTGCTGCGTGTTCTCGACGAAATCGAGCGCGACGGGCCAGTACTCCAAGCCCTCGGTGACGACTCTGGCGACGGTTTCGAATTCCGGCAGCAAGCACGGCGCCGTGCGCTGGAGCTTCTCGCCCGTCTTCAGGTGGATTGAAATGGGCATGGAGAGCGCGCGATGCGTGTGTGCGTCGCGAACGACCATGCAGCGCGATTCTGTGGCCAGGACCCAGAAGTGGCGGAAGGCTTGCAGATGGGCGCGGTTGTCGGCCGAGTCTTTGGGGAATTGAGGGTAGAAGGCGCAGATCAGGGATGCGATGGCGAGGTTGGAGGTGCCGAAGGTGATGGTGCCTGAGCCCATGAACAACGCACCAAGGGCCATGTGGGTCGCCATGTGGCCGCCATAGGTAGCGTCAGGACCGATGCGGTTATGGAGGAGACGCAGGCGTCGGAAGACTTCGAGGTCACCGGTCCCGGCCATGACTGTGGCCGCAGCCAGAGCTACCAGATGTTGGCAAGTGCGGACAGAGGTACGAGTGAGTTTCGCATCGTATTGGAGGGCTGGTAAGGCGGCTATGCGAACGAACTGGTCCAGATATGTTATAAGAAAATCACGGGCAGGGGTGTCGCCTGTGCCTGCAAAGCGAAGCCCGACTGCCCAAAGAAGACCCGCCATGATATTGAAGAAGTAGAGGGAGCTAGAACTCAGTCGATCAATATCACGCATGGTGTACTCGGACATGTATTCCTCAGGTAGATTTCTCGCAACCCATTCGCCGGTGGCTTGAATATCGTTCCACATGATGAGGTGCTTCGCCATAGTCCGAAGAAGGAGGATATCGGGGCGGACATATTCGAACTGGGGAGTGGCGTCTGGGATGTCAATTTTTCGCGCAATGACTTTGTCCTCGGTCTTCATGAAGATGAGAGCAATAGCGATAGTGGCTCCTGCAGTGGCACGATCAAGGATATGAGTCAACTCGACACGTTTCACCCCAGTCGCCATGTGCAGAAGGCGATTGAACATGTTCATGTCGCGCAGGCCTCCAAGGTCATTGCCTTTGCCCAGGTTGATGAGCCCCAGTGCAAAGCCAGCAGCTAACCGGTAGCTCTCGGTGCGGAGGTTATCAGGAGGCGCATCATCTTGGATCTCCTTAGGGCAATATTCCACCTCGGACAACATGACCTCGCTCATCCGTCGATGCTGTGTCCCGTGGTAGAGCATGCCAATGCCCATAAGGCCAGTCGTCTGGGTCAAAGGTGACAAATTCAACTCGGCTGCACCTGGCGGCAGAAGTCGAGTGACATGCACAGATAACAATCGGGTCACCAAGGCGTTCATCGTTCCTAAATAGGAGACGGACAAGCCCAATAGAAGGCCAATGCTGGACATGGTATGCTTCGGTGTGAGGTATTTAAAAGCAAGCCATTTAGCAACAGACCGGAGATGGCCGTTCAATCCAAGTCCAAGAATGAAGCCAGCATGACGGTTGCTCAAGTTGTTGGGTTTGTTGTAGACGATCCAGGAATTGTCGATATTCTGAGCGTTCTTGGAGATGCTGAGTCCGGCGGCAACACCGACATGGAAGAACGCCCAACCGTACTTGTCTTCGGTGAATACTGTGCGGTCCGCGGACACTGAAATGTCCATAGGCATGACATGGCATGACAAGGAGTATCCGTTGATCCCGAATTTCTCAGTGGAAAGGGGTTCCCGGATATTGAAGTGAACCATGGCTTGACCGGTCGCCAACGCAAACGTCCGAACCATGACCCTTTGAACGGTGCTTTTCTGTGCTTCGAGAGTTTCCGCGTCGGTCCACGAAGGGTCGGGTATACACACCGCCTCCGGTTCCCTGACTGGCTCGATCATCCTCACAACATCGATGAATCGTTGGTCTTCACAAAAGATCATTCGCGAGATCACGAATCGATCTGCTTCGGGCGTCGGTGGGTGCGATTTGTCGGCCTGTCCCTTAAACAGTGAGAGGTCATCCTCCAATATTTCTTCGTGGTGTCCGTAAAATCTCCACGGAATAGAACTTACAGAACTGATGAGCTCGTCAATCACGTGCTCTCGACCCTTGTCTGTCAAGTGCTTTAGGTCTGCACGCCCCACAAGCTCAAGCAACGAATCATCCCAGGCGGGTGGAGGGTTTTCTTGACATCGAGCAATGGACTCTTTGAAGATGGCACAAATCGGCTCAGGGAGCGTATCGAGGAAGTATTCGTCAACACCACAAGCTTTCATCAGCTCCACCCGCTCGGCTGGGGATTTTCGACTGTTACTGCATTCTGCAAAGTAAATCCGAAGCGCAGACGTGCGAGGTGTTAGCCCGAGAACATAAGCCTTAACATCAGACTGAGAAAGGTGAGGAGAAACTGCATGGCCGGCAAGGCGCGGAACGAATGTAGTGAGATCTGGAAATTCGATATAGCTGTCCGAGCTGACAGCCTGTTCGAGCCACGTGTATACCGATGGAGGCGTTTCGAAAACAGGACCAGGAGCAGCATTGGGAGGGAGGGTTGAGATGCAGGAGTCTTCGTAGACCACCAAATCGGTACCAGCTCCCTCGATATCATAGTAGTTCCCTTCTCTGCCGTCCCAATTCTTCCAGCTGATCCATCGGCCCAATTGTGCAATTGCAAGCGCAATGTCCCAGTCCAAGGAAGCACCAGGCTTGGAACCTGAATTGAGCTTTTCTTCCTCACGGAGAAGGTGGAGAGCAACCAAGATACGAGGCAGCTGAAGCATTCTAGATTTTGCTTCTCGCGATTCGTTCTTCTCTGCCTGTGCCTGAGACAAAGTATATTCTCGAGCGGCCTTGATGCATGTGGTCAAGATGTTGTCTGCCTCAACATCTTCAGGCCTCGATTTCGTCGGCTCCAAGGCCCACTCATATGCCGGCGATATTGACCAAGTGGGCATTGACGTGTGGTGGTACTCATTGTTCAACATTTCATTCCATTTAGAAGACATGGAGCGGTCGGAAGGTTTCAATGCAGGCTGCTTCCGGGACGGAGAATCTTGATCAACGAAGCAAGTAGCAAGACTGAAAATGGCGCTCAGCAGTGCAAGCCATTCGGTCTTTTCTTGATATTCGTCTGCAACCCTGGCATGATATGCTTGGAGAATCCACCAACGATGGACAAGGATTTCGCTGTCGAACGCAGGCAGAGCTGCACGGCAAAAGGTGAACACTTTTCCAATAAACTCATGCAAGGGCTCAAGGGCCACAGCGAGTCGATGCCGGTTGTTGTCCGCATCCACCAAGTCGATTGCTCCACCGGGGCCTGGTCGCTCGAGACGTCGGAAGGTCTTGGGGGTGTCCAGTGTCCGCCCGAGCCCTATAGATCGCTGTGAGATGGAAAAGTGGACTTCTGGTAACAGAGGGTTGAACATCCGTAGCTGCGGGAGTGACAACTGTTTGTCCAACTCGGGAGCCCAGCAAGTATGAAGACCAATGGTATGAGCATTCGCATCACTTCGAAGATAGAGCAGGCGCTGCATAGAGCCATCGGTGATTTTCTCTGCGTCTAGATGGTCTTCAAAACGATGGATCCCTTGCAAATCAGGAATGAACACCTCGCAATACACCGGCTTCCCTACCTCAGGGTTGGCTTTGCTAATGTCGACTTTCAGGAGAGAATATGAGATTTCAATGTGGTGGCGAGAGGGTCGATGAATGATATGAAGGCAGAAGCGGCGACTGGGTCCGTTGTCTTCGCTCGTAGTCCTAGGAGAAGACAGCGTAAAAACTCGGGCAGGCTCGTCTTGAATTGGATCCACGGCCCACGAAGAGAACGATCCAGCTTGGTCCATCGGTATGTCGGCAAACTTGTTCAGTACAAGTTCTTTCTTGAGGCCTGCCAATGGGTCTTGGAAACCGAACGTGGCGTACTCGCGGAAAATCGACTTGGCCAAATCTGATCTGGAACTGGGCGCGCCAGTAATTGTGCGATCTTCATGGACATCTTCCACGGACATCTCATCTACGCTGAGTCGGGTGGTGCTTCCTGGAGTTGATGCCCGATACTTCCCCCGGGAACCATTCTTCGTGCTCAGATTTATACTCAGACGTTCGTTTCCTCCAAAGGAATGCCCTCGACGACCTTGAGCTGTGTGGCCAGTAGCGAGATCCGTGAAAACATTGCGGCCAAAGCTCGACGACAGCTCGTCTCTCGACATTATTGAGCTGACTCTCCGCGATTCTCTGGTATGTTGCCTCTGGGGCTCGTCAAATTGCGAGGCGAGAGCATTTTCCATTAGCTGTACTTCGTCCTGGTCAACCTTTCGAGGGTTGATCGCATGACTCGGGAGAACTCCTCCAAAGCTCTCCCGCAGATCATCGCGTGCCCGTTGCGGCCCTGGAGTTGCAGTTCCTGTGCCAGGCATGTGGGAGCTTCGACGTCGCGATTTCGATTTTGCCGTGGAAGTGTGGCGCTCTCGCAGCAAGGCCGAGACAGACTTTGGTGTCGTATAGTGTGCATACCAGACAGAGTACTTCTTTTTGACATGATTTGCAGAGACGATGAGGATGACTGGATGGGCAGTAGATGTGTCTCCTTCCGGTAGCTCATTCGATGGAGTCACGTAAATGATATCTTCCGCTCCGCTGAGAGATTCCAATTGCTTGTGGCCCGGGCTGAAGCTTGATATCGACGTGCCAAGGTCAACGAGGGAAGGTGTAGCAACCAAGCCCATTTCCGAGAGAGGGTCTGTTAGGGCAAAATGGCGTGGGATGTTGGTCTGTGTTTCTGGTGGTGTCACGACAAAATGGCTATCGAGTGTCGTTGAGCTCCCAGAAGCCTTCGCTCGCTTTGAGATTTTAGAACGAGGGGGTTCTCCAAAGGAGGTTTTGCGCAGCTTTTGCAGCCTGGGAGGAGTGCCGGATGAGAAAAATGAGTTGGGAGGGGCTGCCGGGACGATTGGTGATGGTGGAAGCATTGGATAGCCGGGCATTCGCCGTTGCAAAATGACGCCCCGCGGAGCTGGGAATACCTTTGCCACATCAAATGGAAGGCTAACTATGTAGGCTGCACCAGAGAGGAAGTAGACATGTGCCTCGTGCTTCAGTGCAACCAGCAAAGCTCTTGCGCGCATCTGTGGCCCATCCGTAGAGGGGGCTGCGGATGGGGATTCCTGGGGGCCAAAGTCTTCGACGGCCGCGAAGCGCGGGTCTCCTCGTCCGCCCTTGGCCATGAACGGGATCGTGGGAGCCTCGTTGGAGTCTGGCTCTGGGAACCACGTCAACACAGCATGGCGGACCTGTTGCTCCTCAATCTTGAAAGTCCATGACCGATGGACCCCACTGTTCTTGCTGTAGACGACGCATTTGTCAGTGTATGTGAGCTCCTCCTCTCCCAGCTCATCCTGCCCAAAGTCATCGTAGTTGCGCTCATTGTAGCTGTCCCATGTGTACAGGTGCTCGGGTGGATCTTGGGGCAGTTGGCGCTCAGCGACGAGGTAGGCGATTGCGGCGGAGGTGTGCACCCCGAGCGAGCGAACGAATGCCATTGCGGTGCTCTGTGCAGCGTGTGTGAATGAGAATTAGAGTTGCGGTTGCGTGAGCGACATGCCGGCGATCGCGGGGGTTGGAGGAAGCAAGTGGGAGGTGGTGGAGCGGGGAGGGCGGATTTTTTGAGGTGGAGGTGTGGAAGTTGGAGGTGGGCAGTCGCGTGAGGTCACAAAGTCGCGTCTCGAAAAAGTTCGCGACGAGTCCGTCACTCGGTCAACCACCACGACATTGGTAAACAAACTGCAAAAGTACTATAATAATGTAGTTTTCTTCCAGCAGAGTGGGTATTCACAGTTCGAAGTCTCTCTTCTCTTCCCAGACTTTAATGGTCTTCTAATTGGGGGTTATCCGCCGATTCACGTCTCCGCCCTGTCCAGATTTTTTGGTTAAAGAAAACCATCACTAGAAAATTACAGTACTCCATTGGTTTCCTTAAAACGCTCTCTATGCTCACGTCCAGCACGGCGTCCCTCCTGCCATAATCACTTGGGGAGTAGATTAGGCGCTGTCCAGACGCTGGATAGCTCTTTGAACAGTCAGTATTGCTCCCGTCAGTGCCGTCAGAACGCTCAACTTGCCGTTGGACGATCAAGATTATGAGGACCAGTGCTGGAGGCGCCACAGCTTTGATCTTATATTCCGGTAGTTTGGAAACCTATTCTCATCGCTTTCCTGATCTTCTTCCAGAGCGGAGGTTTCATCTCTCGCCTCTGAAGGACCAGGTGTAGCCTCCTTCTACGCCCTGTCTGGTCCAGTGTATGGCCAGTTGTTGATAGAGCTATAAACTGATTCTTGAACCCTACCATGATATAACCGAGTTGTCGATCTCTTCAAGTCTTGCTTGCTCAACAAAAAATTGCGGTTTTCTTCAAGGTTCCTTGTTCAAATTTTGGATTCAACTTCAAGTTGCTATTTGAGAACAGAGCACAGCAAAATGTGCCATTCAATCCACTGGGTCTTTCCGGTCATCGTCAGTCAAGAGATCTCCCCTCTCTTTCTGTCCCCCGGGAACACCGTCTCGGATTTTGGCTTCTCGCTTACTCTGCTCAAGCGACGTACATGTGGACATCTGGGAGGACTCTGCGAATCAAATCAGCGCATTAACGAGAAACACGAGCGCAAAAGCAAATTCAGCCTTCTTTCGTCGAGCTTGCAGAAGGATTTATGTTGAAATGTCATACGATACTTTGACAGCCCCGCACCACAGCGCAGATTTATATACTCATCACCCATTGTCAATTTCAAGTTGTCGCCCATTGAACTCATCTCAGTCTTGAACTTCAACTTCTTGAAAACCACCTTTTCAATTCAATCATGTCTGAAGCAACCTTCGGAGCCGGCAATGCGGCCAAGTCCAAAGCCGAGAGCGCCACAGCAGCCAACACGGCCCTTGAAGAAGAGATCCGACGGCCCGGCAAGAAAATAGATGTTCTCAGCGACGACGAATACTACGCCATGAAAGAAGCACAATATGAAGAGGCTCAACTCGAGGCGGCACGAAATAGAATCATCGGATACCGCTGCGACATCATTGCTCGGGTCCTGCCGACAAAAGACGGCTTTATCAATTCGAACTTTGGGACTCTGGAACCTAATGTACCCCCGAATTGTTCGAATGCGGACCTCGCTGATCTACTAGCGAGGGTCTTGCAGGGCTGGTGTATGCAATATCAATGGGAACCCGCCTATGTGTCGAATCTCATGCGGTCGACGCTGGATCGGGCATTGGAGAAGTCCAATGTAGCTGAAAGCGAGGTTCGCGAGCAGACGGTTTCTTTCGTAAGCTGTTCACTTGGGTACTTGTAGACATGAGCCCCGCAGTATCTGACTAAAAGCAGTGGTCCTCGTATCGTGAATCCGTATCAAGGAAGCTGGAGGGATGGGACCAGTTGAGCAAGTTTACCGACGAAGAGGCATTGTGGCCGGAGTTCAAGAAGCTGGTGGCCGTCACCTATCTGGAAGGTGTTCACCCGCCTCTAAGCGAGGAAGAGCTTGCCGAACAAGCGCTTTGGGAGGCGGAAATAGCTAAGGAAGAGGCGCGTTTTGAAGCGGAGAAGAAGGCTGCTGGAATAGTAGAGGATGATGAGACGGTGCAAGAAGAGCTTTGAACTGCGGGCGAGAACGGTCTCGGGGAATACCGATCTTTTTTCCCTCTTGAGACGGGATAGGGCTCGTTGAAGTACGTCTAGGCCAAGAGGCGACGCTTGTTGATATTGCTGTTTAGTCGGTTATACCCGGGTCGTAGGTCTTAAAAGAGTCCAATTACTTCCTTTCCGCGCATGCAGAGTTCTTGATGTGAAAAGAGTGCGTCAATCAAGCTTATCCTATCCCAATACCGAGCCGCACCGTACCCACTTAAGGTACAATGAACCTGTCAGCAGCAAAAGTCTGTCATAGGATGTCGTCGGAATCTCCACAGCTCAACGACCACGAGATAGGACTTTCGCCCATGCGTCTGGTCCGACCACATCGACAACTCTGTCAGGGCATTTGCCCTCACGTGTAGTACTCCGCATAGCTGTAATCCCGAACCAGAAAGGGCCTACAATAAAGAGCATGCAAGCACAAGAAAGCATACGTCGAACCGTATCCCGCCGGATAGCCTTCCTCGGGCGAGTTGGCCAAGCGAAGCGAAACCTCCCTGCGATCGAAATAGTATCAGTAACATAACACTTGTCAGATAGAGCAGAAGGGGGACTCACCAAGCCCGATAAAGAAACAGCTTATAGACCTCTTCAGCATCTTCCCGCAGGCATTCGCCGAGTGTAAACCCATCCTCCTCACTAGTCCTCCGCACGACATGGTCATCCACCAACAAATCCAGGACGCTGTGCACGAGTTTCCGAATATGGCTCCGCGGATAATCGTCGCGTCTCCGCCGCATGAAAATGTCGATTTCGGAGCTTTCGCCGATGTTCTGCTCTTTCAGATAGTCGCGATAATCTCGCATTTCTTTACGCAGGAACGCCGCTTCGAGCCTCGCGTCGATGTCTTGGTCGCGGAGTGACATTCTGGGGACGCTGTCCCATGACGTGGGTCGCTTTCTCCATGTTCTGGCGAGGGTTTTTCGTCGCGCGGTCCATACGGTCGCTAGCATGTTTTGGAGATTCGAGTTATCGATGACGCCGAGGTCGGGGAATGGGGTGGTAATGTTGCACTGGTAGATCCGGTCCAGCAGCTTCGATGAGTGGTAGTACTTCCCGGTCGCATCGTAGATGTTGGCGAGAGCTTGGGGAACGGGACGCTGGAAATAGGGCGTCATGTCCGCTTTGAATCCGGGATCCCTGACCAAGAGTTCATTTAGGTCGACCTTCAGTCCATTTTTGGCAAAGTCTACGGCTTGCGATAGCCAGTGGGCCAGCTTCTTGACGTGTTTGTCGTTCATGCCGTCGCGCTTGAGGTCGGCGAGGCGCATGAAGGTGGTCTCGAGCTCGCTGAAACAGTCATAGCGGATGTATTGTCCTATGAACGTGGCGACGCTCCCGATGTCGAAGTCTTTACTTTCTGTATCATCTTGGGGGTCGTCGGATGCGTCATTTTGATTGTCTGGTGGATCGTTTTTGATGCCCAATGGGTTTCCTTGTTCATGCGACGAAGCTTCGTCCTCTTCAGTCTGTACTTCACCGGCGTAGTTCCCAAAGGGCGATGTCGCGTAAACACTGGGGTCCCAGAATCCACACGCTTCTGTCAGTATCTCGAAATGGTCTCCATCGAGGTCTCCCCCTGACAAGCGATTGGGGAAGGGTGGATAATCCTTCAAGGAGAAGGAAATCACATTGTCCATACTCTTCAGTGCAGCATGTCGGCTAGCACCGTTGTTCGGGTGAAGATTCCTCATCCGTTCCTCCACAACATCATCACCGAGTGCATTTGCCTCTTGGATATCGCCAATGTGAATGATTGGGAAGCGATAGATCAACACCCGACCCGATATGGTTCGCCCTTCAGCACGAATGTAGACTTCTTCTTCGTTCAAGAATCCATTGTCGTCTGCAAGCCCCAAACTGTGGTGCGAGCCTGGGATTGGAATTGTGAAAGGGTCAGTGGTACGGGTCGACTTTGCGAGGCTAGCAAGATAGAGCGACAAGAATGAGTCCAAGTAGTCTTCGGGATAGATGCTATCACCTTTGAGCCGCATCGCAAGCTTAAGAAGGAAGCTTCTTGTATCTCCCCCAACGTCTGCGTTGTTGTCTGTGACTCTGAAGATTTCTCGGAGGAGCTCCATGCCTTCGAGAGAAACACTGGCCAGTTGGTTGTATGATTGTTGATACATCCTTTCGATCCTCGTGGAAGCCGTGCCAGAGGGGTCAGAGTCTTCAATCGCTTTCAAAAGAGGACAGAAAAACAAACATGCATGACTGCTGTCGTTAGTTGACACTATCCTCAAAATCAACTTGTTTTCGTTCGGAGGTTGGAATTTGATCTGAGAGTCTCTCAGAAGCATCTTCACATGGTATTGTTTGTCAGAAGGATGGACCGTCTCGATCATCTTCCAGTTTTGGTATGGCTCGAAGAGGGAATCAGGGGCAGAATAGACAACACCTTTGACCCCACCAAAACGGATTTGGAAAGCCCGAGATGGCTAAAAGGACTGATTAGCATTGGAACAGCACCGGCGAGGTTGTAAAGGCAAAACATGTATTGAGCAGGGGACATTCATAGAGAACAGTTTAGCTTACATGATAGCCAGCCGCGGTTAGCACCGTATTGATTTCTGCGCAAAGATCTGTCGAGATCAAACCGCATCCATCAGTGTTCGGAAGTTCGTCAGGATTCGGCCCTTGATCTGCGCGAGATTGCCATTCGCTTCGATACAAGCGACGCACTGGTAGTGACTCGGTGAAGGCCATGGAAATACGAGCTCCCCACTTTGACGGATTCTTGCTGAGGCTCTTGTTCATGTCATCCTCAACAGTCCAGTTCCCAATTGCAGCTCTGATCTGTTTGGCGCTCAATTCTAGATCGTCGCGGCCATCATTGAGGAAGAACCAGACCGTTTTACCCTTCTTCAAGCCGCTAAGGGTGTATCCAACAAATTCGAACTGCTTCAGTGAATTTGGGATAGAATTGTCGTAGTCACTGTCGGTCGGGGATGATGTGTTGCCATAGCTATCGATGGAGAGGCCGGCAACATCGAATTCTGGCTTGAAAGGCAATCCATCTTCATCAACCAGTTGAAACAGTTTGATTCCGTCGCGCAAAGGGACAACAATACGGTTGGCGATGACCATATCAGTATCGACACCAGACTCCGGTTTGAAAGGTCTTCCGTCGTTATCAAGAAACTTCACACGGAGAAACCTGTTAATGTTTTTGAGGTACTGCTCGGTGATCGAGCTCAGGCCCAACAATACCGGCCCTTGCAGCTCCATATGTGAAGGGTAAATCAACAGCTCGAAGGCTTTCGGTGGAAGTTTGGACCAATGCATATCTTTATTCCCTGCCAAAATCGCAATCTGCTCTTGGATCGCCTGACGTGGCTCGACGGGCGTTCCCTTCAGAGTCGGAGGGGTCTTGCGAGCACTTGTCGAGGAGCCATACAGACGCTGAAGCGCTCGAAGGTGGATTGTCCCCATTTTTCTCGCGCTTGCTTCGATAGCTTCACAATACGCGCGACTTTCACCTGCGGATACCAAGGTGTCGCTGTGGAAACCGATGTTGGGAGAAGCATGTGGTCCCTCGCTGATATCGAAGATCAAAGATGTGGTTTCTTCGGCAACAGCTGAGACGTTGCCATTGGACAAGAGCTGGAGGACGGCCAACTGGGCGTCTGGAATACCTTGGATTGAGAACAAGTGTTCCATGCTCGCCATGTTCTCTTGGAGCGTGCGAAGCATGGACTCGATAGTGCGTGTGGAGTCTGGGATTATTGGGTGCTCGAAACAGTATACGGTCTCCTTCTCCCTCCGATTCAAACGACGCAAGTACCATGACAGGTTGAACGGGGGACGGGGAGGAGGCTCATCCTCGTATTCAATTCTGAAGACCCTGGAAAATTGGATGGCCCATGGGACGTTGAAAACTAGGGCGTCTTTTGCCGCAACTGAAGGGTGTATCAAGCGAGAGTGTACAAATCTAGGAGTTCCGACAGCGGGATGAGCTTGTCCAGGATCCTGCTGAGTTCGTTGAAAGAAGCGCGGCGGCTTGTCAACCACGAAATGTATCACACGACGTTCTGGCTGCTCATTTCTGGGAACCTCGAAGATGACGCCTCGAATATTTTGGGTGAGAAGTTCCATCCACTCCCATTCGGGTGGGTCCCGCGGACTCGGCCGGGTCGTCAAAGATACTCGAAAGCTTTTTGGCCAGATATGTCCGTGATAGGACATTTGAGGAAGGGGATTGGAATGTTCAAATGACCATGTGTCTGTTGTCTCAAAGACGTTGTTCTGGTCGAACATCCCACAGGTGACTTTACGAACTTTGCCAATGAGGATGTTGTCTTGCCTGCTGCCTGGCACGAATTTATTGTTTCGAAGCTCATCGTATTTCTGGTTCATCGTCGGTGGAGTTTGGATTTCCGTGACTCGAAGCTTGAGACGAATCCTGGGGGAGATGTCGACGAGGATCCTTTTGCCTATCAAAGGCCTGCCGGCGTTCGTGCCATTATTGTCGTCGTTGGGTATGATTACTCGGGCCGTAGTCCAAGGTTTCTCGTGCCACAGTACAGTCTCGAAATCATCCTCGGGGACAACAAGGAAATCGTACTCTATCTTCAGATGTTGTTGTAGAGCAGCTTTGAGTTGTTCATTGCTGACCCAAGCCGGTATATCCTCTAATTGCAAATCAAGGCCCGTAGACGCAGGTGTTTCAACCATGGTTGCGAACGACTTACCCACAACTACCTGGGCCTGGGGTGTGCTTCTGATTCAGGATTAGTCTACACTGGGGATGGCGAAGAGATTTTGTGAGGGAGGAGATAGATTAAAGCGAAGTGAAAACGCGTTGGAAGGTCAGACACTCATCTTAGAGCCGAGAACAGGCTACTCGATCTTCTGGTCAATGGCATTTTCAGCCTCACCAGGCTGTGATGTGACGTGGCAAAACAACCCACCAGCATGCTATTCCACGACCATTCTCGTTTTGCTTGACAAGAGATGGGGGCGATCCGTCACCCCTCTCGTCTCTTGAAGTATCGGTGGCGGTAGGCTGTCCACTGGATTACCACTTCATGCAAATGCAGTGTGTTCGCACAAGGCGCGTATGAGTAGCCTAAGAAGAGTCCCGCTTTCTCGTATTTAATAGAAATATTTTCAAGGTAAGTAGATCTGTACAGCGGGGTTCTGATGTGGATTTGCTTCTTGCGGCTGCAGAACGGGAACGGGTCACTGCATAATCTAGCACTGTCGGGAAACCTTTCTATGCATAGAAGTAGATATTGGCTAAACACACGCGAATCACTTGACACAAAGCTCGCCGCTGTCGATGGTGACAGTGGAGCCTCTGTATGTCTTTGAATTCGTGTTGGTTGTCTTTTTCTTCATTCAAGGGGGCTATCGAAGTGTATATACAAAGGAGACGGAGAGCGATGTGGCGCGAGCTAGCTCGCGCCACATACTTGGTACTGTGATAACCAATACACGTGACTCTGGTTGAGTAGTTACCAACAAGAACATTCAGTTTTAACTTCCAACGACAGCAGGCTATTGTGTGCATACTGGCTGAAGCGCCCAAGCGACATGCGAGGACTTGTCCAGCACTGAACGGCAACGCTATTAATATATTCGCAAATGTGCCTATCGATAAATTAGCTGGCAACATGGTTGATGGGATAATCGGCAATGCTTCAAATGAGTTTCCAACCAGTTATAGACGACGCGTCTTACAGGCTTCAAGAGTTCTTCCGCTCGAGATACACCTCGCCCATATTAATACTTCGTTACTGAGCATGTTCTTTTTCCTCTGCTCTCGGAATGCGAACAACCGTGCCAGTGATCAGGGCCCCAAGTAAGGCGGCAGCAAGACCGAACCACCAGATTGCTCTAATGCCATCCAGTCCGATTTCTCCACTTGGTAGGGCATCGACCTTTTCTCCAATCGAGTTGCCCACGGACGTCATTACAGCTATAGCTAGATTCTGCACAGTGACCAGCAAGCTTCCCGCGGAGCCTTGATACGATCTAGGTACGCTCGAAGTGATGAAAATAGCTGCTGCAGCAAAGCTCATGTCTGGGCCGAATGTCGTGAGAGCGACGCCTGGCATTGACAGAGTCCAGTAACTCGAGTCTGGCGTCTGTGGAAGGAAGAATACTGGGCCTAATCCAAATGCTACCATGCTGGCTGTCAGAATCCAGTGACCTGGCACAAGGTGCAAAGTTTTGGACACGATCCAGGTTGCGAGGACGCCGACGATGGCGTTGGGGAGGACGTAGAGGGCGGCGGTCAAAGGCGTGGCTCCTTGGTAGCGTTGCCAGAATGTTATGGCGTAGAATTGCCATGCGCCGCCTAGCGTCAAGATTTTAATGCTAGATCTTTTACATCAAGTACGTAGGAGTCGAGGACTTACCATAAGCTCCCATACCGAGGAAGTAGGATATCAGAAGGGCGGCAAACCCAGGCGTCCGCCAAAGACCATTGGGAATGATGGGACGCGAGACACGCTGTTCTACGAAGTAGAAACCGCCCAGCATCAAGAAGCCAAGGATGATCATGGTGTACGTATATGGGTTCCAGTGCGCGGAAGAGCCCTGCGTGAGACCAAACATAATCAAACTAATTCCTAAAGCCGAGAGGAAGGCGCCAGTATAATCAAATTGGCGTAAGGATAGAACCTCGGTGGATGGACTATCCTGAGCTGGTCGTAGAGAAGGAATGGTAAGGTGAGCAGCAAGAGCGCAAAGTGCAAGGAACATGGCAGTGCTTCCAAAGATCCAGGGGAGGTGGGCGCTCAAAGCTCCGCCTTGCAGACACCCGATGAAGAAACCAAATGGTGCTCCGGCAGCCATCAAGGAGAACACACGCGTCTTGCGAATTCCGGGGTTATACACCCGTCCAAGGATGCTCATGGAAGCGGACACGAGCACGCCGACAGAGAGACCTTGCATGGCTCGAGCCACGAAGAAGAGAATTTTGAGGTTCGGGCGAACAGCCACAGCGGTCACTGTATTCCATACTGCTTGCCACAGAAAAGCGCCGACCATAAGGGGTTTGGGAGGAGTAAGATCGGCCAATGAGCCGGAGATGATGACGGACAAGCCGCTTGCGAGCAGAGAAGACCCCACAAGCCAAGGTGCCTGAGTTGGCGAAATGTCGAGGGCCTCTTGAAAGAGTGTTTGTGTGATTGTGACGTTCCCCAAGGTTAACGAGAATACTATCTGGCCGGCCGTGCAAGTGAGGATGAAGATGATCTCGGCCAGGAGGTTCTTGAGCTCTGGGGGAACGCCTTGCGATAAGGGCGATCTTGGGCTGCCTTGCTCTTCAAAGAAATTACCAGATGGACGACGGATTGAGATGCTGTCAGCGTGCCGAGTCCGGATATGAGCGAGCTCGAGCATTGCGGTAGCAAATGGGTCGTCAGAGACGTCTCGAGATTGTCTCGACGCACTTTGATCTATGGCGGTCTCTTCTAGGCTTGGAAGTGGATACGGAGATTCAGCTCTTGAGGCATCTACGTTTGAAACAGTATGCCTCGTGATGTCCTTGCCTTGGTCGTTGAGACTCTTATCATAAGGTACGCTCGACATGGTCAATGGAGGTCCCGTCGGTGAAGATGATGTACGTCTATCCCTCCTTGCCCCGAACGAGCGGCTGAAAGTTGATGGCAGAGATCTTGTCGCACTTTTCAACTGCAGATTAGGTCAAAGATTCCTGGAATTCGAAGCCTGTGGTGTTATCAAGACAACGCAGACCCTTCAGTGAGTACCTGAACTAGGGACCTTTTTGGCTAAATACTAGGATCGTAGAATTTTAGCCTGACAATCTTAGCATCGTACCCACATTTTTGTCCTAAACTACACATGCAGTCATCAGTTCTCTCGTGGATCCGAAAGGGATGAGATATAGCCGTGTATAGTCAGTCGAGTGGAGTGGACGATTCAAAGTTCAAAGTGGACTCGTCGTTGGACTTGTGTAGATCGTGCACGTGCAGATACTCTAGAGATCACGTGGCTTCCTACCAGCCCTGAAAGTCACGTGCAAGAGCTGGTCGCGGCAAGTCGCGTCGCGAGCAAACACCATCAAATGCTTCATCACTTGCCCACTTCCTCCTCTGTGCTGCCAAAGCGACATCAGCGAACTGCAACCATGGCCAATTCCCCCAGGCTGTCCAGCGCCTATGTCGTTAAGGAATATCCCATTCTTGCTCCCAATGGCTCCACCATCACCGCATATGGCCATTCCCGTGGCATCACGTTCGAATGGAAAGGCGGCAAATCTCTCAAGTCACAACCAAAGCAAGAACAGCCACCGCCAAAGCTCAATGGCACCATCGGCGGTACCGGCAAGTCAGACGCGGACGCCATCATGCTGGATGACAGCGACGATGATCTCGTCGAACCCCAATCCCGCAAGGCTGTAGTCGATGTCGACGCGGAGTTTGACGCCGAAGAAACAGAAGAAACGCCATATGACCAGTCTCCGCGAATAGCCCAGTCTATGACACTTGACCTAGGTGCCGATGTCTTCAGCATATCCTTCCCCCCGCTGCTGGCTCCTGTCCGCAACAACCAACCCGCAATATTCTCTCAAAAGCTGGTCCTTGCGGTAGCATGTTCTGATTGCAGTGTTCGGCTTGTTGCCATTCCCCTGCTCCCGGCATCTTCGAGCGTCAAACCGCTCGTGACGTTCCTTCAATCGGGTCCTTCAAGATGGATTACCAACACTTTGTCCCTCACCTGGACCGGTTCTACTCCTCAGGAAGAAGACATCATCGACTTGATGGACGACGAGGACGATATCGACGAACAGCCAGTGGCCGAAAGAGCCCGTCTGAGGCAAACTGAGCTGCTCAACTTCTCTCTCCTCTTAGCATCGCACTCCGCGGAGCTGGGCTCCACCCTCCGAATATCCACCATCCCGTTGACCGAAAACGGCAAATCCATCTCAACCGATCCTTTCTTGCCCTCGAAGACTCTCCATCTCTCCCATGCAGCCGAAACCATCGCTTTTAATACGGGCACATATCCTTCAGCTCGTCACAGCAATCTCCTCCTTGCGCAACTTCATGGAACGGTAAAGTTCTACAACTGCACTGCCGGAGTCTTCGGTACAACTCTCACCACGCCATATGCTCCCCCGCCAACGTCAATGAAAGAGAACACGTCAATCACCAGCAATCAGAACCCTGTTCGGAAACGGATCCTCGATGCCGCGTGGCTGCACGGTGGTCGCTCTGTAGTTGTGCTACTTGCTGGCGGAGAATGGGGAGTTTGGGCTGTGGACCCAAACTCGCCTTGCTTCAAACGGTCTGCTGGTGGAGACATCTTCAAGTTCGCAAGGAGTGGCTTCATCTCCCCTGCAAACATCACCACTCTGGCCTTGAGGCCGGGCAATTCTATGAACAGCCTCGACGGGGGGCTGTCGTTGACAAAGAGGGCAGGAGCAGCTTTGGCTCCCATGACACCGCACACCCGCAAGACGACTTCGAAAACGATATTTGAGAAGGATGAGCTTTCGTTTAGCAAGTCGGCAAATGATGCAAAGAACGGGTCTATCGAGGTTTCAAGAGAGTATCTTGGTATGGCGACGGGAGCGGTGGAAGAAAAGGTGGTTATGAAGATTGGTAGTAGCGCTCATGAGATCCATGAGCTAGCTAGTGAGCATAGGTAGTTGAAGGACATGTCGCCAGTCTTCAAGGGCTGCTTTGAAGTCTTGGCGATGGCGGGTTCGGGCGGAAAATATACAATCAGCCAGAGAAAAGGTTGCTCTCTAGGTGGTGCAAAGCCAACAAGGCATAGGCACGGTTGAATATCATTCACCTTGGTTCCTATCAGTCAGTCAACCAACCGAAAGATCGCTCTTCAAACATCTCACTCAGTGGTTTGGTGTCTCAAATTGTCATTTGAACTTGACCTTTCCACCCTTCCAACCAACAAGTTTACTTTAACTTCAACCCTGTGCCGTTGCTTTCCTCGAGTCTTCCATCAACAACCCTCTTCTACCAAACTTCAAAACAACCTCAGAAATGGATCCAGTAACTGAGATCACGGCTTCGATGGCCAACTTGACTTCTTCCCCAACTTCCGCCGACCATCCTGCCCAAGGACCTCCAGAAAAAAGCGACGAAGCACTCTTGGCCGATCTTGAGGCTCTCGAGCGGAAGATCGCCTCATCCCAACTCGCAGTCGCCACACTCCAAACCGAAATCGACGAAAACAAAGCCATCATGTCCGCCATCTCAGCCGCAGTCGACTCAAAGAGGTCCGAAACCGCTCGACGCGAGACCAAAGCCCCGCAGACCCGAGAATGGCTGCAAAAAGAGGTCCTCGCACTCTCCGCGTCCTCCGCTGCCTTCAACTTGTCCCCCTGGGGCGATGCTATCGTGCGCTTGTTTGAAGAGAGTGCAAATGATAAGCGCAAGGAGGTGGTCATGATGAGGGTGTTTGGGAAGACGGCTACGGAGGAGATGAAGCAGGAGTTTGAGGAGCATCTCGAGCGGTTGAATCCGGACAATGTGGAGGGGCTTAGTGCGGGGGAGCAGATGGTGCAGGCGTTGAATAGGTTTGTTCTCCATGGTGTTGATTGAGGGGGAGAGGAGTTGGGAAGCGGTGCTCATGAGTGAGGTATGTATGGTGAGACTTGGTTGAGATTTGTGCTAACAATTTTCTCCCTAGAAGCAGAAACGAGGAGTTCTTGATGGCTAGATGTGAGCCTCGCAGAACCATCATTGGACCCACACCCAGTCCGTCTCCCTTCTATACCATTCGGATGTGGTGGAGCAACACACATACCCACTCGCAAAAACCCTCGAAAGGGTTTGAAACGATACAGCCTGAGCCTGATGGCAGGCTGGCTGGTCTTTTGACAGCTATGGGACTTTTCTGCTTTTCTTCAGTTTCTGATTAACATTCACCTTCTTCATTCTCGAGTCAAAAAGACACTTATCAGTCACATATGTCACCAATACAGCGGTAATCCAGACATCATTTGCTTTCGATCTCAATCTTTTTTCTCTCCAACCTTGCGTGCAATAGCTACTTGCATGCTACTCCCCAGATCCAAACCACGCTCAGAACTAATCCGAATCATCCTCCCCCTCCGCCTGATCCTCCCCACCAGTGCTCCCAGCAAAAGCAGCCGTAGCCTCATCAAACTTCTTCGCCCTCCTCTTCTCCAGCCCCTCAGCCTCGCCCTTCAAGCTCTGCGGCGCCTTCTCCAACATCATCTTACTCAAATCCACACTCGCCTCGCCCGTCTTGGCCATGTTCTTCTTGACCAGCCCGCCCACATGCAGCTTCTCAAACTGCGCCTTGTTCTTGACGAGCAAGTCCAGCTGAGTTTCCGTCAAGTCGACGATCTTTATCATCTTTTCGAGGATCTTGGCCGATTCGGCGTCGCTGGGGGTGGTGCCGTCGTATTCTTTGATGCCTTTGCGGATCGTCGAGGTCATGGCGTTTGATTTTTGGCCCAGCTTGATGGCGTCGCTCAGGGAGAGCTTTTCGCCTTTGGCGACGATTTTGTTGGATTTGGTGAGTTTGCGCTCGAGGTCGTCGAGGTTCTTTGAGACTTTGTCCATGGACATTTTGGCGGTGGTATAGGGGGGATAGATTGAGGTGGTAGGTTTTTCTGTGTATGTTTGGACGGGGAAAAGAAGAAGTAAGTTGTAGTGATTCTTTGAGCTGTTGTGATGATGCTGGTGATAATGATCAAAAGAAAAGAAGAAGAGATGGCTCCATTATATATTCTCTTCCCCTTTCATCACAGACTCAAGCCGAATATCATGGGCGAAGCACGTGTAAACGACCTCCTCACAAACACCTGCGCCGCCCGCCTCAGCCTAGGTCCAAGGTGAAAAGAAGACTGCATTTCCTCAATACCTCATTCGGATTCGTCGGCCGCTGCTCCGTATGGTATTATTGGCATAGCAGGTTAAGGATGTCCGGAGCTTCGAAATTGAGGAGAACAATGCAAGCAAGACCGAGACAGCCTGCCACGATCTCACGATGCCTATATAGGCCAGGGAAGCAACGGCGTTGGGAGGTGTGCTTCAAACAGCCGGCGTCGTAGTTGGGCGACGGGTGGCCGTTTCGGGGTCGCGAGACTGCGGAGAAGGTTTCACCATTCCCCAGAGTTTCTTGCCGTGTCGCAGGGAGGGCCCTTGGAGTGTGTTTATGCGGCATTGATCATGGTGGCCTCTGAACCCCCTCCGAGGGATTTGAGTGGTTGGAATGCTGAAGATGGTAACGCTGTCAGCAGATGGACATGTTGGTGCCTTCGGTCAAGGTGAGATGTTTCGAGCACGTGTCAATGTTCGGACATCTGTGAGGGAGTCTCGGAGAACTTGTGATCGTATTGTGCATCTCTGGGTCTAGAATGTGAGTGCTGAGACATGTGGAGCAGCAACTAGAGCCTATACTGTTGGGTGAATAGTGTGGGAGCTGTGATCTGTTTGAATATAAGGGGGAGGATGGACCACGACAGAAAGAAGATAGCCCTTTGTGATTGAATATCAACCATCATCGATATCTCTGTCCATCTATATAACGAGCCACAAAATTACAACTGAAGCTGCCTCAACGTTTTCACTCTGCGCCAACGGATGTTGGTAATGGTGTATGGACTCGGAAACGTTCGAGAGCCCGCATTCCCACTCCCTAAACACCAATACATAAGCAATTCTCCAGACAATCTCCCAAAGCACAGTCTGTCGAGATATCCAAACATATAAACAACGCCGTACTCCTGCAATGCTAAAGAAATGTTTTTGAATAGACCTCCCACTTCTTTCACCGAGAGGACGAGAACTCTGAATACATTAAAGCTCTCGAATCTCCCGACCTTCAAGTTCACAGTTTACATCATTTCTCTTTTCTAGCCCCCTAATTCGTAGCGGCACGTGCTATAGCACTGTTGGATATCCTCTACCTCTCTACCATATCTACACTCTAGATACTTTAATAGTAAAGCTATTTAGACATCTAAACTATCTGCTTTTTCGAATATCCAAAGCCATATCCTAACCTTTAACCTGAAAGATGTTCACATCTTTGACGCTCTATCATGACTCTATGCGATAGAAATTTATAATCCCAACGTCCATACTCGAGTAGTTCGGGATAACTTGCTTAGACATCCGGCTCTGTCACTATTGCAACCGTCCAGGCTGACCTTTCTCACTTCGATTTACCTTCCAAATTTCACTTAGATATTTCTCGTCTTTAAATTTCTCAGCTTCACTCGCAACTCGACTTGAAGAGTACTTTGATACAATGTCTCCTCCTACACCTTTCAAAACGACTGCAATAGTGCGTGGACTTGGATATTCTAAGGTTATAATTGTTGAAGGTCTGCGTTAGCTTCACCTCGCCTCACTTCACGCTCCTAGGCTTCACCTTATTGCCATTCTCACCTTACCCCCGAAGCTTCTTCATCACAATTCTTCTCTCAAATTCGTTGATCCAGTTGTGTATCGTACCGTTTGTATAGCGACTCCTATATACCCGTCTCTCATACAATCTCTCCATTACCGTTCCTAACCCTTCAAATCCAACCAACTCCAAACGCCATCGCAAATGCCCAACAATCTCTCTAACGCCAATGCCCAGAAGGTATAGCTACACAACATGCACTCACACCTCTCCGCCATTCCTACTCCTCTCTTCAACTCCCATGACCCCCTCGATCCCAATCCCCCCTACGCCGGGCTCCTCCCCAAACCCCCTCTGCCGACTCGGACTCAACACCCCCGGCTTCTCATGCTGCGCCGCAACCTCCACCACACTAAGCGCACTCGCGCCCGCATCTCTGACCGTCATCCCCAGCATGCGTCTCGCAAGCTCCTTCTGGCCTTCCCCGAGCGGCGTTGTCGCCGTCGTGGGTGTACTAGGCGACAAACCTCCATTAGCCTCCGCCTCTTTCTCCGCTTCGACGTCCTCGCCCCTCGCTTCTCTTGCGGCTCTGATCTCATCTTCGGTGTCGGCGAGCCAGTCGGCGCCCTTGACGCGCTTGATGAGCCGGAGCGTCGTTTCGTCGACGGGGGCGAAGTGATTCGCGCTGTGTTTAGCAGCGACGCCGTCATGATCTTCGCGCGCGAGGATGTTCAAGATTTTGCGGACCTCGGCGCGTTTGTAACTGCCGCCTGATTTGCTGAGTTGGCTGTTGGCGACCATGACGCCGAGGACGCGGAGATAGGTGTGGCGGAGGGCGAGGGCGGAAGCTCCTTCGGCGGGGAGGTCGAGCAGGTTGCGCAGGATGACGTCGAGGAGGACGTGCAGGTCGTTTGTGTAGAAGTATTCGGCGGTGGAGCGGGAGGAGAAGAGGAGGTAGAGGAGCTTGAGGATGAGGAGTTGGAGCGAGGTTTCGTCTTCGCGGTTGAGGAGGAGGATGATGTTCTCGCCAAATGTCTTGAGGGTGCTGTTGTGGTTCGAAAGGGTGCTTAGGACGCGGTTTGGGAGGGCGGTGGTGCGATGCGTCGTGAGGGTTGAGAGGACCATGTATTGCTCGTTGAGCACCAGCAGGACGCGGATTACCGGGTAGTGGTAGGGGTCGTTTGCGTCGTCGGAGAGTTCTTCTATTATGCGGAAGAGGTAGAGTACGAAGGCGTCGTCGACCGCGGATAGGTCTTCGTAGGTCAACGCTTGCATCCTGCTCATTTCGTATAATAGTTCCAGCAGCATCCGGTGCAGCGCGAAATCTCCATCGCCTACTTGGTTTTGTATCAGTTCGACGAGGCGTGGAAACGCTCCCTCCTGTTGCATCATCTCGAATGTCTCGTCATTAGTACGTCCGTCGTAATGCAGGATTGCTGCCATGAGGTAGAGCGAAGGAGCGTCGTCTTCCTGATCGCAAAGTAGAAGTCAGCACATGTACTCTCGATAACCAATTCCCGATGAGCATAGAAAGACGATGCCGTCGGCGGAGAGGGAACGCACTTGCAACAACCCATATACAAACTGCCTCCGTATATACTCCTTATGCGCCGTAAACAGTCCCGAGTCGAGCAGCGTATACGTACACCGTACAATATCGATGTCGCTCTGCAGATACTCCTCTATCATCTCTTAGCCCAAATCCACAAAATCAATCGCCCCGGAGGTAGTTCCGGTGGACAACACTCCCACTACCAAAACATACCTTTAAAGCTCCCACAGAACTTCAAATAACTCCTCAACGCATTATCAATCGCCTCATGATCATCCCTCTCACACTCCACACCCACAATATCGTCCAATTCGTCCCAGAACTGCTGCGCGTTGTCTAGGGTATACGCGACCTCGAAGTCCATGATTCCTCCTCCTTCTCCTCCTCATGTGGTTTGCGGCGGCGTTGACGTGGGCGTTGGCGCTGGCGTTGGTCGTTGCAGAGCGGTAATAGCGGCGACGGCGTGGTGGTGGTGGTTTGGAAGGTCGTCATCGTCGAAGGGTTTGGGGAGGACGTCGCACAGGCATTGAGATTATATCACCATGAGGGAGGGAGGGGAGTTGTGTGGATTGCGGAAGTTGATCATTTGGAACATGCCGCAGGGATGCGGAGGGGGAGGGATCGAGGGTGATGCGTTCATGGGTGAGGCGCACAGCCACAGCACGTGATATGTGAATTGCTTCAGGCTGCGACGTTGGAAATCCGGTGACCTGATTGTTTGATTGGATATCGCAAATGATGACTTTCAGAGACACTCGGCGTACAGACTTACGCAGAGATGCCTTGGTTTTCCAGTCAGAGTGTGTATCGCGTGCTCCGTTATTTGAACAACCACCTCGTCGAGGGCGCAGTTCAGTTAACTCAAATACACACTTCCATAATCCATAAGATTCAAGATCAGAAACTGAAAGCCATCTACATATCCCAGGCTGGCGTAGATGGGCCCAGGGTTACTTCCATGGCTTCCAAGGAAGAAAGGTTGTAGCATAAGACCGGGAGAGTATCTGGTTATTGTACTACACGTCCATATTTTTCTTTGTGAAGACATGAGCTGTAGAGAAGGAGGGTAGTACCAGAACCCAAGCCAGCTAAAGGGAGCCATCTAGACAATCTAGGCTAGGGTAGATGTGCTCCGGATAACTCCCATCTGTCCCATGAAAGGCAGATTGTGAATACGTTGTCATCATTCCCTCGTTTCGTGTCTCGTCGCTCGTGTAATCGTCTCCGCCCCCTTTCCTGAAATTACCATGTACAATGCAAAGAGTTTTAGACTCATACAGTATTCTGCCTTCCCCTCCTCTCCTTTTCACCCCCAAATATCCGTCCAAACAATGATCCCTTCCTCGAGACTCCTTTCTCACTCTCCTCAGCCCCTCTTTCCCAACTACCACTCCCCACTCTCTTCTCGCTCATCTGCGCACCACCCGTCGTAAACTTTGAAGCTGGGGAATAATCGCGCTCTGTCGCCGAAGGACGCTCATTATCCAAAAATCTGATCTGCCTCTCTTCGAACGTCGCGCGTGCTTCCTCTCGCTCTCCATTCTCCATGTCACCTCCCAGCTCCAGAGGCGGTGGTATCTTCGATCTTTCAGGAGAGAAGACGGGCATGCCTCCGTTTGTCTCGAATCGGGATATCATCTTGCGCTCAAGCGACCCTGATCGACGGTGTCGAGGTTTCCAGGACGGATGAGCGTCTTCTTCATGCATCTTGTGATAGTTTCTTGCCCATTTTGGCTGGTATCCAACGGCGTTGAGGGCCTTTGCCAAGCCATGGCCGCTGCTGGACCAGAAGTAGCGGGATTTCGTCGTCCAGAATTTCATGCCCGAATCGGTGTTAAGGCTTCCGATAAGGATGTATGTTGGAATGCAGATGGCGACGAGCGTGTAGGCGAAGTCTGGAGGGATTCAGTGTCGGATTATTTTCTCTTGAATGGTTAAACGGCATTACTTACGGTTAAAATTGTCATTCGGGGGCATATTAGTCATGCCGAATACTGATGTGACAAATGTCAATGGAAGGAAGAAAATGGTGACTAATGTGAGCAATTTGATGTTGTTGCCCTGAGCAACAGTGATCTCGGCCTGCTCGATAGAGCGTCGACTTTCGTGGACGGACGTCCCATTGAACAAGTTTTCATGCAGACCCTTGATGATTTTCATTTTCTTTTCATTGAGGGCTTCAACAGTCTTGAGCTTGCCAATCTCATCTTCAATACCGCTCCGTAGCAGACCCAAGCGACGGTTCCAGTGAGCTTGTCGAGAAGAAGTCGAGCCGTCGCCACTTCCAGGCCAGATAATCTTGTTCGTACCATCCCAGACGCTGTCTTTGAATACGCTCTCGTACGTCTCGATCATATCGCGGATATCCTGGTTCATGATTCCGAGAGTCTGTCCAGCCCAGAAATACCGCCTCGAGTACGTGAAGTTGACGTCCTCGAAGAGAAGTTTATCGCGCGTGGATAGATTGAAGATGAAGTCCGGAGGCGGCTCGACTAGGTCGGATATTGCTCGATAGACCTCGAGCAGGCGCTTTGCTGCATCTTTCAACTCTGCACGCACTGTAACGAGGAATGCTTCTGGGCCGTTGACGTAGTGCTTGATGTTGTCGTGTGAGTCGATCGAGGAATTCCAGTCGGGATAGGCTTGCATTGACAGGACACGCCAGGGAGAAAACGGGTCGTAGACATATCCATACTTCTTCTGGATCCTTCTGTCCTTGTTCCGGACTTTTCCCATGGGTGGGCCTTCGAGGGACAGAGCAACGACAGACCCACATCGGGTGATGGGAATGTGGGTTGCTTCTAGTCTCCCAGTCGAGTCAAATCTCTGCCATCGTTGCGGTACACATCCTTCACCTAGAACGGTGTAATATTCCATATTGAATACGAAAGTCCGCTGATGGCGATGGTCTTCAGAAAATGCTCTGTGGGGCTTTGCCAGCGCTGGATCGTCGTCCACGAGAAATTGGAACATTTCGTCTACGTCAAAGTGTTTGTGCATGGTGTAGTGGAGGGCGGCGAAAAGGAGAGGGGAAGGCTCTCGAACAATGGTGATGCGTCCAACTGCCTTCTGTTCTCTCTTCGGATCTGAGTTGATGGATTTGATTCTGTTCCATATGGCCAGAGACCTTGACATTGGTCCTGTGTCCGCCATTTTGATTTCCGTAGGAGTTCCATCATCACATACGTCGAATATGCTAGCAAATGTCAGTCATTGAGAGGGCGCTTTCGTGCGTGATTTGGGTATTCACCTGTAGTGCGTTATATGTGACCGATCTGGTACCTCGCCGGGCACGTTGGGGATGAGAGAGCCTTTTTGGTGCATCAGCCCGTCCTCGAATATATCGTAGAGGATTTCCTTCCCGGCAAACGTCCAGGGATGAGTCTTCAGATGCTTTCGAAAGCCTTCCTCTGAGTATTCTTCCAGGTCCAAGGGCGTCTGGACAAATAAAGATTGTCCGTCGTCAGTATCGGAATCAAAGTCCCCAGAGTACCCGGAGCCTTTCTGAACAGATTCGACATCTAGCGTAGTGGTCGGCAGCTGTCGAAAGACATCTGCGGTCAGACGAGGTACTGATGGCGCATACGGCACGGTCGCCGACGAAGAAATGATCTGAAGCAGCAACTCATGCGTCCTGTTCAAACTGTCCAAGTACGCATCTCGGTCTGCTGTCAGCTTCCGGACCAACTCTTTCGCGGTCTCTGCATCCAGCGCCATATTGTAAGGAAACGCGACGTCCTGAGGCAGAATGCATGGACAGTGAATGTAGTTGTCCGCGCCTGAGTGACGAAGAGGTCGCACGACGAATGCTTCATGTTGAAGAAAGTTGACGGCGATTATCAGTTACGAAGTGAGGCTTAGATGGCGGCTGAGTCGTGTAGCGCGCAGAATTCACACCGGAGGATGCAGGCGGCTTGATTGGGGAAAGCGTGAACGGACGGGACGGCAACGGCAATCACCAGACTAAAGATTGAGGCTGAAGAGCCTCTTCCACCGTGACAAGTCGTTGTGTTGAGAAGCATGCTGTGTGTACACTAATAAATTGGAGTTGAAAGCGCCAAAACAAAGCTGGACGTGGACTGAGAGGGGATGTACTTGTGATCGTGGAGTCGTGTGTTGTGGATGGTGGACAGGCAGGTTCGCTTAGCCGAAAACCTCACCAAGGGCTTCTGAGGGTCGAACAAAAACTAGAGAGACCCATTCGCTTTTGTCAACGAAGCTATCCGTGTTGTCCGCTTGACTGGGAATACAATCGATGCGCATTTGACACCAAGTTTATAAAAGACAAAGCAGGTTCTGACAGATCTACCTACCGTTTGACAAGAGTATTTCTGCTGCATTGAAAGACAAAGCTAATACGCAAAACATCTGAATGGCATCGCAAAAGAAGTGTCACTATGGGACAGACGTCTCGGGGTTCACACAAGAGGCTGCACTCATACCTGAGCTCTCCATGACTTTGCCATGGTCGGATGGCGCCCCAATCTGGAGTGGCTTCGTCGCAATGGCTCGAAGGATGAAGATGACTTGCATGGCATGATATGCACAAGGGTTTGCTTGCGTGAGCTCCACCCGCAGTTGAAGAAAGTCAAGAAACACCAGGTATTGTAGGAACGCTGATTCGGCGGGCACCAATACTGGACGAGGGGACTCAAAGCGACCCGGAGAGTTTCCAGGAGCACGACCACTCTGCAGCAGCGTCCAGGATGTGGCCGTGGCCGAGGTACTCTACTTCAACAACAGCCCTCAAGGCTCAACCGCTAAGGCCTGCCATGTGCGACGCTGTCTGTCGCCCTGGGATCATGATGGATTCACGGAAGCTGAAGAGGACCGAAACATCGCCCAGTCATCACAGGCGGAGGCGTCGCGGTCCTTTCGTACAGATGCCTGAGACACGCTCCGGTCGGTTGTTGGAGCTGGGTATGACCTTCCCCATGGGAGTGGCAATGTCGCAGCTGGCACGATCCAGACCGGACACGACCGTGAGACAGAGCAAAAGAAGGCGACAGAAGGTGGGGTTGTAGAGGGACTGAACTAGTGAACACTGAAGACTGTGGAAGAGGCTAAGAGCTGCGATTTAATGGGTTGGAGATCACGCGACCCTCCTCGCAAGAGCTTGAGCAGCGTAGGTACCTCCAGTACAAGGTCCGAACATGACGAAACAACCTTATCGACGAGAAGATGCAACGCGATGGGATGAGAGATAGAGCTGCTGAGTAGATGGCCACGTGCCCAGATAAAGATGAAGGATGAAGAAGTTAAGAGAGGGTGAAGAAGTTCAGGTGGAAGGTTGAGGGCGGGAGTCGAGGAGCTCATCAAAACCGTCGCGTCATCTTCAAGGCGAACCTCGCGATTTACCCTCCTCTAGGCGGGAAAGAAGGTGAGAGAAGAGAGTGACTCGCGAAAGTGGTTGCGAAACAGGCCAGCTTCCCAAGAAACGAAACGAGACGCGAGCTGGGGAGAGACGAGAACCCAGAACTTGAGCAGACTCCAGAGTGCAGACGGATGGATGCGACCGAACAGACCTGGCTGCTATTTTGTCGCCCAAAGAGGCTTAGCGACGATGTTGGGCGACGAGGTTGATGGCACGGGAAGGACGGTCTGTGCGTAGTATAAAGCCAACAACAATCCCCCCTCCGCGTGACTTTCGCTCCCCCATCTTCATCCGCTTCGCAACTCACGCCCGCCAAATTATCTCAGCCTGTCCAGCACCTCTTTGCAAAGCCCATCTTCCGAACCCCAATACTTTCACAACAAGAATTCGGAATGGCTCCCAAGAAGTCCACCTCCACCGCGCCGAAGAAGGCCGCTGGCGCTGCGCCTGCTCATGGCTCTTACATTGGTACGTCTTGCAATTACTCCACAACAACGCGTGCGCGTTGCTTGGAAATTGCCTCAGCCTGATCGCGAAGCCTCTACTGACGCGTCTATACAGAAATGATCAAGGACGCCATCATGAATGTGAGTACAATTCCTCGTCGAAAACAAGGCGCGCCCCGGTCGCTCGCGATTGCGACCGCGTGTTTTGAACCTCGACACGTCGCCCTCCAACAGTGATGATCACTTTTGCTAACGTATTCCTTCCGATCTCCAGCTCAAAGAGCGCAATGGCAGCAGGTCAGTTTTCCCCATTCCTATTTTGCTAGTGTTGTTGCCGGCCGTTTGCCACGTCACTCGGCTGCTCTTGACCACTCCTGCTAACTCTTGTTGTTTCAACAGCCGTCAAGCCATCAAGAAGTACATCAAGGCCAACAACGACCTCGGCGAGACCACCGACGCGTCCTTCACCAGCTTCATCAACCGCGCTCTTGTCCAAGGCGAGACCAAGGGCGAGTTCGACCGCCCCAAGGGTACGTAACCTCATCTGCTTCATTCACTTCACTCCCCCCACTCTTGCTCTGGTTATGAGCGCGGCCAACTTACATCTAATCGTCGCGCCCTCATTCTCTCCCATGGCATTCTGTTCCCTGTCTGTGTCTTCATCTTCATTTTCTTCTTGCTGACACCTCGTGACAGGCTCTTCCGGACCAGTCAAGCTTGCCAAGAAGACCGCCGCGAAGCCCGCTGAGAAGAAGTCCCCTCCTGCGAAGACTGCGAAGGCCACCACCACCAAGAAGGCCGCCGCTCCCAAGAAGGCTGCTGCCCCGAAGAAGACTGCCGCCACCAAGAAGACTGTCGCCGCCCCAAAGAAGGCCGCTGCCGCCAAGCCCAAGGCCAACGCTGGCAAGGCTCGCAAGACCAAGACTCCCACTGCTGTAAGTTGTTTCTGTATTGTATCAATGAAGCATCGACTAACTCTGTCAGGCTCCCGCAGTCGAGGACAAGCCTGCTGTTGTGCTCGGCAAGACCAAGAGCGGCCGTGTCACCAAGTCGAAGGCTCCCACCGCCCCGGCGAAGAAGGCTGCTTCCAAGAAGAAGGCTGCACCCAAGAAGGCGACCCCGAAGAAGGCCGCGGCATAGACGTGCTAGTTGACTGACTTTCCGGATTCTTCTTGTATCGACTCGCGACTCGATCGTTTTCTTGTTGCGGCGTCTGTAGGGTTTTCAGGGCGGTAGCTGGTCGGGTGTGTGTGATATCCTTAGCTTCGGGCTCATATAATGGGTTTATGGGCCTGAGCTTGCTTATGACTGTGTTCATGTATTTTTCTTTCGGGATGAGGGTTCTGTATACAATCCGGCGTAATGGCGCTCGTCCAGGAGACGGGCACGGGACATAGCTGTGCAGCGAAGCAGACAGAGCAGTACTTACACAATACTACTCTACTTCATATCAAAACTGCAGGCCCTTCCGGTTGCTTTCATGTGCTTTGATAATGTTTAACGATTATGGCATCGTATTGCGTTGTTGGATATACGCGTGTTGTAGTCTGAACGAGCAGGTCCCAGTCTCCCACAGGGTTGTTGTAGGTACCTAGGTACTCAGCCACAACACAAGAAAGTACCTGGTTAGGTACCTACTTTCTCAACGACTCCCAGCATGACGATCGGAATCCAGATTTCAAAAGACGAGTTGTGCAATAGCAGTACAGACCCACGGCACATTTGGTATCAATTCTCAGTACATCTCAGACGTCTCCCATATATCCCTATAAATAGCGCTCGCTGATGGAAGAGGCGTCGGCGGCTCGGGGCTTGGTTGTACTCCGTCGGAAGAGATTCTCAGCCCGTTGCTATGTAATGTAACTAAGCAGCCCGGAGACCGAAGCTCGTGGAAAAGGAGAACAGTACGGAGTAAACACAATTCTCCAGAGGGTCAATCGCGTGTGCATTCGCTGTATATTCTCGTCGCTCGGATAGTGTTGAAGCCGCGGCCGCGCAAGTGGCTTTCCTCTTTTGGGACAGACTTGGCAACGCCCATGAAGGTTGGCCAACTTCTTGCGAACGACGACATACGCCTTCCAGTGTCCCCCCATTCGAGATCCCCCACTCACCCTCTACGCATCTTCTTTCGCCGCCGACATACCTTAACCGAGCCTGTGCCCTACCCTCATCTTCCTCTGCCTCGTCGGGCTGCATAATGCCACTGCCAGCCCTGCGGTGATTGAAGCATCGCCCAAATATTTCCCCCTCGACCTTCACCCCAGCGACAACGCTCCACCACCTCCTCCAGCCTCTCGATCGCGAGCACCCGCCGATACCCGCTCGTCTTCTATGGTAACCGCCTCCTCGCCTCCACGAGATGCCAGCTGTGTTGGTCGAGCACAGTAACGGCTCCGCCTTCGCCAATCCAGATCTCGCCCAGCCCCCGCCAGACAAGCCAGCGCCTGCGAGGAAGCAGTCGCCAGCGCCCATGAGCAATGGTGATGCTCCCAAGCAGAACGGCAATCTCTCCAATGGTGTCGATTCGAACAGAAACTCTCTCTCCAACGGCCACACCGCATTCACCATGGACGAGTCGGAGTTCCCGTGGGATAACAAGACTCAACAACCGGTGACGAACGGACGCAAATCTGATGCAGAGAACGAGAAGAAGCCTTTGAATCGCAGAGACACGGAAGAGACCTCGACCCGCGACGATGGCTCCTTTGCTACGGTGGAGAGCAGCAAATCTAAGAAATGTTTCGGCACAAATTACGTCAAATTGGAGGCGCCAGTGAATGGCATTGCCGCGATTCCAACTCACGGCGGTATTGACGTGCTACCAGACGCGGTTCCAATGCCAGGAACCCCTAAGTCAAAACCACAACAAGAAAACGCGTCGCAGGAACAGCCCGCTGCAGACGGCCAACTAGCCGCGCCAACTAACAAATCCAGCTATCGCATCTCCTCTCCTCCATCCTTCAGCAGCCCGCTCACTCCAATTTCGACCTCTGCTTCAAGGCCCGACAAACTCCAGCACAGACACACCCTGGAGGTGCCGAAGGTCTCAACCTCGAGGCTGTCGAGGGAATTTGGCAGCTCAAACACGAGTGCAAACCCTTCGGAAGACGTCTTGACGGCTACAGGAAGATTCTCACCCAACACACCTACAAAGCCTCGTCGCAGCTCCGCCCAATTGGTTCGCCGAGCAACGCGGTCAATACACTCCGACATGCACCTCGACGAGGTCCCCCAAGATGAGGACGCCGCGCGCTGGGCAGAAGCAATAAAGCAGAAAAGGATGAGCAAGCGGAAGAAGAAAGAGGAAGAAGACGACGACAGGGTGGTTGTGGGCACGAAAGTGGACCAAAATCACGTCAACTGGGTGACCGCATACAACATGCTTACTGGCATCCGCTTCACCGTGTCTCGCACGAATGCAAAGATGGATCGAGAGCTCGAGGACATTGACTTTGACGCGAAGCACAAATTCTCGTTTGACATGTCAGTATACTCTTTCAAGCGTTCTCTAAGACGACTTCTAACAAGCAACAACAGTACCGGCAATGAGCTCACTCCGTCCACGAAATATGACTTCAAGTTCAAAGACTACGCGCCGTTTGTCTTTAGGCATCTGAGAGCAAAATTCAAACTCGATCCCGCAGACTATCTCATGTCTCTCACCAGCAAGTACATCTTGTCCGAGCTTGGGTCTCCTGGCAAGAGTGGTAGTTTCTTCTATTTCTCCCGAGACTATAAATATATCATCAAGACCATCCATCACGCCGAGCACAAATTCCTGAGGAAGATCCTACGGGAATACTACGCGCACATCCAGCAAAACCCGAATACTCTTCTTTCGCAATTCTATGGGCTTCATCGAGTGAAGATCCCTTATGGACGAAAAATCCACTTCGTTGTCATGAACAACCTCTTCCCTCCGCATCGCGACATCCACCGAACGTTTGATCTGAAAGGCTCGACAATAGGACGTGACTTCAGAGAAGAAGATCTTGAGAAGAACCCGAGGGCAACTCTGAAAGATCTCAATTGGTTGCGGAGGAATCTACACCTTGAGTTCGGACCTACAAAGCGGCGTATATTCATTGAGCAGATGGAGAAGGACGTGAAGCTTCTGCAACGACTGAAAATCATGGACTATTCCATGCTGATCGGCATTCACGATCTCGAGCGCGGCAATGAGGAGAAGCTGCGCGACAAAACCTTGCAGGTGTTTCAACCTGGAGGAGATCAAGCCGAGGATCCTCAGAAGGCGAACGCGCTCGCGCGGACTCCCTCGAAATTGGAGAACCAGCGGAAAGCGAAGGAATTGCGGCAGATGATCAAGCACCAAAAGCCGGTGCCGATGGACCAAACCAGCAGCAAGATGCCGGATGAGGTTGATGGAGAAGGAAAAGGGTTCTTCTTCTACAACGACGATGGCGGATTCAGGGCGACCCACGAAGATGACCGACCTGGCGAAGAAATTTACTATCTCGGGATAATAGATTGCCTCACTCATGTAAGTTTCCAAACTTTTATCAACGGTGAATGTCGCTGACGTTACGCAGTACGGTCTCATCAAGCGTGGCGAGCATTTCTTCAAAGGCTTGAGAAACACCGAATCCCAAATCAGCGCCATCCCGCCCGAACGCTACGGCGACCGCTTCGTCCGCTTCGTCTCGGGCGTCACCAAGACCCGCGAAGCAGCCGAAAAGGAAAAGGCGGAGCTTAATGCCACAAAACGCCCCGAAGAGCAAAGTGCCACAGAGCGCATCACCGGCAGCCTCGACGACCCGCGTCTCGGAGGCATGAATCTACACCACACGACCTCGACCGACAAGGTGATGGAAAAAGCTGAACACCAGGCCGCAAAGAGCGAACGCGCCGGCCGCAGCGAAGACAACGTCCCCAATGTCCGCATGAGCGCTGTCAGGAGTCCGTCCGCCGAACGCGGAGAGCCCAGCGGATACACCCTCCCCGTCGTCGAAGAGGCCGTCGAGAGTGGCAGCACGGGCGGACTCAGCGCCCGCAGCGGAGACGTTAGTCCCATGCCACTCACGTCAAGCCCCGGCGTCCTGTCGGATGGTAAGCCGCCGCCGACGCCTCCGAAAGATGGAGGTCTCTGGGACGGCCACGGACACGCACATTTGCATGGTGGGAGTCCGCTCAAGCGCGACGGACCGCCTACGCCGCCGAAAGATAGCAGTGGGAATGGCGGTGGCCATGCGAGCGGCATCACGAGGAGGAGTCTCGACAAAGAGTTGCCGCCTGCACCCCCCGAGTTGGAGAATCCGATCTCGACGGAAAGCGGACATGGACACGGACACAGTCATGGTCGTGTCGGCCCTAGGGATTGGTATTGAGAAATCCCTCCCCCTTGATTCCCCTGGAAACACAAGTGTTATATCTTGGTGGGATCTCTTCCTTTTCCAACAGATGCTGATAATTTTTGTTCCCCGGAGCCTCAATAAACAGCTGCCACCTACGCCTGCAGGGTTGGAAAACGCGAACCCGAATCCGGCGGAAAGCGAACACGAACGTGAGCCTAGTCGTGATCGTCGGCGACACAGGGATTGGTAGAGATCCCCCAGATCCCCAGATCCCACTCCTGCCCGAGACACCAGTCAGTCCGTACTATATTTTTTCCTTTTTTGACGATTGTGAAGACGTTTGCTGATTTTATTTTCTTGTTTTGATTGCAGTTGGTACTTGTAGAGAAAGCTGCGGATGCTATGCGAGGCGATTGAGAGTCGTCGCCTGTCTTGTGCAAAAAATCACTTTTCTTTTGTTCTGGGAGAAGTGGAATGTGGTGGAGCAGGAGGCTGGAGTCTATACGAGACGAACGGACAATTCGGATGAATGGATCGATGAGCAGAGAGTCAAAAGGAGAAGCAGAGGTTTTCTTTTAATCATTGTCGTTGTCATTGTTCTGGATCTTGGTCTCTCTGGTTTTCTCTAAACTTCGGCTTCCGAGTCTCGTTGGGGACCGAGGAACTGGAAATACGGAATTGCGCAACTAAGGGCTGTGCGGGCGATGGGATGGGAGGGAATTGTTCGTATGCATTATACCAACGGCGTGTTTTGTGTGTTCCAAATCGAGATTTGAGATTGAGAGAAAATGCGTACCGTAACCGTACCGTGTGGAGCTATTTCTTTGAGTGTGGTACCAGGGTAACTTGCAGCGTAGAGGTCCGTTGATTGGATTGATGATGCGCATGCGAGTTAGAGGTATTGCTATGGCTGCCAGTGGTCACCGGTCCTCGAGGGGTTGTTTTCTTGATAGAAGAGGAACACGAGTCTAGGGTCTACTGGATTCGACGGTGATTTGTGTCGAAAAGGGAAATACTATTGTAGTGTAGTAAAGATGGAGTAGAGAGTCAGATCTAATGTTCCACAATTCGCAAATCACATCTTTCGGGAGACTTCAGATATTTCTCGAAGAGCTTCTCATGTATATTGATACCGCATGCGCAAAAGGCCAGCTAACAAGCTGCAATCCATAACGCCTTGACGCAGCAGAGAGCGTCTATGCTACAAGAGTCCATTCCACTACCATCCCACTCCCATCTCAGTCCACGCCCATCCCTTTCGCCCCCCTCGCTCGCTCGCTCACTTGTAAAAATCAAACTTATCCGCCTCCTGCGCGCCCTTGACCTGGCTATTATACGCATCCTCCAGATCGCTCTGAATGATATTATACCTATTCTTCCTGACGGCCCTGAGGCCGGCCTCCTGCATGATGGCGGCGATGACGGCGCCGCTGAGCGGATCGTTGCGCACGATGAGGCTGTCGAGGTCGACTTCGGGCGACAGACTCATCTTGGAGCTGATGGTGGAGAAGATGAGACGGCGCTCGCGACGGTCGCGGAGGGAGGGGAACTCGATTTTCCTGTCGAGACGACCGGGACGCAGGAGCGCCGGGTCGAGGGTATCGGCGCGGTTGGTCGCCATGATGACCTTTACGTTTGCCGTTTGGTCGAAGCCGTCCATTTGGTTCAGCAGCTCGAGGAGGATACGCTGGACTTCGCGGTCGGCGCCGGTTTGCGCGTCGAAGCGCTTGGTGGCGATGGCGTCGATTTCGTCGATGAAGATGATGGCGGGGCTGTTCTCGCGCGCCATGCGGAACACGTCGCGCACCATGCGGGGCCCTTCGCCGAGGTACTTTTGCACGAATTCGGAGCCGACGACGCGGATGAAGGAGGCAGTGGTGCTGTTGGCGACGGCTTTGACCAGCATGGTTTTGCCGGTTCCTGGGGGCCCGTAGAGGAGGACGCCGCGGGGTGGGTCGATGCCGATTTGCTTGTACAGGTCGAAATGCGTCAAGGGGAGTTCGACGGCTTCTCTGATCTCCTGCTTTTGCATGTCGAGGCCGCCCACATCCGCGTATGTCACGTCGGGCTTCTCGTCGGCGCCCAGCATGGCGATTGAGGAATCGGCCTCAGGGGGCAGAATATCGACGAGGGCATTGGAGTGACGGTGGAGGGCGACGGAGGAAGATGGCTTGAGGAGTTCGCGGTCGAGGGTGGACAGAATTCGAACGACATAGTTGGACCCGGTCGATGATTGCACGATCCCGGTGCTGGTTGCTGTTAGCAATGCTCAATACTGGTCCGCGCTTTACACTCACTTCTGATCTATCGCCTCCATGAACTGCCCTATGACGAGCGGGACACTCTGGATACGCTTAATCTCCTCTTGCGCGCGTACCAACTCCCTCTTCAAACTCCTGTGAACCGTTAGCTGCTGTCACACGATGGCCGGGGCCAGGTCCTCTCACCTCTGCTCATCCTTAATGTACTCCTCCTGAAGATTTATGTACTCGAGCTGCCTCTGCAGCTTCTTGTATGTGGAGTAGTCATCGGTGCCCTCGGTTGCGAAGCCTTCTAATGAGTTGAAGTTGGGTATGGACGAGGCAAGCTGTTTCTTGTGAGGAGGGACGGTGTTGACGGGGTTCTCGACTGCTGCGTCAGCCATGGTGGGAGACTCGAGATGTTGGAGATGTAGTGACTGGGTAGATCGAGTGAGGATGTCTGGGCGGGTGGTGCGGTGCTTGATGATGGGATAGCGAGTGATGATGTTGGACCTTCGGAGTATGAACGCGCTTCAGACGGGAAGGTTGTGGCTGGAGCGCACGTGACTAGCTGATTAGCCACACCTTCCGCCACTGTTCAACTCAAACTTCTTCCAGGTTCCTTCGAGCATACCCAGAATTGCCCGCCCGGGTACTCCATATTCTACCTCTTTTGCATGACTTAAATGATTCAGCCGTTCTTGAGGTTTCTTCCCATTTTTAATCTCTTCTGATCGCACAAAACATTGAGACTCCAGTGCATCTTTGAGCATTTCCAATCTGGGACAGCTTCGTCATCCAAAGACAGTTCCCAGAAGTCACAAACGTCTTTGAATTCAACCTATATTATCACTTTTTCTCTCTGTCTCTCGAAGGCCCTCCGCAGCTGAGAACTCTTCACAGCCGTACGACACGTAAGATACAAGGGGCGCATTGTGAAAGTGCCCGTTCCGTGTGGCGGTGCATGTGAGTAGCACCCATTCATCTACATAAACAACCAAGATCAATCGTTTCTCTGCTACTCATCTTCTCCATTCTCCTTCAGACTTGCAACTCTGTTAATATGGGAGGCGGAAACGGCTACAAATCAGTCGCCTACTTTGTCAACTGGGCGATCTATGGCAGAAATCACAATCCACAGGACATCCCCGCCGACAAGCTCACTCACGTCCTTTACTCGTTTGCCAATATCCGACCAGACAGCGGCGAAGTCTACCTCACGGACAGCTGGTCGGATGTGGAGAAACACTATCCTACGGATTCATGGAATGACACCGGCAGTAATGTATACGGCTGCATGAAGCAGTTTGGTCTGCTCAAGAAACGCCACCGGAACTTGAAGGTCCTACTTTCCATAGGCGGATGGACATACTCGAGCAACTTTGCCCAGCCAGCATCTACAGAAGCCGGAAGGAAGACCTTCGCATCGAGTGCCGTTCGTTTGCTTCAAGACAACGGACTGGATGGCCTGGATATCGACTGGGAATACCCCAAGGACGATTGCGAAGCGAGTAACTTTGTTCTTCTCCTGAAAGAGGTCCGAGAAGCACTGGACCATCACGCTGCATCTGTCCACAGGGAATGTGGCAAGCGTGCTCATTACCTGCTCACAGTCGCAGTGCCTGCAGGACCTCAAAACTACGAGAAGCTCCACCTACGTGAGATGGATCAGTACCTAGATTGGATGAACCTGATGGCCTATGACTACGCTGGCAGCTGGGACCATTGCGCTGGCCATCAGTCCAACTTGTATCCATCGAAACACAACCCCGGGTGCACACCATTCAGTACCGAATGTGCTGTCAAATACTACGTCCAGCATGGAGTTCCAGCTGATAAGATTGTACTGGGAATGCCACTCTATGGCCGGGCTTTCCAAAGTACGGGCGGTCCAGGCAAACCATTTCAGGGTATTGGTGAGGGTAGCTGGGAGCAAGGTGTCTGGGATTTTAAGGTATGGAACAAGCAGATGCTATGAGTTGAAGACCTCTGACGTGATGTATCTAGGCTCTACCGCGTCTAGGGTCACACATTCACCATGACAAGGAACTCGGAGCATCATATTGCTTCGACAGCTCCAATGGAAACATGGTGAGCTATGACACTGTGGACATGGCGCTGCAGAAGGTGAATTTCATTCGTGAAAACGGCCTAGGTGGAGTAATGTGGTGGGAGTCTTCGGGGGATAAGACGGGCAATGAGAGCATCATCCGGAATGTGGGTAGTTCTCATCCTCGAGGCATCTGTGTTTACTGATGATTTTCCAGGTAGTCAATCATCTCGGAGGCCATGACTGTGGCAGAATGGACGGAGGATCAAACAACATTGATTTCCCTTTCTCGAAATATGACAATTTGAGAAAGGGATTCCCAGGCGAACATTGCCAGTAGTTGACAGTTCGTGATGGTCTGGCGGGGTACCTGACAGCACCTTTACGGGGACGGGTTCTTGCTGATGGTTCATTCTCCGTAATGATGGGCCAATTACATACCTACAACTGCATCCTTGCCCAACAGCTACAAGAAATGGAAATCATCACCGTGGTCACGTACATGGTATCTACCCCAAATGGTCACCCTGCCGACACAGGTCACACGACAACTTTTATGCCAAGGATCGCCCATCCAGACGCTTCTCAATAATACACCCTGATGACGAAGGGTTAACGTCCTCCTATTAACGACCATGTGAATATTCCGAGGTACGGAGTCTTCCAATCCTGTAGAAACCCTGAAAGTGTGATATCGAAACAACATCATAAGTAACTCACGATCAGCCTGACTAACCCCTTTCTACACGGAAAAGTTGGCTCGAAAGACAAACAAAGGAAAAGACGTCGCAGATGCTGCGCCACACAGTCCCGCCACATGACGTAGATCAGCGTCCGCCATGTTCGATTGCGGAGTGATTCCCCTTGCATAAACCGATTTCGCGGGGATTGGCCAGATTCCCCATTCTTTCGTTTCCAAGGAAAATTCCCAGCCCAAGGGGTCAGAAAGACTTGCTATACGCTTGCAGAGCTGCGCTGCCATGACATCGACTGTGAGCGTGCCTGATGTGCCTGTGCCTGTGACCGCTGACGGCTATGCCCGTAACGCCCTTCCCAGTGACCGGGCGTGCTTCACCATGGAAACGCCGCATTCAGACGTCGCGACCTGATGCTAGCGATGACGTACGGGAGGAGAGAGGCAGAGAGAAGGGTATAAAGACGGTCATGAACCTCTGGTCTTCTTCTCCTTCATCAACCTCAAAGCCTCAAACCTCAACATCAATCTACACTACAAAACCAACACCTCTTTCAACCAACCCAACCAACCAAACAATCTCCAACATGTCTGACTTTGGCCGCAAAGACTTCTCCACCAAGGCGGAGGAGAAGATGACTCCCAACTCATCCAAGTCAACCACCGACAAGATCACCGAGGGTCTCACCGACACCGGTGACAAGATGGCTCGGTACGTTACCTCCACTTCAACAACAATTCAAGTCTCCACATACTAACAGTCTACCCAGCGCTGCCCCCGATGGCTCCAAGTCCGACAGCCAGTCCTTCGCCGACAAGATGGGCCGCTCCAAGGACGAGCATGTCCACGGCGGCACCCATGAAAGTATCATGGACAAGACCAAGCACGCCCTTGGCATGGATAAGCACTAGATATGCGGACTTTCTTCTTGCAAATGGGATGAAGGGTACTTGGATACCTAATGGGATGGGAATGGAGTATTGATGAGCGACCTGTTTTCAGTTATGGATGGATGGGCCTGACGGCTTTTCTTATGTTTGGGCTGTGGCTCCTATGATACCAATATCAATCAAATTGATCAGTTCTTGATAAACCTCTCGTGTTGCTGTTGCTGTGACCTGCACAAATTCATGCTGTGATGAAAGTATCTGTTCAATGATACTGCGTCACATTTTGTGACCCTATGTGAGGTTGTCATGCTATTATATAGGAAATTCGAACATTGGTCTCGTAATAAAAATGGTATGGTTCCAGGTAGGACTGCTTTTCTGTTGCTGTACGCTCATCCCGAAAACGGCCTGTTGTTCGACTTCCAAATGTCTGTAGAAACCTGTACACAAGGAGACGTGATCAGATCAGAGTTTGAGGTAGTCTACGGGATAGATCGAAACTACTGCAAGACCCTGGAGTACTAAGATTCACTCTCGGCCGGGCTGCAGGTACAATATAGACCCAGGCGGAGTTACGATGCTTTATCCAGGGGAGACCCAGCCCCTGCCACCGGCTGCGCGCGTTGCTATCGAGATGCAAAAGTGCTGGAGCAATCAGAACAACATTACTCCTCAATCAGAGACATAAAAGAACATTTTCCATGGCGATAGAAGTCTTGTTAAGGTTTTTACGCGGCGGTGGACCCTGTTGTCGAGGTTCGCGCTGGTGGTTGCTCCCGGCAACGCGCCGCAGTTGTTTACGTTGTGGTTGTGACGCAGCTCCCCAGCCTCGCGACTTCAAACCTGCGGTGGCTGGACACACAAACCCCCCAACCTCCAAATTTTCTTTCCGCAGCCCCAGATCAAGACTGCCCTGCAGAGGGAAGTACTCCGTCTTCATTCCACACCCACTGCTGACCGTACCTACTCTCCACAATCATCCCTATCGCTCGACATCCAAGTTCTGACAAAGTCTCAAAGGCGTGGTGCGCACATATCCCCATTGCTACGACAACGACACGAGATCCGCTCGCTACCTTGGAAAGCCATCATCTCGCCGTCTACCCGTCTCGCATTCCACACCACAACCACCGCATCTCGACATCTTGGAACATTCTTTCAAACCACTCGCCATCCTCTCCTTCCGAGGACTTCTATCCACCCGCACTCTTTTGCATTCCACCTCGCCACAACCCTCCCGGCCCTTCGGGAGCCGTAGGAGAGACCAGACAACCCTCGACACTCCACACACACAGCCAACAAAATGGCAAACGTACGGTTCGCCGTGCGAATGCAACGTACGTAATACCCACCACCAGCGAGGAAGGGCGCCTTCGTCCGTCCCGCTGTCAAACCCTACCGTCTCGCTAACCCACACATTCCAGGACTGATACCATGGCTCGGATACCACCACGTGCTCATGCTTCTGATCGCAATCGCCATTGTCCTTCTATGTAAGTCCCCCTCCTACATTCCTTCGAGAATCCATCGAGAAAATCCCAGCTAACGCCCGCATTCCAGCTCTCCTCCTCGCCGGCTGCTCCTCCACATCGCCGCTCATCCCCGGCATCTACCTCCTCACGCTCTACTACGAATCCTACACGCCGACGTACGACCCGACGCAAGTCGATCCGGGCGTCACGGCCGCCATTGCGAACATCGTCGGCACGGCGCAACTCGAGGTTCGCGTGGGCTACTTTGGCATCTGCGTCACGCCTGATGGCGGAGGCTATCTGTGCTCGAACAATGCGACGGCGCTGGCGCAGCAAGTGAGCGTGGATCAGGATCCTTTGAATCTCATCTGGGTCGCTAGTACCTTCAAGGACAGCATCATTTTCCCATATTTACTGTATGTCTCCCCACCTTATCCCCCCCTCTCCCAGCCTCCCAAACAAAAGTAGAAGAGTTACTAACAACCTCCCTCCAGCATCGTCGCCATCGTCCTCGCCTTCCTAACCTTCGTCCTCCTCGCCACCTTCCCCGGCTGGCACCACGAACAAGACGAACTAACCGGCTCAGAACTCGACGTGAAACCCTTCCCCTCGCGTCCCGTCTCCCAAGTCGCGCTCGCCCTCATCTTCATCGCCTCCATCTTCGTCCTCGTCAGCGTCCTGTGGCAGCACACAGCCTCGGTCGCCGCCGCGACCATCGCGCAGGACCTCGGTAATGGCAGTGTTAGGAGTGGTGTTGGCACGTCGGCTATGGTGCTTGGCTGGTTTGGGTTTGTGTTGTTGATTATTGTGACGATTGGGCTGCTGGTTATGATTTTGAGTATCATGGCGCTGGATAAGTTGGCGGATTAAGTTCCTTGAAGCCGCCTTTTCTGACTTGTCCATACACTAGGATTGGGAGGACGAGGAATGGGGCTGCTGGCTTGGGTTTACGTGCTGCGTTGGTTAATCGGAAATGGATATTGGAAAAAGCGGAAGATGATGTGATGAGGATGAGATGGAGATACGCATGCATGTGTAGATGTATGGCATGTTCCGACCCCTCAACTCCCGAAAAAAAGAGAAGGGAGGCAACGACAAGACATATTATCCCCATCATCACTTTCGAGAAAGATGGACCGGAATTACTCGGATACCACCTACGAATTTGGATACCCTCACTTGGCCTTGTTGTTTTTGCATTGGCGATGGAGGCGGCATTAATCGGCGTAATGGGTGTGGGACACCAAAGCTTTCTAAGGTATCCTTCCTTCTTTGATGGATCGAATCGAATCGAATCGGTTTCGGGAATTATCATGGATGGACTTCTTTCTTTGCTTGTGTTTGGACATAGACTGTACTCTAGGCGAAAGCCCATGGCTGATGGATGGAATTGATCGATGGTGTGAGGGAAAAATTGGTCAGACAGGCAAACAGCGAATGAATCGAGGAAAGGGTGTAAATACGTAGGCACCGCAGAACAAACAGTGCAAATAATTCAATGCAATCAATGATGCCTAAATCCTGCCCCTAGTGATCGTTACGTCGCTTCCCCAAGGCGGTTTTATATATCATAGACTCATCCAGGAATCCAAGAACGGCCCTCAAAACTTCATTCAACTTCCTCGCGCACTTCTCCACGCTCCCCAAGCTCTCCTGCCCCCTCCACACGACGAAGTTATCCGGCCTCACCAACACAGCTCCGCTCTCTTCGACGCCGCGCACCTCTTCCCAGTCGAAGTAGACGTCTTCCCAATCCTGGCGAAATCCGATGCTGTAGGCGCGAATTGGGATGGCCAATAACCCCGGTTTGCGGGCCGCGGTTATCCAGTCTTCTCCTCCGATGCCCGTGAAAAGCGTAAATCCACCTTTCCCCGCCAGGTCGATTGTCGAAACCGGGATCTGAGGGACGGCTTTGTTGAGCCAAGCGTGTGGGAGGCGGCAGCCGGGGTATGTGCTAGGTTCGTAGTAAAGGATTGGATCTGCGGCGACTCTGTCTACGCACTGGTAGGGTTCTTTTTCGTCTTGCGCGTCGATGCCCAGGCCGGTATACAGCTGACCCATCTCGATACCGAGGCCGTGGAATTCATGACAAGTCTGTCTGATCGCCTCCTGAAACGCCTTCCTCCTCGCCCTTCCCGCAGGCGTCGACGCGGATAATTCATCCAGAACCGCTTTCCTGGAAGCGAGATCCTGTGGCAGGATCCCCAGATTCTCCCAGACGGCGGAGTGCTCGCGGAAGCCGTCGTTGGCGCGTTTGATGACGGAGTAGCCGACGGGTTGGCGTTCGGTGCTGTAGGTTGAGAGGAGGTTGGGGTGTGCTTTTCGCCTGAGGACGTAGGCGATTTTCCAGGCGAGGTTGAAGGAGTCTTGGATGCAGGTGTTGGAGCCGAGGCCGTTGAAGGGGGGATGGCGGTGGACGGCGTCGCCGAGGCAGAAGCTGTTGTTTGGTCAGACATATCGAAATAGAGCATCGAGATATGAAGGTAGACTTACATTCGACCTCGGGAGTACTCTTCGGCAACAATCTCGTTGATCTTCCAGTTGGATATGTCGAGAATTTCAGCCGATATAGAGTCGTCACCGATCAACTCCCTGACTCTTTGCAGCCACTGCTCTCGAGATACCTGCGAAACGTCTGTTCCTGACCTAGGGAACATAATGAACATCCACTCATACCACGGCTTGACCATCCTCACCAGAGCCATCCATCCGAAATCAGGAGATTCTCGGTCTGGTTGCATGACCCAGTGGAGATTCCCTGTACGATTAGCCACAAGCTGTGACAAATCTGCCTTGACGAGGACGTTGATGGCCAGTCCATCGTTGGGAACTTTCAGTAGGGGAAGTTGAAGTTGGCGAATGACGTTGCTGCGGGCTCCATCTGCTCCGAAGAGATATTTTGATCGAACGCGGTAGGTCGTTTTCGTCAATGTGTCTTGCAGCGTGGTGATGACGGTGTCTGATTGAGGACCTTCCTCGAAAGAGATGAAATTGGTGTTCCAGCGGCAAAGGAAGCCCTTCAGGATTGCGTGACGAACGAGTGCTGGCTCCAGTTGTGTCTGCGGGAGATCGGAGTGATTACAGGGGCTTGCTCTATGGTAGTCACCCTGGAAGCATGTCAGTAGGTGGCTAAGTCTCTCGATATCAGATATAGAACCTTTCGCATGGGATCGTTTCCCCAGGAGTAAATCCTCGCATACTCTTCACCAGCCATTGAATGACACCATCTGGTATGTGTCATACAATCGCCCTTGGTAGCCAACTGGTCGAGCTCTTTGTCGAGTCCAATATCACGAAGACACTCTTTGGATCAATTGGTTAGTCTGCAATATACTTCTTTTGATGTCTAACCCAGACGAACCCATTGCGGCCATGTTCGTGATGTGTGCTCTTGGTGTATCAGTGCTACCACTGTTCGAACTGACCATGAGGCCGGTTATGCCTATTCACTATCAGTCTTGAAATGACTTTTCAGATATAGCAAATCTTTCCCTAACCATGATGAGAAGCGAGGAAACATGCGAGAGAAGCTCCCGCTGGCCCAGTCCCTATTATCAGAGTATCAAACTCCAGAAGGGCCGTGTCGTGGCCATTTTGCCCAGAAGAAACCCCGCCAGTATTCATGGCTCTTGTCATTTATGGAAGTGAAAAGGAAACTGATAGGAAATGAAAGTTACCGTCTTAAAGACCTTTTCACCGCCCTAGCTATAGCTCGTCGGACCCCGAAGGTCCAACTGACGTGACCGTCTCGGGCTAAGTCTCTGCGGTCCCCTTTTTGTCCAGCATCAGGTGCAGGTGGGGTTACTCGGCCTAAAATCTCTAGGTGCCTAGGTAGATAGTTGTAGTGTCGTCGTGCACACGCAAAGTCGAGCAAGTTCCCGTCCATCGGATTGAAGCCGATAAGAGTCGGCAGATCCCTGCACAACCCCTACCAGCCACGTGACCCTAGCTTTTCATCCGACCTCCAGAAATTCTGTACCATCACTACAACTCAAATTCCCCCACCACAAACCCACAAATGGCCGACGACACGCGAGAAGGCTGGGGAAGACCCAGGACCTCTCCTCCTCCACCTCCATCACCCAATTCCTCCACCACAGCGCCTCCAACCGCGCAATGGGAATCCTACGACCTCCAATCTCCCATCCCATCACCATCCCCACCGTCGGCGTCCACCAGCATCTCCTCCTCCCCTCCCCCAGAAGACCGACCCGACTACACAACTCCCAACCCAACCCCGCGCCCCCGCCCCTCCGCCCTCCCCACAAACCTCGAAAACGTCAACACGATGTCCGGCGGAACGGCGCACACAGCGGGCGGCCAGGCGCCCGTGCAGTATGGAGTTGTGGACGCGGTCAAGATGATCCGGATGGAGGAGTTTGGACGACTGCATAAGAATCCGTGCGTGAGGGATGCGTTTATGGTGGGGATTGGGGCGGGGTTCGGGGTCGGGGGTGTGGCGGTTGTTGTGGGACGTATGTTGCTATTCCCTTTTTTTGGCTCCTGTTCTGGTTTTTCGGGGCGGCTGGTTATGTTGTGGGAATTTATACTGTACGAGTGCGATGAGTTGCAGGCTGAGGCTGACGCATTTCTATTTTCACAGGCACGATACGCAAATCCTGCTCCTACGCCGTCGCCGCCCTCTGCTTCGGCTCCTTCGCCATGCACGAGATGTGCAAGGTCAAGCTGAAGCGCGAGAAAGACGGCATGCGGCGCGCGGTCGAAGTTATGGATCAGAAGAAGATCGCCAAGGAGCGGGAGAGGGAGGCCAGGCGGAAAGAGCGGGAGGCGGAGCGCGAGAGGAAGGAGGAGGAGGAGAGAGTGGTGAGGGAGAGGAAGTGGTGGAAGGTGTTGTAGTCCGGAGGTTGGAGAAGACAGGAGTAGGGGTTTACGTGCACATACTGGAATTTGCGTGGTGGATACTGCGAGAAGCGGCGGTGTGTATGATAGGGGTATTTGGATTGGAGTCAAAGTATTATATCCGCGGCAGAAGATATGTAAAATGTTGCATCAATATCTGCAAAAGAATCGAAATAGCACCAAAGGCCACTCGTTCCGCGAGAGCCTGTATTCCCACTCATCCCAACCAAATCCGTGCCGTCCTAGGCTTTTTCCTGACCCATATCCCGTAATCCAACGCTGTCATCCCATATCATGATCCCGTGTATGTGCTCCCAAGTCCCAACGCTCGCATCAAGGCATAAAGTATTCATAATTCCAATTCTCATTGACTCGCAAACCGGACGGAGCGTTTGCCATCTCCGCCATTCTTCCCACTAGAGCCGCTGATGGCATTCCTCTTGAGCGCTCTCCTCCGGCGCTCTTCCCGCGCCTCCCTCGCTCGCCACTCCTGCACCTGCTGCCTCCGCCGCTGACTCCTCGCCCACGCCAGAGCCGGTGTCGCTTTGAATCCTATGCCGTTCATGCCGTAGCCGTCGTCGTCCGGGTCGGTGAAGAGGTGGCCGGTGATTTCGGAGTCTTGCCAGAAGGAACTGGATATGTCGAAGTCGAAGGGGAAGGTGGAGGTGGATGTGGCGGTGTCGGTGTCGGCGATGATTGTGTCGGGTCCGTGAGTTGCGGTTGTGAGGGATTCGGAGGCAGAAGGTGGAGTAGATACGGAGGTGGAGGTTTCGGATTTGGATGAACCGGTGGAAGCGGCTGGCGATGGTGTTTTTGGGTCGCTGACCTTGCGCGGAGGAGGCGATTTCAGTCGCTTTTGTGATGGTTTCGACGAGCGGATGGGAAGTGGTGACATTTCTCGAGTGCTTGGTCTCCGCGAAGCTTTCGCATTCCCACCTCCCGGCTGCGGTGTCTCCGCGATCTCCATATCTTTGTGGAACCGCGGCTTCGGCGGCGGCTTCAGACTGACCCTTTTATTCTGGTTGGCTAACATCGCCTTTACATTCTCGTCCTCCTCTTCCACTGCGCTGTCTGTAAATTCGCCACGCCGCGCTTCCTCCTCGCCATCGTCATATGTCTTAGGCTTCTTCCTTGTCCTGCGGTCTGCGGCGGCGGCAAAGTCGGGTCGGGAGTGGATCTCGAGAGCTTCAAACTGGTTTGCTACAGAGTCTCTCGGGCTGTCCAAGGGAGGTACGGAATTCGATCTGAAGCCAGCCCGGGGGTCTTTCTCGGGCGTGGAAAAGTCCAGCCGGGGCGCGAACGGCTCGATGGTGGGGTCTGAGGGGCATCTCTTCCTCTTCGGCGTGGCCGCGGACGATTCGGAGGTGAGCGCGACAGTCATGCCGCCGCGGTGTGGTAGAAGAATCGAGCCAGCGATGAGAAATAATGGGAGGAGTAGTTGATGTGGTGGGGAGGAAGGAAGAATGGAATGGCCTGGGCTGCTTGTGGTGGCCCTTGTGGGGAGGTTTGGGTAGTCGTGGCTGTTGGAGTCTAGGGCTAAAGTCTCGCTTGAGCGTTCGCTCCCCCTGCAACGCCCAAGCCACAGCCACAGCGCCACCAGGCGCCGGAGTTTTCCGAGACATCGGATAAGGCTGAGCTACAAACGATCTTCACTGTCAACCAACTTTAACCTCATCTGACAGATATGCAGATCACTCCCGTCTATACCTGGTATCGTTACCTACCTTCAGTTTACTCATCAAGTCACGTCTTTGGTAAAACACAGCTTTTGAATTACACCTCACCTGGCTCACCTATCATCACCGTCAGAGTACAAGAGCTAGGTTCTGAATAAGTTAAAGTGAAGTTGAATGATGTGAGAGGAGACCTCGATGGAATAACGATACAGTAGACACACATGTCGGAGCTTGTGGCAGAACAACGGTGCGAACTGTTGTTTGCCTCTCTTACCCCACGTTCGAACGGTCCTTTGTGAGACAACGCATTCTGAACGTTTTGAAGAAGAGCACCATCATCGATCATTAGCACGTTATAAGAGAAGTGAGTTCAGTCCGCAGTCTCAGGTATTTCTATCAAACATCAATTCTTCAAGTGGTATCATCTAGTCTCCCCTATCTAAATTCAACAGGACAATCAGTACTCCCCCAGTTGATCGATCTTCACAAACATCATAGCCACGCCCATAACTTCGCTACTCTCCCCAATCTTGTTCAGGGCCGGCTTGTACTTGTCAAAGTCATACGAGGCCTTCAACATCAAGCTGTCTCCCTGCTTCACCTTCCCGAGACTCAGGCAGGGGCTGACATTGCTGATATGGCTGATGTTCTGCGCACCAAGAGACAGTGCCTGAGCTCCAGGCGTATATCCAGATTTGGTACCATACGATGTCTTCGATTCGCAGATAGCCTGGCCGTTGTTCAAGATGTCAATTTCCGCAAGGCCGTCATGGCCGTGGCCAACAGTAGTGAGCAGCTCGCCGTCAATCCAGGACTTCCACGCCGGTCCTTCGAGTTCAAACTGCTTCTGGTCTTTCGGCGCAGCGATGTCTGACATCATGTCGTCGCAGGCTGCGATATCCATCCAGATACCACGGACTGCGCCCCAGCCCGCTGGTTTTCCAGGCGCAAATTCCCAGTCAATGTGGAACTGCGCCTCTTTGGGGACATTGACTTCATTCTTCAGCAGGAGCTCGAGCTCGATGTTATCTTCTGGTCCAAGGTAGAATCCCATCTCATCCGAGCCGGACATGCCAAAGAAGGTTTCGTTACGGTCGTTGTGGAAGGCGAGGAGACGTTCCCAGTTCTTGGGGATACGCTCGGTTCCTTGAGGGCAAGCCAGATCGACGCGACCAGGACCAACAATCGAAAGAGTCATGTGGTGGAGCCATACTCCGGTGTCGATGTTTGCTTCGGTGCCGTCGGGGTAGGTGACAGAAGCTTTGGCCCACTTGAGCGTGCAGTCTGAGCATGGCTTGGTAACGTTGCTGGCTGAGACGTCCTTGAGGCCTCCCTCGTTCTCCATGCCGGGCATTCCATCTCTCTTGTCGTGGTGGGAGTTGTGGGTCTCAGCGTCCATACCCATCGATTCAGGTTTCATGCTCTCCATGTCGTCGTGGTGGCTGCCTTCCATCTCCATGCCTTCCATGCCGCCGCTGGATCCACTTTCTGCTCCACCGTGATGGTCACCTTCCATGTCCATACCTTCCATGCCACTGCTGGATCCACTTCCCATGTCCATGCCTTCCATATCGCCAGAGCTTTCATCTCCCATATCCATGCCTTCCATATCTTCAGATGAACTCTCCTCTCCCATGTCCATGCCTCCCATGTCGCCACCCATATCCATGCTTGCGTTGAAAGGAGGGAGTTGGTATGTTCCATACGTGACTCGGACGCGCTTGAAATTTGGGCTGAATTCCGGCTCGAGTTCCTTGATGCTCGATCCGTTGACTGGGGCGTCACGTGGGCCGAACTTCCGCGGAATGGCAGATGCCGTGGCAACGCTTGCCAGGCCTGCAAAGGCGGCCAGAGCAATTGTAGAAGTCTTCATCTTGTCTGCGAAAGAGGAAACGAAAGAGCGAACGACAAAAGGAGAGAATGCGACGCCGACGATGATGATGCCGAAGCCAAAAGAAAGTGCGACAGAGAAAACTTATACCTTTTCCATCTTTTGAGGTTCTGACATGACAAGATTGTCGTGTGGTGGTTCGCTGTTTGGAGGTAATTGAAAGCCAAGGAAACAATTCATATACTTGCCGAGGATGCCGCACTCCACTTCGCGACATCGACGATTTATTTTGAGTGCGGCAAGAGGAAATGCCGCTGGATTGACCGTCTCCGGACCATTACAGTGGGGTTTGAGGCGGCATCCCGAATGTTTTGAACATGATCACCTATGCTATTGACGTCGGCGAATGTTCTCGTGGTGTGACTTTGAAGAGCTTTGGGAAGGACAGGTGCAGAGTCAATCATGGGGCTGGAGAAAATGTCCGCACTCTACTGCCGCACTCATTTTGACTTGATGAGATGTGGAAAGGAGCTCGGAGACGTCCACTGTGTTTGCGGCTTCTGCTGACAGATCTAGATATGGCCCCGGGAGGAGGCTCGCAAGTCAGCCATCCAAGTCCGAATATTTGTGAGTGCAAGAGCAAGGTGTCCTTTCGATATTCTCGAGAGACGGAGGGAAGCAGCAAGACAGAGATGTTGGAACGGTTGTCGAGCCCAGATTCCTTTACTGCATTGGGATGTGTAACTTTGCACATCTCACAGACCTGCCAGTCAACACTCCCGAGGTCGCCTTTCCCATTCGCTACCACCATCGACACTCACCACCATGTCTACTTCGCATCCTCCCCTTTCCGTTGTTCCCATGGTAAACTTTGCCGAGTTCACAGCCAAGTCCTACTCCTATCTCGGCCGAAAGCATGTTGCGGACCAAATCGACCAAGCTTTACGTCAGGTCGGCTTCGTCTATCTGGTCAACCATGGAATACCTCAACAAGCGGTCAACGAGTGTGCCGAACTGGTAAGCAGCATGAGGATACTCCCGTCCTACCACGGTATCGCTACAGAGCACTGCAAGGTATAAGCACCTTCGGCGTCAAACTCATGCAATTTCCAGAGCTTTCGCTTCTTCCATCTTCCACATGAAACGAAGTTAGTAGCTTCGCGTCCACAAAGGAGCTCGCTTCACGGGGGCTATTCATGTCTTGCGGAGAAGACAGTCTCCCAGAACGCCTTTGACGAGAGCGCAATCGCCTATCTCCGTGAGCCTGGAGACTTCAACGAGAGCTTTGAGTGCTTTCGTCCTGGCGAGAACTCCCAACCCAACAATTGGCCTGTAGATCAAGCGCGCCCGGGCTTCAGAAAATGCATTGAGGATTTCTTTTGGGTGAGAACTACGCAACTTGATCCATGAGTCGTGCTGACTAGCCTTCCTAGCACTGTTCACTTCTCTTACATCAGGTTCTTACTGCTCTAGAAGTAGCACTTGGACTGCCGATAAAATATCTAAGACACCTTCACTCTCAAAACAATCACCAGCTGCGACTCCTGCACTATCCCTCTATTCGTACTAGGCTTCTCGACTTGGCCACCTGGAATCGTTTCAGCGCCCATTGCGATGTTGGCACACTAAGTCTGATTTTCCAAGACCTGGTTGAAGGACTCGAAATTGAAGATCCACACGCCCCCGGTCAATTTCGACCCGTACCGATTGTCCCGGGTGGTGTTCTTGTCAATGTGGGAAGGCTCTTGGCGCGATGGAGCAATGACCGCTGGAAGAGCACAGTGCACAGAGTTGGCGCTTCTCCGGAGGACAAGGAGAGAGCAGAAGCAGACGCGAACGCGATATGCAAGCCTCGATTCTCGGTTGTGTTCTTTGGGACGCCAGACAGGGAAGCCTCTATCGATGCTTTGCCTGGTTGTTGGGATGACACGAATCCGAAAAGGTACACGGAAGTGAAGGTGGGAGACTACATCCAAATGACGACGACGGTGTTGTACCCAGAAAAGCAATCAGGCGATGGTCCGGCACCGACTTCTACAACACCCACAAACGACGAAAACTATCGCTACATAGAGCAGCGAGCCAGTAGCCCAAGAGGATGACATTGAAAATGCTTCGGAATCATTCACTGTCTTCTAACTGTTGGGTACAAAGTGCAGGCGCATTGGATTGCAAAGTTCATTTCAGTTTCAAGTACATGCTGTTTTCAAACTGGTGTTCTCTGCTTCCTTTTTTCCGAGAGCAATTGACCATCTCTTACACAATCTACCCGCGAATAAAACATGACGAAAGGATACAGCAACCAGAAGCCAGGACTACAAAGCACGGAAAACAACAAGGACCCACAAAACAAGGGAAACAATACAAGCAACATCAATCAACCGAACGCCTCCGCTATTTCTCACCCATATGTCCCCTGCACGCAACGAAATCAAAACAAAACTTTCTCTCCCAACCCCTCTCTCACAGTCTGCTCCTGTTTAAGATCGTTCTGCATTTCCAGACCGATCTTCTCCAGTTCATCAAACTGGCCCTCAAACATCTCCTCCAACTCGCGCGCCATCTGCGCCGCCTCCCCCTAGAGCAGCAGGAAGTCAACCGCGGTTCACCTTCCTAGCTAGAGCTACCTACGCCTACCGACTCGCTAGATCTATGTATGATTGGAGCAGCACCATTGGTACGAATGGCTCGGAGACCCGAGCATGAGATCTTCGCTGTAACCTTGAAGGACATCGAGAAGGCACTCGCCCCGAATACTTACACGGACCCGGCTACAAAGCTTCCGACCGAGTACCACGGCTTCCTCGACGTGTTCTTACGGAAGAAAGCAGACACGCTTCCTGAGCATCGCTCGTACGACTATAGGATCCAGTTGGAACCGGACAAGCAACCTACCTTTGGCCCCCTATACGGAATGTCCTAGAACGAGCTCTAGATGCTACGGAAGTACCTCGACGAGAACCTCGAGAACGGATTCATCCGAGCAAGCTCTTCGCCTGTCGCAGTACCGGTGATCTTCGTACAAAAGCCTGGAGGTGGACTCCGTTTCTGCGTTGATTACCGCGCCCTAAATGCGATTATTGTGAAGAACCGGTATCTAATTCCTCTGATCCAAGAGACTCTAAACCGACTTAGTAAGGCTAAGTTCTATACGAAACTAGACATCATTAGCGCATTTAACCGACTCCGAATCGCGAAAGGAGATGAAAGGTTAACTGCCTTCCGGACACGATATGGCCTATTCGAGTATCTAGTGATGCCCTTTGGATTTGCAAATGCCCCGAGCTCCTTCCAGCATTATGTTAACGATGTCCTCCGGCCATATCTCGACGTATTCTGCACCGCGTACATCGACGACATCTTGATTCACAGCGATAATCTAGAAGAACATACAAAACGCGCTGAACTCGTCCTCCGAGCACTCCAAGAAGCGGGACTCCAGCTCGACATTGACAAGTACGAATTCCATAAGACTAAGGTATTATACCTAGGCCTAATCGTGTCAACGGATGGAATACGAACAGATCCGAAGAAGGTCGAAGCAATTGTCGACTGGGAACCTCCGTCAAACATTAGGGACGTACGGGCGTTTATTGGCTTTGTAAGTTTCTACCGACGGTTTATTGACGAGTTCTCTTGGATTGTAAGACCCTTAGTACGACTCACCCGGAAGGATACACCATTTCGATTCGACACGGCTTGCCATACCTCCTTCCAAGCCCTGAAAGATGCCTTTGTCTCTGCGCCAATCCTGCGCCATTTCGACCCCGAACTATAGTCCGTCGTAGAAGCCGATTCGTCTAATTTCGCTACTGGTGGAGTCCTCTCCCAGTATGATAAGAATGGCACCCTACGTCCCGTTGCCTTCTTCTCCCGACGGCTAAACCCTGCAGAATGCAATTACGAGATCTACGATAAGGAGCTCCTTGCGATTATCCGTTGCTTCGAACAATGGCGCCCTGAACTCGAAGGAGCCGCGTTCCCGATCCAGGTCCTCAGTGATCACAAGAACCTACAGTACTTCTGTACCACGAAGTAACTGAGCCACCGTCAAGCACGCTAGTCCGAGTACCTCTCACGGTTCCAATTCAAGATTACCTACCGACCCGGCACGCAAGGACAGAAGCCTGATGCATTAACACGACGATCATAAGACCTCCCCGCACAAGAAGAAGCACGACAGCTCCGAAATTAGACTCTACTCCGACCCGACCTCTTTAAAGAGCTGAAACTAGTTGAAACCGGACGATCAATCGAGCAGATTATCGAAGATGAATACTAGAACGATGACTTCATTAAGGACACGCTTGTTGTCGGAGACTAGTCACGTGAGTGCTTAGTCATGCATCATGTGATCTGGAGCATATATTCCATCTCCGGCATTTGGCACTTCTAAACAGTTACATCACACAATTCAGCTCACACATCACACTTTACATTACAATCTTCACATCTATGCTCTCTCAAAGATCTCACCTTTATCACTGCGTTATTGCACTCCCAACGTGATCACGCAGTATCCTCGGAGCTTGGCAACTATCACCTCAAAGACTCCAACAGATATCCACTCGAATTACAGCAACCAGTACCTTACAGTCATATTGGAATGCACTCTGCATGCTCCATTATGAAGTCTCTGGTGGAAGTAAAACTGATCCTGAGCTGAAGCGTGACATGGATGGGGTAAGTTACTGTTGAATCCGAACGCAAAATAGCGCCCACACTCTTTTAGATTCGTGCAACTCCTGCAAAAGAATCTGGCCTCAACGCAACAGGTGACGTAGGTAAGGAAGACGAGAAAGAGCTTGTCCGAGTCGAAGAGCTTTTTCTTCTCCTCTCTACTCTCTGGTGCTCAGTTCAAGGCAAGTTCAAGCACGAAAGGATGCGGGCACAGATCAATTTAATACTCATCCTTCTTAGAATATCTGGGAATCGCCCCAATGCGGAACTCAATTTGACTAATCGCGATATCAGCTCAGAAGGATATGGGCTTTGGTCTGTCGTCCTTTTTGATATTCGCGCCTAGAAACCTAGACGTCCGACATGTATTGATTCGAGAGAAAGTCCTTAAAGCCTAAGTTTTCGTTCCATAATCGCACAAGGATCGCGCTCTTGGCTCTCCTCTTCACTCATGTTTTCACGCAACTGAAGTACTTTCTTCGTGGCCCGCAGGACGAGGGGTGTATCTCGGCGTAGTATTTCCCCTCGTCTCTACTTTCCATTGGACTTGCCAATGCCTGTTCACTATTTTCCAACTCTATATCTTGACTGTCGTTTTTAGAGGGTATATCCTACAGCACGGAGATTGGCAGCGATTCTGCTATTCGTATGCAGTTTGTCACATGTATGCCTTTGTGTCTGTTCAGCCTATTCGCGTACCCTAAGACCTTCAATTCAACAGTCTGCCAACATGGCCTTTTATTTCACAGCAACGACATGCTCCAATAGCTTTGCCAGATGTTTAGGTCCTTTTCTTTCTCAGCTTCGCAATAAACGAAGTTAGGCGCTTCTTCCCATATCGCATTGAACCCCTCTCAGCCTGTCCGTTTGCTTGATATGCCATAGCGAGCTCATGCTGCGACGCCAGTCGAGAGGGATGGTCCTCCGCGAGCACTTTCTCTTGTATCGCGACAACACTCTCTAGCAGCTTGACCGCCTCCTTGACCTGTCCGTTTACTTGATATACCAGTGCGAGCGCGTGCTGCGACACTAGTCGATCAGGATGGTCTTCCGCGAGCACTTTCTCTT
>ML977170.1:128516-145667 GCA_010015705.1 Aulographum hederae CBS 113979
AATTGTAGGAAGTCCAATTAAGAGCCTGGAGACTTGGTCTTGGCCATGTGCAACGAAGTGGGCGCAGACTCCAAGTAAAAGATATCGATTTGGGGAGGTCCATACATCAACTGCAAGATGGACACTTGAGATTGACGATTGAAGAACTTTTCGTACGTAATCCTTTCGAGAGTTATATAGGTCTTGGATCTTCTTCCTGATCTCTGAGTGTGCGGATGTGATAGATCGTCCAGCTTCCGGATTGAGTACTTGACAAAAAACATGGAATTCGGGCCATTCAACGATACGAAAAGATAGATTCCGTGCGACAATCAACGTGACAAGTGCTTCGGTGATAGCCTCTTTATTAAGCACTTTTCTAAAGACTTGTACGTCGATCTTCTCCGTCTGTCCTGTAGAAGTAGCCTTAAGATATAACTGCTCAAGCTGCTCGGTAGTAGATTTTACAATCGCTCTTGGCTCTTCTTCAACAATGAGATTATGATGCTTTGCAAGATGACTTCGGAAAGTGTTGCTTGCTTGACACGCATAGGTCTCCGTACAATATTTGCAATAAAATAGTCGATTTTTGCCTTTCTTTTCAGGTTCGCCTGGTTGTGGTGGACGACAATGTGCTCTCGTTGCGTTTGCAGATGTGCTTCTCGTATTTCTCGAAGAAAAAGTCACTTCTGTCACGGCTGAATCCTCGAGAGAAAGGTTTGCAAAAGAGGAATCTGCCTCGGAATCCATATTGCACGCTGTAACGTAGATACTTGCGGAGTTGCGGCGAAATATTGGTGTGGGGCAAAAAATGCCAAGAAAATCGATAAGATTGATAAAATCGATAATCAATTCAATCAATTCAATCAGCGATATCGATTGATAAGATTGATAAGATCGAGATTGAAAACCACACTGGCCACATGTTTCTCTCCACATATTGAAACACTGGGACATGACAGTGGAGTGTGCTACCAGGCCGTGGAAACACATGCACTCCGTTTTAAGCAATATCAGGTCGGACGAATGTTCCGAAACGGCGTTTCACGGCGTATATGCACAGAAGCTTGGTACATCGACAAGACGACGTTGACGATCGTAATAGCAGATCGAACAGAGGGTGAGGGGAATCCGTAGATGCTGGAGCGCGAGGGAAGAAGATATAGGCAAGATCTTCGGTGGCGGTCGCTCTCGGGAGTCGGTTATCTCGTGTTCGTGCGACTGAAGAGGAGGATGCTCGAGGATGTAACTCTACTAGAGAACCAGTGAGTCCGATTGTACGACATCGTATCTCTGCCAAGTCTCTTCTGAGCTACCTGCTCGATGAAGTCAGTAATCGACATATGGTAGTCCTAATTTCGGAACCCGACAAGTTGTTCTGGTGTAGATGTACGCTTCGTTAGATCGCCAGTTTCAAACGCAAGTTTGGTTTCGAGGAGGACCAAACCGAAGCGTGTCTTGGAAACACCATCCCTCCCCCACCACATCCAGATTCGGACAAGTACGAGATAAAAGTCCATATGCAGCTTCGAAATGTGCATTGATCGAAAAGCAGAGCACGGCGAGTCTGGAGCCCGGAATGGTTGAGAGCAAGGCGTTCACAAGACGGCCTGACGGGAATAATATACGAGAGTTTGCCTGCGCAGCTGCGCTTAATGCAGCAACTATAGAGCGGCAAGCGTCTGGAAGAAGCTGTTCATGTCGCTAATCGCTAGAGAATTAGGGACTCATGCACTCGGCTGGGATTTATCTGCTGGCTTGTTGACCGACCTCCTGCGAAGCCTGCGAAGCTGCAGTGAAGACGTCGGCAAGTCATCGGCTCGGCTATTCTACCTCTAGGCCTGCCTAAATTTAGACGGTGTTCGGCATGCCGACCGAGAAGTTCAGAACACCAACCTCCAGATTTTCTCTCCTCTATCCAACTTTCATCTCCTCCTGAGTGACGCCACAACCAAATATGTCGTTGGTATTCCCTCAATCTGGCGCCTCCTTTCCCACCACCGCAACCCACAGCACCACCACACGACAACAGCGTGGTAACCGACAAGCAGTCGCGCGTACCAGCTACCCGCGGCGGTCCCTCCGAATCGTCACCACGGATGATTTCCAACCTACCGGAGCAAAGCTGATGGTAAGCTCGACGCAGGTGGGCCAAGTGCATCATTCAAGGCCCTCCGCCTCCCCCTCAGTTCTGCCCCGATGCGGCGAGCGGAAACAGGTCCAGGGATTCTAGGCCTCCGCTTCTCGAGCTTCTCCGCCGACGCTCCCATCGCATCTTGCATCGCCAAGCAGCGACGGCGCCTCTTCTAGACACAATGGTGGCGGAAAACATCCAGACAAACGGCTCTTGCAGCTGTTGCAGGAACAACGTTGCTGAACTTACCGCCTTCACAGCATCCCGGCGTGAATCCAATCATCGTGTCTGTATTGTCATGTCCGCTTTTGGTGGCTTGGACGTGCTGTTGGAGAGGCACCTGGAGCTCTCAGCATCTGCCAGGAGCAGACTTGTGGCGGCAGGGACGGCGACGAGTTGCTGTAGCTATGCCACGCTTCGAGTTTCGTGCCGGCCGACGAGAGCGTTATTGAGTTGCCCCAATGCACGTCTATTGCAGCCGGTCCTCTTTTGCTACGTGCACCACGGTTGGGCATCATGGCTGGAGGGGGTTGGTTGAGAGGATAAGTACGGCTTGATATTTCCTCTTATTTGTGTTTCCACCGCAATCGTTCCTCGGTGTCTCTCGCTCGTCAAGTAATTGTTGCTATTGCTGTATTGTCTTGTGTTTTGGTCTTGTTCAAGCAATATCATTCGTTCAGTCAATCGTTCTATCATTGTTGCTATACTTCTCCCTATTCCTCCTCCAAGACCTCCAACATGAAGACCAGCACCCTCCTCGTCGGCTATGCTCTGGCAACCGCTCTCCCAGGCACTCTCGCCTGGCCAGGCATGACCAAGACCATGGCCGACCTCAAGTCCAAGCTCTCCGAACGACAAGACTCGAGCGGCGAGTTCGACTCTGACGAGCTGATCGGAGACCTGGCCACCGTCGGCGCAACAACAGCAGTCGGCAAAGCAATCAAAGACATCATCCTCGGCGACGCAGACCCAGAAAGCGACGTCAAGCTCTCGGGCACCCTCCCAGCCAAGGGCAGCAAGGCCTGCGCCGCAGACACCTGCTGCGTCTGGAAGTACATCGCCAACGACATGGCCGCCAAATTCAAGGGCTCGTCAGGCCGCTGCAACAAATTCGCCCGCGCAGCCGTCCGTCTCGGCTTCCACGACGCGGGAGCCTGGTCCAAGCAAACCGGCGGCACCGGCGCCGACGGCAGCATCATCCTCGCCAGCGGCGAAATCAACCGCGCCGAGAACAAGGGCCTCCAGGACATCGCAAAGATCACAAAGGCCTGGTACGACAGCTACAAGAAGTACGGCGTCAGCGCCGCCGACGTGATCCAGATGGGCGCCAACGTCGCCACCGTCGTCTGTCCCCTCGGCCCTCGCGTCCGCTCGTTCGTCGGCAGGAAAGACAGCACCACCCCGGCCGTCGACGGCCTCCTCCCCAACGTCTTCGCCGACGCTGATAGCCTCATCCAGCTCTTCAAGGACAAGACGATCAAGCAGCACGGGCTCACTGCGCTCGTGGGCGCGCACACGACCAGCCAGCAGCTGTTTGTCGATCCCAGCCGCGCGAGGGATCCGCAGGACTCGACGCCCGGTGTCTGGGACGTGCTCTTTTATGGCCAGACGCTCAGCAATGATGTGCCCAAGCGTGTCTTCAAGTTCCCGTCTGATGTCAAACTCTCGCAACACCCGGACATCTCGGCCGAGTGGCAGAAATTCGTTAATGACCAGGGTGACTGGAACGAGGTTAGTAACCCTGCGAAACAACATCCCCTTCAAAAACTTTCCGTACTTCTGGATGCTGGATGCTAACCATTATGCAAACAGGACTACGCCCGCGAATACGTCCGCCTCTCCCTCCTCGGCGTAAACAACATCAACAGCCTGACCGAATGCACCGCCGTCCTGCCGCCCGCCGTCAAGGCCTTCAAGAACCCGGATAACACCGCCATTGCCGCGTGGCTCAAGGGCAAGTTCAACGTCCTCGGCTCGTATCTCGAGGATGGCACTCTGCTCTCTAGCACTCTGTTGACGCTTTTGGGCATCCTGCTGGGTTGATTGGGATGATGCCGTGGAATGATAATGCTTTTTGGGATTTTTCTGTGCGGTGCGCGGTGTCACCGTTTTTCTTTTGGGACATGGGATTGGAATTGGGATGACGGAAAAAATTATGGTCATGTGTAATGAATCGGACTGGGTCAATGTTTGACGGCTGGGATAAATCTTCTGGCGTTTTAGCGGGCGACGGATACTTTCTCTCTTACATGTAAATAATGAGTAGGGACAGGGAGGTCAGCACCTGCACTAGATACCGAAATGTAAAGCGTTGATGTACAACTTTTGGAAGATGCCACCGTCCTTGATAGATTCTATGGTAAACGGACAATGTCTCATGGCGGCGACCGTTTTCTTGTTCGTTGCAGGGCGCTCTCAGTATGGACCTTGGCTGTGTTGTATCCTTGAGGGTAGGGTTCTTCTGCAAGAGTTCGGGATATCTTCGTTCTGGTCTTCCAAGTCCATAAAGCATCTCTCACAGGTATCCCCAAGAATCGGATCTTCTTCTCTTCCCACATATAATCTCCCTCAACATTGCCCCATCCCCTCCCCACCTCAAAGCCACTTCGGCCAAATCCCCCCAAACCGTCTCAACCCAACAACATACGCCAACAACCCCGCCCCAAACCCCCCCAAATGCGCCGAATGCGCAATAGACGTGTTATAATCCAACAACACCGTATCAACCACCGCATACAACCCCACCATCCCCACCATCGGCATGGGCACAATCCCAAACAACAGCATCCTTGCCCACGGCGCAAGACACCCTGCCACGGCCGCCATCCCCATTATCGCGCCGCTGGCCCCGCACGCGCTACTAACGTCCCAGCCAGGTTGCTGCCGTCGCATTTTGTGGTAGAGGAAGCCGAGACTGCCGCCGATGGCCGAGAGGAGGTACAGCGAAACGAGTTTCGCGGGACCGATACCGAAGGCGACCATGACGCTTCCGAAGGCTTGTAAAGAGAACATGTTTAGGAGGAAGTGACCGAGGGACTGGTGCGTGAATGCGCTGGTAATGATGGTCCAGCCGCGGCCGGCGGAGATAGAGGCGGCCGATAGGAGCGTGTTTTCTGCGAGCCAGCGGGCGAGGATGCGGCGGTCTATGGGGAGGGTGAAGGGGAGGAGGGACGCCAGGCTCGGGTTTAGGGCGAACTGCCAGGCGAGGAAGATGGTGGTGTTGAGGGTTAGGAGGATGCGGAGGGCGTAGGTGGTGTGGCGGGAGCGGCGGTAGGCGGCGTCGGAGAGGTGGTAGTTTGTGCGTGTTGCGAAGGGGAGGAATTTGGAGAGGAGGAGGGGCGTTTTCGTTTTCGCTGTGGTGGTGGGTCGTTTGGGGAGGTTGGTGAAGCTGCGTCGAGGGAGCTTTTGGAGGGTTTGCCGCGAGGTGGTGAAGAAGTGGGAGGAGGGCGGCATTCTCGACATTCGGGAGATTGCCCGTTGGAGTGGTGGAAGCATGATTGCCGGAGTCGAATCCTTTAGTTTGAGGTCAATTGTAAGCTTGGTGTTGTGTTGTGGGAGACGGAGTGTATGCAATTGGGAGTGAGTGAGGGAAAGGGGCGGCCAGAGAGATGATTCCGTGCCTCTGTTATGGGAGTGTTTACTTACCTTGGCGATTTCTCACCGGAATCGCTGAAGGAGGCCAATTCAATTCTTCTGTGCGACTGTGTCACGTCGATGATAGCTCCAGCTTCGCCGCGCCAAAGGTCGAGGTCCCGAGTCAGGGCGCGATGCGATAAGATAAGAGCTAGACAATCTCCGAGCTTCGGCCAATAATGACATGATAGATCTCCAGCACCTCCTGGGGAGGCATTTCCTTCAAAACTGTCAACGAGAATTTCTCCGGCTTCCCACTGGTATGCGTGTTTGAGGACCACCAGAAATGTTACAAATATGAATTTTGGCCGATTTCTGCGGTCGAATACGGCCTCCAAGCTTTGAAGGATCCCGGTCCAATCTCATATGTCTATCCGGCGGATAAGTGCATAGGTAGATCCTCCAGCTCCTTTCACATCTGTGATATCCTCGTAAGGATTCAATGGTGCTATGAAGGATCAATGAGGAGGGTATAAAATAGATGTTTGCTCCGTCTTGTCTGACTTCCTCAAGCACACACAAGCACACACGTCTTCGTGACGGAGAAACATCACATCTTCATTGCTGGCCACTCTTGCTCACTTTCTCTTTTCCTACTCCGAGTCACTCTTTCTCACAATGTGTTATCCCGCTCCTCCAACGATCGCCTTCGTCCCAGGCTCTTTCCACACCCCCGCACACTTCTCCTTGATGACCAAAGCTCTCCAAAACGAAGATATACCCTCTATCGCAATTTCTCTTCCGACCTGTGGACCCAACGCTGAGCAATTCGACCACAAAGACGATATCGAGGCCATTTGCAAGGTCCTCCTGGATCTAGTGGAACTGCAGAAAAAGGACGTCCTCTTCGTATGCCATTCGTACGGCGGAATTCCTGCCTCTCAATCCGTGACCGGTCTCGAAAAGAGCAAGAGGGCAAGCAAGGGACAGGAGGGTGGAATCATCGGCATCGTGTTCATTTGCTCGCTACTCGTGCCTGAAGGAGAGCGTATGGCCGGGGGAAAGCCGATCGAAGAAGGTCTACCATCCCATTTCGAGTACGATGTAAGTTGGAAACCCTGTCGATAAAGGAAACCATCGGCCAGTGTTCTAACAACGCCAGGGCTCGGTCCTCCGCTGCGAAAGAGACAGCGGCGACGTCTTCTACAACGACCTCGATCCCAGCGAGCGCGGTCAATGGGTCGACATTTTGACGCCGCAGAGTGGCAAGGCTTTTACGTTTCCTACCAGTGGGACTTGCTGGGATCTGGATATCCGCAAGGCGTATATCATGACGAAGGCGGACTTGGTGGTGCCTTATTACGCGCAGGAGGCAATGGTGGGCAGAGTCAGACGGCCGGATGATCAGTGGCAGTTGATTACGATGGAAGGGGAGGTTGGACATTCGCCTTTTCTGAGCCGGGTGGAGCAGTTGGTGGGGATTTTGAAGGGTCTGTTCTGAATATGCGAATGGTTTGAACGCCCCTGAGCCCAGTATATATCAACAAGTAAGCCAATTTTGAACATTATCAGTATAGCATTACACAGGCAACCATTTCCCATCACTCCGAGTGTTTCCTATACACATACAAAACCGGCGTGTGCACCTCCAAAAACCCCGGATCAACCTCCCCAAGCAACGCCACCGTCTCCCTCGTTCTCTCCTCACTATACACAAACCCCGTCTTCTCCAACACCCTCCTACTCGCCACATGACCCTCAAAGAAACTCCCCTCCATCGTCTCTCGATCCGAATTTTCTCGAAAGTACAACTCGATGAACGCGTGACATGCTTCAACTGCATACCCTTTCCCCCACACAGCGGGGTGGAACATGAAGAAAATGCCGTCCCATTGGTTCATCCCGATTACGCCGATGACGGTGGGGGTCTGGGGAGGGAGGCCTGAGCGGTCGAGGAGTGAGATGGAGTGGTATAGGCGTTCTGGGTGGGAGAGTGCTGCTTCGGCGAATGGTTCCGCGTCGGAGAGGGTGGTCCATTTGCCCGTGACCCTGGGATGGAATGAATATTGGGTACTATAGGGAAGAAGCGCATCCCTTCAAAGGGATGCGCTTAAAAATTCATCTTACATCCATTTGTAGACGTCTTCATGCGATCGTATTTCAGATACATCGGGTAGATCTCCCCGCTTGAAGGGGCGGAGCCGTAGCCGTTGGGTAAAAATTTCTTCGGCCATTTCTGCAGATACGTTGCTCTTTCAGATACGGCGCAAAAAAATCTACTATAGTCTTCTCCTTACGACAGGCAACGACCAAGTTATCGAAGGGCGCAGTTTTATCTCCGAACTGTACGTCGCCGGACAGCAAGCTGAGTCAAGGATCGAAACGATGTCCGAATCCAGAGACCGTCAAGGATGGCAATCCACAGATCCATTGGGTTCATCGCTCATTTCGACACCGACGCAGACGACGCATTGCTTGAGGATGGCGACAAGATTGAAGATGAGATATAAGGAGATGGAAAAGAGGTCTGGGAGCGGAAAACACACGTGATGGCGCGTTAATGCAGTTTCCACTCCCACATCCGTAAGGTTATAAAATAAGTCAAGCCGACTTCCAGTATCCACTGTACCTAACCATGTCTACTTTCATCGTCAAACAATTGTTTATTTTCTACGACTTCTTCCTATCATTTTCTTTTACCTAGTAATTCATCATCCATGGAGACGATTCCCTCGTCAGAACAGTCAAATTTCGAACTCTTCCGCGAATGACTCTCCGAAGCAATGATATCTCGTCTCTCCACCAAAAGCCCCAAGAAGAAAACAATAAAAGCGTCCATGGGACGGAAAAAGAGTATTAAATCTGTCATCCATGCAGAAAACAACCCAGAAGAAAACAGCGTCACAGAAGATCTAACCGAGTTTATAGAGGTAAACTCCTAAAACAATCGAGAAAGATAAGATACAGCGGCCGAAAAAGATTCCAGAAGTCGCCACCAAGATCTTTACCTCCTTTCCTCCTGAATTACGGACCCTATCCTACACGCTCTTTGAAAACTCGCCTTACCTTCAAGAAATGTACTCCGTCCCCATCCCCGGCTCTACGATCGACATCCTAACCACCCATCTTCCCCCTTCCGCCACCGACTCCCTAACCAGGTACCTCTTCCCCAGCGACCTTTCCTCCCTCCCCACCTTCCTCACCACCCTCACCACCCCTCTCCTCGACCCTCGCTACCTCCTGCGCCCTACACACCCGCCCCCACGTCCCCCTAACCTACCGCCACCTGATCCCGCGCTCAATACACCAACACCTGATCCCACGCTCAACACACCACCACCTAATCCCGCGCTCCACCCACGCCAAAGAGGCGCTGAATAACGTCGCGTGGCTATGTCGCGCGTGCCACAGCTTCGTGCATGCTATGGCGGGGAATGAGGAGTTGGCGAGCGAGTGGTATACGCTGGAGAGGATTGAGGGGAGGGAGGATGTGAGGCGGTGGGTTGGGTGGGTTGGGAGGGTAAGGTGGAAGAAACGGTAGGGAGAGGGGGATGTGGGACGGTGGGTTAGGAGGGTTAGGTAGAAGAAGAGGTAGAGGGGAGGGGAGACTTTCGAGGTGGAACGTGCGGACATGGTGTAGTCTTGGTAAGAGGGCGTTTTACTAGGAGGTGACTCTAAGGAAAGAGCCAGCTTGAGGGCGTTGGAGCTGGATGTTAAGTGACATCTCGAGGTCTAGCTCAGTTCACGTTCTCACTCGGACTCACCTCAGAGTATCACGTGAGCATTTCCCCTATTCCGTTCCGTTCAGTTCAGTTCAAATTTGGCTTCTCTGCCTTGAAGCCTCAGATATGTTCATATCCAGCATAAATCAGGTGACTTCCAGAATCGGTGAGCTGGTCAAGTAGTCATTCCCAAAGCTTCCTATACTCAATATCAGCCTGAAATAGTGCTGGTCAGTGGGGACATGGAGTTCCAGTACTACTTCTTCAAGTTCATTGGTTCTTTTTTGCTCTTTTTTGTTTTTTTTGTTTGTCTCTTCGAGCTTGATGCAGGTATTGGGGTGAGTGCTTCGTTAAGGATAGTGACTAGGTATGCCAGGGGAAGGGCCGGGGAGTTGAAGCTGGATAATGAGATTTCTGAGTCCGGGGCGGTATCTGGTACTTCCTTTTACCATCTTCGATGTCGGACGCCCCTTTCTTTGCAGTGGTAATTTCGACCGAAGATCTTACGAGAGAGGACAAGATTCACAAGACGACGAATAGACATGATCAAGCTATTATTTGAGATGGTAGTACTAATACAAAAAAACACAACACGCTTCCAAGTTCCCACACAATGCCAAAAAGCCTGGGTATACAAAGACCAGCGCGCGCAGAGCATTCATGTCATTTTGGAGAAAGCGAGCAAACGTCACTCCAACACCCTCCTTTTCCCATGCCAATTCCAAACCCCATACATACAGCGAAGCAAACAAGCGGAAACGCCTGAGGCTCGCTCGCTCCTTTCACAAACAAACTACTCCAACGCTCGACGAAAGGGAAAATGATTAAAAGGGCGGGTTGAAGAATGGCAAAACTGCAAATGACATCCCCGGCCCCGAAATCCTCATAACAAGCGTACCAATACTCTTCTCTTTCTCCCTCTCTCCTCTCCTCACTTTATTACAATTACTCCCACCCAGCCTACCTCGTCCCAAACCAACTTCCAGACACCGCCCCATCCTCTTGCGTCGTCGTGGCATCGACATCGTCGACCCCGCTGCTGACGCTGAATTGTCGCGCGTCTTGCTCTCCTTCTTTGACGAGGGCTTCCTCCCTTTCCTCATACACCTTTTCTTTCGACTTCTGCGCCGCTTTCAAGGCATCCACGTAGGTCTGGAACTTCGTGACTTCGGTCAGCAGATACTGCGATTTCTTTTCCCAGTTCGACAGGGCTTTGTTGTAGTTCGGGTGGCGGTGCGAGAACTGGTAATTATTAGCACATGCACCGGTTCTGACGTTCGATGTACTTACGGCATAGCTCATCCCAACCCTCAATTCGTTGTGCGTGGCAAACTCCTCCTTCACCTTCTCCACATACGTCTCCAGAGCATTCAACTGATCGACTTCGAGGAGTTGACTAGCCATCATACTCTGCACGGGCGGAGTCCAATCATTGACGACAATCTTGTCACCCGGCAGTCTCGGCCTGGAACTCCCCACGCCGTGATCGAAGCTGCTCCTGATGCTGCCGCTGATGCTGCCCGTCGAAGTATGTCTCGGAACGCTGCTGCCGCTTGTCCCAGGCGGCGACAGGTTCGACACGGAGCTGGAGCCCGGAATGGAGTTCTCCCGCATCAGGAAGCCGGGCATGATCAGGGCGTCCGACCAGCCGTATTCGATGTTGCTGACGCCACCGATGAGCGGTTCCTTGCTCAGACGCGCAGACCAGTAGTTGGCCGTGCTGACAAACTCTTTGATGATGTCCGGAGTGCCTACTTGAAAAAGATGGACTGCGCCCGTCGGCAACGTCAACGCCCAGACGTGAGGGCGACTTTTGCTGTAGCCTGCTGGGAGGACAGAAGCGATGGACTGGCGGAGCATGAAGCTGCCGAGCTGTTCCGCGTTCTCTGTCCAGTTGCCACCACCGACAATACCACCGACTTGGCTGCGGTTTTTGTTCTTGATACGCATCGACTTGGAGGAAGTGAACGAGAAGAGACGTACCCAGCCTTTCTCGACGACGGCGAAGCATTCCACCCACTCGCGATGCTTGGATCGCTTGTCTTTCGTTTCAAGGTGGTGCTTGTGTCTGAGCATGCCCTCTTTCGCCCACGGCGCACCGGCAAGTTCGAGTGTCTCATCTTCGAGGAGGTTCCTCTGCTGGAGAGGTTCGTCTGAGACGCTGCAAGCATATGAGACGCCTTCCTCGCGGATGATGGCTTGGGAGAGGGCGTTGGCAAAGCCGATGCTCTGTGGGTAAGCCTCCCCTGTGAAATGGCTTCCAAGCGTCTCTACAGACATGGAGGTGCCCGTTTTGCCGAGACTGTACTTACTCCAAGTGGTGCTGCCAGTTGGGCTCCACAGAGAGTCGTCGAGGCTTGTGCGGCTGGAACCGATGGTGCTGGTCTGGTAGAGCCGAGGGCGATTGCGATTCTTAGTATGGGGGAAGCGAGACGTATGGGAGCGGAACTCGGAGGACCTGCCGCGATAAGAGGTGGAATCGGAAGGTGCCTTGCTGATGACGCTGGGAGTGCGACGGAGCATCGAGCTTGCCATGACAGAGAGCGAGTTTGAGGATTGTTCTGGATGCGGCACGGGAGCTGCTCCGTGGAGAGGCAGTGGGGTGTTTCTGATGGAGTTGTAGAATTCTTTCAGCACAATTTCGACTTGGAATTCCCAGTCTTTCGTAGAACCCTTGAATGGCGCCTTGACGAGGATGTTGCAGCTGTCTAGATTATCGGGGCCGTCCGAATCTTTGCGTACCGTAGACAGACGTGCGTCTTGTGAGGAGCGGCCAGTCTCAGGGGGAAATGACGGCGAGACGGGGCTGTACGTGTCCTCCACCCACGATGGCTCGACTCTGGACCGTCGGATGTCTTCCTCTTTAGCGCCCTCCTCTGCGATTCTCCGGATAGTGGGGAGGGTATTCTTAACGAACTGGCTGCGACTCATCTTGGAATCCATATCCGCCATGTGTAGGTCCGTGTTGAGCATGAGAATGGAGTAGGTCATGGTGTGTACGACATCTGAGAAGCTGTTAGTCGAGACTGAGAGTGATAAAAGAACAAAGTGCTTACCATCCGCTTTGAATCCGTGATTAGCATTGCACTCGCACCAGCGCTTGGTGAAGGCATCAATCACACGGTCGAGAGCCTGAGACTCGGCTTTCATTAGAATCTTCGCACACAGCGCCCGAAACGCGGACAGAATGTTCATGCCCGTCCAATCAAACAGCTCCATGTACGCCTTGCGAGTCCTGGCGCTAACAAACGTCGCCTCTCCCAGCCAAGCAGCTGCCCTGTTCTTGGACACTGCCAGCTCGTCGCCGCTGAATATGCGTTCTGCCGTCTTGCGGTCGTCGAGTGTGGGTTCTGCCTCTTCAACAGCGATTGCTTTGGCTGCCTCCGCTTTGGTCGGCTCGTCAATCAGTTCGGCACCCTCGACGCCGTCAATCTGGACGATGGGCAGGCTGGTCGCAGAGTGGAAGATGTCGATGGTTTCCGAGGGGGAAATGGGAGTTTCAATCGCCCCGGCTTCCGCCTGCTTTGACACTGCAGTCTGCACCGGCACCACCTTGTTCAGCTTCTCCTCAAACGAGTCGTCGTCCAGCCAGACCCTGTGGTTCTGTTTCGCCGTGTGTGTTGCAGTTTCGTGCTTCTTGGGGGCCGCGACCACCCATCCCTCGTCGTCATACTCATTCGGAGTCGATCGGTCGGACGCTGGTCGTTCTTGGTCACCCGCTTCAGACGGCTGCGGCGAGTGGTCGGAGATGGGGCTGAGATGGTCCCTGGTCCTGCTTCCGCTCGGCGATTTCGACTTGTACTGGACTGCCAGGTTTTCTTTGCCTGGCTGGGCGAACATGGGGGCGGTGGGACTGGTTTTCGGTCGACGGTAGTCGCTTGCAGACGCTGCAGCTGCATTCACGCCTGCACTCACGCCTGCGTTCAAGGCATTTGCCGAGAGCTCTGCGGGGAACCTATCCTCGTTGCCGCTGCTTTCGGCCAGGAAATTGGCCTCGTCGGCCGTCTTTGCGGTGTTGGGGCGGCCGCGCCGCATCTTCATCCTGAACTTGGGGCTGCCCGGAGCCATTGCATTCGCCGGTCGAGCGTCGGGCACGTCGCCTCGCGAGGACGGTGCACTGTTTTCGTTGTTCGTGTCGCGCGATCCGGGGCCTGGGTTGACGGCTCGGGCGCTTGCATACCGATGAGGGATGTATCCTTGTGAAAATCCCAGCGCCGTCTGCTCCGTGTTAGCACCATTGGAGAGCTGCTCGTTCACACTGCCGTTCTGCTCGAACCCTCGATCGGAGGAGGGTGACGCATGTGTGAGGTACGGGTCCATGACTTTTCGTAGACTGGAGACGGACGGACTGGGTTGGACGGGTCCCTCGGCCGACAGTACCTGCGAGTGCTGCAGTTGCAGGGGCGGGACAGGGGGTTTGGCTCCATCCGACATCGACTTCTTTCGGCGTCGGAAGAAGTTGGATGACTTTTTGTGCAGAGTGGGAACCTGTTCCTCTTTGGACGGCGTGTCCACCCCCTGTGCGAGTGCGGGCGCGGGTGTCTTGGGCATTTCCTTGACCTGGTTGGAGATGTGTTTCGAGTTCTGGGTCCTCGGTCGCTTCGGTGTTTGAGGATTGAGGGGGGAATTGACATTGACGGCATGGTCGGGGGCCGACTGCAGCATTGATGGGGAGCTCTCCTGGTGGTGCTGGCTAGAGCTGGATGCCTTGGACGAGCCGAAAACACGCCTGAAGAAGCCTGGACGTTCCTTATTTGCTGTCCCATGATTGGAGGATGGGACGCTGGCCGTGCGAGTCCCAACGGTGGGAGCTGGAGCGGCCACGTCGGAATACGGTCGAGACTGGAGCGTTTGCGGGTCGTCGCGGTCGTACTCATGCTCGGGGTAGTCTCTCGCTGAATGCCACCGCGTCGCATCAAGCCGTTCCCCAGCGCCTTGCCGGCCAATTCTGCTCGTGCCGGACCGCAGACTCGTTCTCCGCGTGGGAACAGTGTGGTGGTGTGCAAGCGCATCCTGCCGTTGCGCATTCTCCGCGTCCTGACGTCTCCACGGCCCCGCAGGCACCGTTGGCACAGGAGCGCTGTCGTCAGGACTCCAATTCTCAACGTGGGGTCTGCCGCGGTCGAGGATGGACCTCGAGATGTGATTCTGGCGCTCCACGCTGTCTGCGCGCTCCATGGCGCTGCGTTGTTGACTGCCCATTGCGTAGCCGTGATCCACGCTCGACGTTGCGCTGCTCTTGTTGCTGCCGTGTTTTCGTCGTCGGGTGGTCCTGTCTCGTTGTTTCTCCGGGCTGCTCTTCGCCGACGCATAACCTATGTGTCGCCTATACTCGGGCTGGTCCATTGTCAAGTCGGAGTTGGCACTGTTCTGCCGCCGCGACCGGTGGCTGCCCCGTAAAGTCGCCGTGTCGTCAATCGAGTCGTAGGCCGAGCCGACAGACGCGGCGTGTGAGTGGTTTCGTCGGCGGCTGATGTTGCTTCGTTTGGGGGAGGTCGGTCGACCGACAAAGTCGTCGTGGAGTGCAGAGGGGAACAGTGCTGCTGCTGGGCTGGGGAAGTTGGCGCTCCCGTTGGACATGGAATCGAGCGAGATCAGCATGTGGTCGACGACAGAGTCGCGGTTCGACAGCAGCGACAGGTCGTGCGAGTCGCGTGAGGTGTCATGCTCCAGGTCGGCGTCGTTGGACAAGGCGTGGTCGAGCGGCGTATCGTCGTCGAGGAAGGTCTCGCGCTGGACGGGGTTGGCGTGCAGAGCCTCGAGACTCGGCCTGTGAGCGGGCGTCCTTGTCTTGGGCATGGCGACGGGAAACGAAGGACGAGGGACGAGGGGATACTATGGGCGGAGAATTGGGTTTTTGGGAAGATCCAGGGTTTCAAGCGCAGGTTCGGTCGACGCGCATGTCCTGGCGCATTGCGGGCTCTGTGGGCTGACGGGGGACGCTGGTGGTAGAGTGGCCGTCAATGGGTGGTGCAATGGCCGTGCAATGGCAGTACAATGGACGCGAGTGTGAGAGGGCTGCGAGATTGACTGCGACCGGGTCTGCTGGCAGTAGTGCTGGCTTGTCTGAAGATGTTACAAGGCGGGAGACGGGCAGCCAGGTGTGCAGGCGAGGTTCCCCTTGATGTCTCTCGGTCTTGGCCAGGATCTGCGGCATATCCCTGCCAAGCATATGGCTTGAGCGCCTCTTCGCTGGTTTAGGCCGTGGGCGAATCTTCCGACAGAAAGCTTAACATGCAACCCCGAGTCGGCTTGCGAGGTTGTCTGGATGAGCTGTCGCGTTGATATTTGGTTGTTGAGAGAGTGAACAATCCCCTGAACGTCCTCTTTCTCGACGCCTATTCCTCACCCTCGGCTGTACGACTCCAAATAGATGAAACACTCGCATCGTCCCAGGAACACGGTACAACGACTATCATGAACCCACATGACTCGTCGCCACGATCCCCGTTAGATTCGAGCTTAATCCCGCGCTCTCCTTACGGCCTAGTGGGGTCTTCCGAACAGTGAAACATCCATCATCTTGAAGCCAGGACAGGGCCACCATGATCGTATTCTTTCGATGGGTAGGGCTCAGCTGGTGGTATAAAACACAGAGGTCGCTTGTTCTAGGTAACTTCACGCTCGTTGCGACTTGCGACTTGCGACTTGCGACTTGCGACTAGGTCGACTCCTGTCGACCGACACCTCGAATTTGCGTCGTCACCTTTGGGAATAGCAACTGCTACCTATACTCATTAGCGAAGCTGGCTATCTAGGTTGCACACTGTATTTACCACCTAACATCACAATCACTGCTGCGGTCACAGGGATTTTTATGCATGATTTATAGGTAGCTGTCTATTCTCTAGGCACTACCCAAGCTATTCATGGTCTCCGCTTGTTGCCCAGATATCTTGCTCGCTGCTTGCTAAGAGAATCGACCCATGTTGACTTGATCGCTTTTTCAGATGACCTATCAGAGCTGCCGCGCATCGAATCCCACTTTTGCTGATAGCATGCTCAATTTTTATCTGAGGCCGACACAAGCGGAATCCACTTTTGCTTGTGAGAGACAGGAAGATTGAAATGTGATAAAAGTATGGCTGTCAACTTCCCTCACCACGCCACAGGGGTCGCAATCATTCTCGGGACAATCTTATTTTCGAGAACAGCTCTCCACCATTCACCTAAAGCTATACCTCCTGGAGACCTCCGGGAGTAACTCGAGAGTCTCTCCACTTCTTAATAATTGAAGAGTCCCAGAGTGCAAATACATGTAGATCCTCTTCAACTGGAGAGCTGTTCATGCCTTAGGCAGCATACGTCACGTGATACACAGGGTCATCTTAATGTGGGCATCAGCTAGCCCTCCCAAGTTCACCGCGCGGATAGAGGAAAGGATATCGAAGGGTGAGATACTCCTGCCGCTGCTCATTGAGAAATTCCTTGGCGCTATCACCGAATCTCTGAAGCACAACATGGCGCGCACCGTCCCCACCACCAGTGATAGGAATAAGTGCAGCAACCTCGGATGCAGTTGGACGATTGTAGACACGCGGATCTTTTGTTGCGTCTTCGACGATTCCAAGGCGTAGCGTGATCGAGTTTGTCTGTGCGGATGCGTTCTGTGTTGTTTTGAAATGCCTGGACGAACGGGTGGGATTCATGCAGGACGCGCTGGATCGTGCGGGAAATATTAGGGTCAAGATTTCAGAAAGCGATGCCGTGGTGTGTAAGTTGCTCGTCTTCAGTATCGAAAAT
>ML977170.1:153590-164803 GCA_010015705.1 Aulographum hederae CBS 113979
GCGTTTAATATCATCGACAGATTTCACTGTTTGGAACATTGACTTCATTGCCTGACAATCACTGTTCACTTCCTTGCCCGCCTTCGACACTCCTCTTCACGAGTACCTTGTGATACACCGTCCCGTCCTGTCAGACGTACGCAGTCCCCGGACCCCAAGCCGTAACACACACCAGTCGAACACAGGAAGACACCTCGCTTGCACCAGCCTTGGCACGGATATAGTTTAACGCCTTAGTCAGACACTCATCAGCATTCACGTGACTCACGACGCATGACTATGCGTAGCAACGTTAACATCACCACTTTTACACTTCAGACGTGTATCTTGATTGATTCGATATACTCCTATGATAGGAGTGGCAAACAATTCAATACAATACAATATGGAATCGCTATTGATTGATTGACGGTTTAGTAAGCAGAAATCCATATTGATTGATTGACGGACAATACCTGGCAACATATTGCCCAATATTGCCCAATATCGCCAAGCAGTTCGGCATGTGGAGTAAACCTATTCAAGTTGCTGCGAAGTATCTCTCTAGTAAATACATGTTGTTGAACATGAAAGAGTGGAGTTCGGCAACAAGATAGCGAACGTAGTAAGACTGTAAGTATATTAACATAGTTTAGAATGATGCAACTGTGATTCATTATATTATTGTCTCAACGATTCCTTCTGATGACTCCATCTGCGACAAAAGACTTTAAAATTTGACAAACGGCGACTGTTTCTGCTTCTAACCGGTTCCGAAGAGGTGTGACCTGTTGCCCACATGAACTGAACTTCCGCTCTATCTCATCCGCCATTGCAGGGATTGACAAGATATCGAGAGCCATTTGGGAAAGTCGCGGATACTTATGCCTGATACCCGACGCGGTCCAACATTCGAAAGGATCTGTTGGATCGTCCGGAGACTCGATGGTGGATTGAATTTCCAGCTGCCATGCCTCATACTCATCAACGCAAGAAGCAGAAGGTTGCTTTAGTTTCGCGCTCTTTGCCATGAATGCATCGAAAGCAGTCCTTTCATTTAGCTTTCTCCGTTTCGGGGAGGGGCCATCAGAAGTCTGACCTTGCAGACTTGCAATCTGTCAGGGACTCAATGGTGTGCTGATAGCTTTGTATTGAGTATGTCGAAATACTAAGACTGAAGAGCAAAAGGTGGTGGTGTTGACGTGCCTTAAGGGCAAAGGTGCACCACCACGCGCAGTCACGTGGATGCTGACTAAGCGATCGAACCGTGACACAATCTACGATGACTATGAGTGATAGCTAAGAACTTCTAGTGGTGGAAGATAAAATAGACGAATCTAAGACTAGAAATCATTCCTCGTCAAGCTCCGCGATATCAAAAATGAAGTTCAATGGAGTTCAATATTTCAATCAATTCCTTATTGCGATTGATTGATTGACGATGTTTACTAAGCAATATTGTATGGCCAAGTAGAGTATTGCCAAGAGCTCAATCAATCAATCAATCATTGAACTCCATTGAATTGTTTGCCACTCTGCTCCTATCTACATTACGTTGAGTTCTGGATAGACTACCTAGGTAGGGAGAATTAGAAGACCATATGCGTAACGACGCATGACTCAACTCACCTGCAGTCATACAAACTCACTAGAGTAGAGGCTTTGAGAAGGGCTTCACAGGGTAAGATTCGCATATCAACCGACTGAAACTGTGTTGGTGAGCCACATGACGGTATTTGCTTCTGGTCACTTCTTTGCGAGCTTATCCTCTTCCCATATCCTCTTTCTTATTCTCCTCTCACCTTGCCTTCCTCTCCTCGCTCTCCTCTTCCCTTTCCTTTATCTCCTCCTCTGATATCTCTCCAACCTATTGGTCGCCAGCCCATTTTTCTCTCTCACCTGATCCTGCACTATTGCCTTCTTGTCAAGTCCGAAAAGAACCTTGATCTTGTTGGAAGCTAAATTCAAACACCAGTCATGATGTCTTCTGGACGCGCCAACGGACTACGCATCTTTGGAGCGACCATCTCCGAAGACCCAGAAGTCCTAACGCCATGCAACGAAGCCCAAGAAATGCATCTTTGGCAGGCAGTGCGCAAACCTCGTGGATGGCTGGAGCATAGGGCAGAGGGAACATTAGAGGAAGAGGAGGATGGAACTCCTGGTGAGCCTAATGGGCAGGCTGAACATTGTGACTCGGACGAGGAAGAATATCAGGGAGAAGAATCTGAGGATGAAGATGAGAAAGAAAGAGACGAAGGAGAAGGCGATCTCGAAGGACATGGAAGCGAAGACAAGAAGAGAGAAGGGGACCAGCGTCGTCGGCAAGAGAACCAAGAGCTGGCACAAATAAGGGACGAAGAACAAGAGCGAGAGAGACTTGCAGAAAAGGCTGAGGCTGGGGCGGAGTTCCAACGATACATCGAGCAAGCATGGCGATGCATTCAGCCAGCTTTCAATGCAGCACCGAATAACTGTACTTCCGCAGCTGCACTTTCAAGCACTCCAGACTTCATCAATGTCGAAGCCAAGTTCGATCTCAAACCTCATCAGCTTGAAGGGATCGGCCGTCTGTTACAGCTTGAAGAAAGTCACAATGCCTGGATTCTCGGAGACGACATGGGATTGGGGAAGACCGCCCAAGTCGTAACTTTGATCGCGCAGACAATGCATCTCGGCCGCACTTTGTTGATTGTGCCGCTGGCGACGCTCAACTATTGGGTACGGGAAATCCGAGATCTCATCCGGCCAGAACTTGGATTGAATGTCCTTGAACACCATGGTTCTGCCGTGAAGTCGAGGAACGCCCACGACATCAAGAACTATCATGTCGTAGTGACAACTTACGACGTTATCCGCAACGAGTTCAGACTTGACCAGCAGCTGTTTCATGACTTCCGCCTACGTCAAGAGGGGGCAACGACGGAGCCTTGTGGAGATTCAACACGTCCTCTGTTGCAGCGCCGACAGAATTTACCTCTCCTTGTAACGGACTTCTACCGAGTTGTATTGGATGAAGGACATCATATCCGGAATGACAGCACAACACTGTCGCGCGCTTGTAAGTCCATACGTGCGCAAAAACGCGGCATCATGACCGGGACTCCTTTCAACAATGAATACACGGACATCAGATCACTGTACGAGTTTCTACAATACTCCCCCTGGCACAATCGATCGTTCTTTCGGCCGTCCTTTTTGCTGAAGCAGCCGCGCACAAGTGCTCGTGAGACCGCTGTTCTTTCCAAAGAGAGGAATGCCTGGCTTGCCGCGAGTCTGCAGGTCATAATGGTGAGGAGAATGAAGACGACCGTCTTCGATGGATCTCCAATCTGCAAACCCATCAAGATAACTCGAACAGATATACATGTGAAGCCGGACCAGGAAGAAGCTACTTTGCAGAAATTGACCCGTCTTCAGTGGGATCCCGTGGCACGTAGAGCAGCCGAGGCGCGAAGGAACGCCGGCATGGAGAGCGGCTTCCTCTCCAAACGAGAGACTCTTCAAGCCATTACCAGGTGTAGGATTGGTGCACTTGGTCTGATGTGTTGCAATGCTCGGTACGGTGAAAAGGGCTCCGAGGACCTCGATGAAGATTCTTACGGGAATGTTATTGGCCAACAGCTCAGTCGTGCAGAGAAGGAGAAGAATGCGACGAGAAGATCCAACTTCCAGGACAGCCTTCGGAACGGCAACTATCACTCTACCAAGATCGACTTCGCAACTACCCTAATCTCGAACCTCATTGTGAAACCAGGGAAGATCCTTGTCTTTTGTTTTTCTTTGTCTGCTCTCGACGCTCTGGAAGTCAGTCTCGAGGAGGAGTACAACATCAAATGCCTCAGGTACGATGGAATGAAGTCTACCACGGAGAAGCTTGCCACGGAGAACGAATTTCGCAGCGAGCACCCGGTCAAAGTACTGCTTATAACAAGCGGATGTGGCTCCGAAGGCCTTAACCTGACTGTTGCCAACAAAGTCATTATCCTTGCACCGCAGTGGAACCCATTCACGGAAGAGCAGTGTATCATGCGATCTGCGAGGATGGGACAGGACGAAGATGTGGAGGTCTATAGGATCATTCTCAAACATTCGATCGAGAAACTCGTGCTCACCAAGGCCACCCGGAAATCGAAGAAAGGGCTCAATCTCACGGATGAGAGTTTCAACTCCGACAATTCTCAATGGGCGAAGATGGCAAAATGGGACTTGCAAAAGGCTAAAGAAAGCGTAAGAAGTTCAAACTCATCCCCGAGCTCTCTTACTAACGGCTCTATAGTTCGGACGTATCGGCGTGCACGAAGACGACCTTCAGCTCGAATCATGAGCTCGAATGCATCTCCAGCGAGTCATCATCCACGAGAAGTTCTAGGAATGTATAGCTAAGCCCTCTATACTTGTCACGAAGCCCTTTACTAACAGTATCTTAGTTCGAACGTCTCGGTTTGCACCACGAGAATATTGAGATCGTGGCTAGTAGTATGACTTGGTACTGATGGTGGTGGTAAATGTGGATACGGCCTTTGATGATACCTACCCCTATAGATAAGAATGCCCAAAATAACTTCCAGTCCGTGATCGAGCTCAAGATATGGGATGATGGGTTCAGCCTCAAGTGCTAGAAGATATCCGATCTATTTCGTGTACTGAGATCGAACTACCTATTCAATGAATACACTCTCTTCTACCCTACGAGCAAGCATCTAAGTGCTCAAAAAAATATGATGAGTGAACTGTGAATTTCAATCACGGAGTCAGGTTTGGCTGTTAAGTACATAGCAGAGGCCAAGCATGCGATGTCTGGATGGAAATCGGCGAAGATCAAACTTCTTCTATTAGGAGATATCGGACTCTCGATCAAGCTTGACTAAGTAAAGAATAACCGTCGTTCGGGCCATTCTTAAGGCGGCACAATCAGCTTCAAGTCGTTGTAGAAGCATTCCACCTCTTCCATCTTTTTAATGATTGCCTTTGAGGTCCACTTGTAAATGAATCCTCGAATAGCATGCATTTTCCCCGCAAAAATAGTCTCTTCTCTGTTCTCACGATCTTCCACGTCGAAGGCTTGGTCCAACTTCTCGGTTACCAGGGCATCCGCAGTATTGGCGTCCATAGCTTCCAAAGTATCAACTTCAGATCCGAACTTCGATTCAATCGCAGCCTTTTGGCGAATAACAGCCTCTGCGCAACTTTGCAGAGATGCAAGCATCGTGTAATGGCTTTCGACCTCTTTCTCCATACGTGCTATGTATTTCTCCAACTCTTCGTTATTGATGTGCTCGCTCGAGTTTCCATTTCCGGTATCGCTTTCGTCCTCACTTGTTTCGTTGGGGGGCGAATTAGAACTGGGCCGCTGAGAAAAGACAGTTGCCAGCTCATCTTCAAACTTGAACGGCGTGGGGTCTTGTGTCGTGGAGTCCAGCGTATAGACATCTCCCCTTCGTTGAGCAGCCATTTCGTCAAGACTGCAAAGAGTTTGTCGAACTTTTGCCAAAAGGTCCTCGCTGAGTGTACCGAAAAAGTATACCCGCTCCATTTCGAGCATTTGGGATACTACGGCGAGTTGATCCACACCGACACCAGGTACTAGCGTTTGTATGATTGTGTTGAAATTGAGAGGTGGCCGGACTTGTTGCATAGATCTGGGTCGAGCGGCCTGGCTCTGGTATTCCTTGATGAACGTCTTGAGACATTTTGAAGAGATCGTCTTAAGGAGAAGTGTGAACTCTTCAAAGAGAGACTTCCCTCGTAGAACGCAATCTCTGGCTTTCTCGATCTGTGCATTGTGGTCTTTTGCGGTCGCTATGACATCTGCCTTGTGAATAGGAGAAGAGGAATCAAACAGCTGTATCCAGGCAGCATCATCCTCTTTGTTGGCGAGATCGGACTTCTGCTTCACACCACCTATGTATGTCGTTCCTTAGTATTCTTCGTAGCCAAGCCAAAAACCAGGGAATGGAGAGGGAATTGAAGATTGAACTTACTTTTTGGCTTGATTGGAGTCTTCGGTGGTTGGCTACTACCATTGGTAGGATTGTTTGCTGCTTGGTGGATATTAGGACTTCTATTGAGAACCCGAAGATTTTCGAGATCGATCTAGTATACCTTCTTCTCGTTGGACATCAGATAGCGTAACTGTAGGTGATTTCTGCTTCTTCCTTGTTGAGCCGCCCATCTCGTCAAGCCAGTCACCTGGTAGGATGAGGGATATCGTGTATGGGATTAAAGGGCTCAGGTGTGGGTTAGCTTTGCAAGCTATGGTGAGGTGCTACGAGAAGGAAAGAGCGCGGAGATGAAATGCTAATCAAGGTGGTAATCTCAGATGTGAGAGTCACAAGCACGTAGTCTGAGATCTCAGTTGATTTCTTTTGATATCACGTGACCTGCTATATATGATTCATCTGGGTTCTACTTTAACTCTCGATGAGAATTAAAAAGCTGTCTTCTTCCCAGAAGATTCTAGAAGATTCTAGAGGATGTAGCGTTACATGCTGAAGCCACGTGACTACTAATTGCCAAGCTATTAACATATTTTCCCTTCCCTCCTTTTCTGCCTCTTTCTACCCTCTTCTCTATCCTCTTCTCTATCCTCTCTTCTGTCCTCTTCTCTCCTCTCACCCTCACTTTCTACTGCAATCCTCCGCTCCTTCATCTCTCTTAACGAGCCAGCTTCCTCACTACGGTGTGTAACCGCTAAGGATAATTAAGGCGTGAGCCTTTCAACTCACTATAAACAGGCCTACTTTTGGAACTCCCGACAGGCATACCAGTAAAATGGAGGAGTACGAAGAGCAACATGCTATTATCCAAGAAGAGATACGACTTAGGAGGGAGACTGTAGCCGAGCGCAAAGCAGAATTGGCAGCTCTGGAGGAGGAATATACGGACCTGACCACACCACGGGACGACCACGAGATCTTACAGGCAAACCAGAAGTTCATGGAGGTCATGGCATTCTACCTGAGCCGCATGACTGTATTCGCAGTGAGCTCTCTCGGAGTAAGTTCAGACTCGAATGAAGTCGAAGTACACCTCCAGCTAATATTCGCTAAGACGGACTTCTTTCAGAAGACTCTGCCGGCAATCAAGGAATTCATCGAGATGCTTGAAAAGGACGGCCCAGGGTTCATTCAAGAGTTCGAAAAGCGGGCGGAAACGTTGGAGCGAGCGAGCCGAAACATGGCAGACCTGGCCGACCGTGAGCTGGAGAAGCTTGGAGGGAAGAAATTCGTCCCAGAAGGTACTCAGACCCTTGGAGAGATCTTCGAAATGATGAGGGTTGCGGAACCAGATATCGAGGGAGATGCAGAAGAGCCTGGCAATGGGAACGGAGAGCAAGGAGCAGAGGAAGAACACAATGCGGAAAATAGAGGTCAGGAAAGAGGATTTTGAACTTGACGTTCATTCTTCGCCGTTATTTTTGGGGTCTATTCTTAGGTCATGACCTCTAGGAGTCTCAACTCTGGGCGCTTGCTCGTGCACTCAATAGCGGGAATTCATAGGTCAAAAATATCAAGATCTATTGATAATCTCTGGTTGCAATCCCAAGCCATTAAACAAGCAGGCTCTGGTGTCTATTAAGTTTAAACTTTGCCTCTTTCTTATGTGTGGCCACTAGAATCGAGATTCATAAGAGACGGAGGATTCAGATTTCCCTTTTGCTGACGTGCTGGTAACTAACTAAGCCATGACGTTATATGAAATCCCCCAAACTCTCCGCAGTCTTTAGACCTGCACCCTACCCAGGAGTAGACGACTTCTCCAATATCCGTTTCAATGTTGATTTTGTGAGAATTGCAAAGGGAAAAAGGGAGAGGGTACTAAACGATCGAACTTCCCAAGCCGATAAATCAACCCCGTTTGATGAAAGCTCGCAATCTAGCCCAGCAGCCAGTTTGCGAAGGCCAGTAGGATATCTCTTGCAACATTGGGATCATTACCTGGGAGAGAAAAGTGCCTATATGGCCGGTCGCTCGCAAAGAGCAATCTGCGATGATGAGAAAGTATGTTCTTCCTTGTCTTTGATGGCATCTGGAGTGGTGTGGCTTATTTGCGAATGTTCAAGACTGGGCGACCGAATGCGAGGCGCCTCCCACAAGCCAAGGTGGTCTTAGACCTGGAGATACCAGAGGGTGATCCTGATTCCTTCAAGTTTGCCCTGCTATGGTTTGCACCTTCACCCGCCTCCTCAACAGTTTGTGAAGATCGAACTTGGCGGGAATCTTTCGCCGCGGAGGTTGAACCTTCGGCTGGATAGGTGATCGTTACATTCGATGGTAGTTCTTGCGTTCCAGTTCGTTGCTTTTTGAACGTTGCAACCTGGGTAGTTGGATTCTCGGGTCTGCTCTTTTTGAGGTCGTTAATGGTCGACGAGGAGTTTTCTTTTTCCGACCTCTTGCGCTTTTTCCCTCCATGCTCGCTGGGAGACTCTTCAGAAGGCTTGGATTTTGCATTGTTGTCCGCATTGTTGTTGTGGTTGGGAGCTTGGGGCTCTGCGGCGTCCTTACTTTCCCCGCTCTTCTTTCCGTTCTTCTTTTTGCTCGAAAGTTCAGACTCATCACTGAAATTCTCGTCTGTCTTCCTCTTCTTGCTATCCTTGTCTTTGGTTGGAAGGTTGGACTTCGCGGCGTCCTCGCTATTTTTCCTCTTTTTGCTCTCCTTGTCTTTCCCATGAAGTTCGATCTTTTTGCCCTTCTCTTCCTCGTTTTCCTCGTCATCATGAAGAAGTTCGGATCCGAGGGTGTTCTTGTTCTTCTCGCCGTCTCTGTTAGTTTTCTCGCTAGGGGAAACCTGGGATATATTCAGATGCCCGCTGTTCCGCTTCTCCTTCCTCTCTTCATTCTTCTTGCTGGCTGAGATTGAACTCATCCGTTCCATATATGCAAGCCACGGCAGGGTTTTGCTGACTGGCTGTTTGAACTTCAGAGAGAATTGTTTGAATTTCTTTAGAGTCTCCACGTTTGGAGAATGGCCAAGAGCTCCGGTCATGACTGTCTTTACAACTTTTAGGGCAGCTGTGTCAAGTAATGTGTTTGGAGACTCGAATGCTTCCAGAAGACTTCCGAGTTTTGCTCCGGGTGCAAGCTCCGAAGCCTTGTTAGCGTCGAATGCAAGAGCCTTTTCCTTTTTCTGGTGAGTCTTCCATCTCGTGCGGTAGATTGAACTCGAAAGTTGAAACTCACCTTTGCAGCTTCAACTCCATTATCTCGGCACTCTAACACCAGGGCTTTTACCCGTGCAAGTCGCAATTCCGTATTCTTCTTCACATTGGTGGTGCCTGGACTGCTCATTGCTTCCAGCTCTGGGACCCATTCAGCTATCTTTCCCTTGTCGGTCTGCCTTGCGGAACTCTCGGATCCTTTGAAAAGAATCAACTTCAGAGCGGTTCCGTTTTTCCAACTGTTTGCATTTGCCCATATCGAATCCCCTTGGCTGTTTGTGCCAATGTACAGCCGCCCATTCTCGAACATAGGCCAGTCTGACTTCGTGGACTCCATTCTCAGTTCGAGTTCGAACTCAGCGGAGTTGTTTTTCAGTATCCACAACAATTGATGTAAAAGAGTCGTAGTGTTGACGAAAGAATAGTATGTTTCGTGCGAAAGAAGTTCGAAAGGAAGAGCTCACACTGCGTCAGCTGGATATGGTTAAGATGCTCAACCTGGTAAGATGAATGGAAGAAGGTTGAGAGGAAGTGAGGAAGAGGAAAAGGTTGAAGAGAAGGAGAAGTCAGCGAAGAAGAGAGCAGATTATCTTTATGCCAGGACTACGAAGGACCGATATAATGTACTAGCTCCGCCTCTTCACCGATTCCGTTATCATGCGGACTGTAGAAGGATTACTCAGGTGTCTAATTGTACACTGGAATCCGAAATCCATTTCGATACTAGGATATGGATATGTTTAGAAGATGCTAGTCAGGCTCGCTTCAATCTCGAGGGCAATCATAGATTAGGCTAATACTTGATTCTCGCTGACTCTCTTCAGAGCTATTTTCACATCGATTTTGGAGTACTTTTCTTAGATTTCCATACTCAAGATTAATAGTAGCTCGTTATTATAACAATGTGTCGGATACTTCGGATACTTAAGCAGACCAAAAATTGCGCAAATAATTGTGCGCACCTTTTTTCGCATTTGGTCTCCGACAGTTATGAGCCCGGTTCGCACGCAGGGAGAACGCTAGCCGCAAAAAAGTGTATTGCATACCACCCAACGGGTCCTGGTTCGACTCCCAGCGGATGCTTCCGTTTTTTCGGCAAAAACATACCATTAAACCCAAAACGCTACAAGAACGGCAAATTCGTTTAACGTAGGATCAGTATTCAGGCACAGCTTCGGAAGACCTCTGTGTACCTGGGGGGGTATGTCGGATACTTCAGATACTTAAGCAGACCAAAAAATGCACAAGTAATTGTGCGCACCTTTTTCGCATTTGGTCTCCGACACAATGTCTATCTATCTATCGTAGGCGGTCACATGATCATATCACATGATATCATATACAACGAAACAAAAATGGGGAGCGCAGAGTCAAACAGGCTATGATCCAGCACCTGTTGGGCGAAAAGCACAAAGTGCTCATTCTGACCAAGCAGAGTGCTAGTCGAAGATCAGCCGTCAGCCCCTGCCGCAAGCATCATGTATATTATTGAAGTACGTGCTGCAAGTCATGTACACAAAGAATATGTTGTAAATAAGGGTGAATAGTGTTGAAAAGTATGAGGTACAGTGATTGATTAAGAGCGAGTGTAAAACAGATGATTGATTAATGACAAATGACTTTTCTCTTTTTTTCATAGTTCTACTGAAGTGGAGATGCTCAGACTATATATGCTCAGTCCAGCTGGTCGCAGTGGTCGGTCTATACCAGCCTTCTTCCCAGCCCCTTCAATTAACCATCAGGGCCCAGGCTATCTGCATGCCAACAGTATGATGTCAGCATGTTCCTTGCGACACTTCCCAGCCTCTTCAATTAACCATCAGGGCCCAGGCTACCTGCATGCCAACAGTATGATGTCAGCATGTTCCTTGCGACAAATAGGAGGGTAAATGGAAGCGCCTGCAATAGAGTGAGCAGTGTTCCTAACAAACAAATCAAATCAAATCGTAGACCAAATATTTGACTGCCAAGCCAAACAAATCAAATCAAATCGAGATCCTCGATTTGATTTGATTTGATTTGATAAAACACTTGGCATAGGTATCTTGAGATGGATTGGTCGGGCCGTCAACAG
>ML977170.1:165268-183117 GCA_010015705.1 Aulographum hederae CBS 113979
ATCTGATTAGATCTACAATTTGAATTCTGGATCCTGTTGATAATTTTCTAAGTACCACAATGAAATCATCGACAGCTACTCCTCCACATGGGCTCTACAATCAGCGATGATGTGAGTTCTACTCTTTCAAATGCGGCAACCGCTTCAAGCATCTTTCCAACCTTCTTACGTGCTTCTACCACGAACTCCAACGCCACGAAAGACAGCGACTTGAATGCCTCAATGGCGATGGCCTGATCTTGCATGCATGGCAATTGATATTCTTAGAATTCCAGCAATGAGCTCGGAGGCGGAACAAACATTTAGTGAAGCCGGTGAGGTTGTTACAAAAAAGAGAAATAGGCCCAAGCAGCTCATAACTGGTGCAGTTCTCTGTTTGAAGAACTGGGATAAGGCTGGAGTCATAAACTGGTGATAGCAGAGGGTCATTTTCACTTTCGATGTAGTTACGAGTATTTTCTCTTGGCAAATCAGTCAAATCGATCAAATCAAATCAAATATTTGCCAAGAAATCAAATCAAATTGTCGGAGGCTTTTGGGGTGATAATTGCCAAGCTCCGAGGATACTGCGTGATCACGTTGGAAGTGCAATAACGCAGTGAAAAGGGCAAGATCTTTGAGAGACCAAAGATGTGAAGATTGTGATGTGTAGTGTGTTCTGTCTAGGAGTGCCAAATGCCGGAGATGGAATATATGCTCCAGATCACATGATGCCTGACTAAGCAGTCACGTGATTAGTCTCTGACACAAATCAAATCAAATCACTAGGTCAGTCAAATCAAATCAAATCGAGCCTCCATATTTGATTTGATTTGTTTGTTAGGAACACTGAGAGTGAGCAATCTGATAATAGCGGCGTGTGTCTGGTGCGTGATGATGGGACTGTGTGGTAAGGAGGCAGGTTGAGGCTCTGAGCTTGAGCCTCGAGGCTTGAGGCTGCTCCTAACGCACTGACCCTATCCCGGCCCGCACTATATAGACATCGCCATTCTCACGGTTCTGACCTGACCACGTGTTATTAATGTCACGTGACCTTAAGTCACGTGACCACCGTTGGACTTCCAACACCTGAGCGCTCCACCTCCACTCTCTCTCTCTTTCTCATAGATAGATTCTAGTACAAATAGCAAGTACAAGTTATCAGTTATTACGCGAGGAACGAGCGTAATTACTTTCACATTAGTCATGTGATAGAAGGGGGAATGAGTGGTTTTGAAATGCCAAGCTAAAATGATTGGTTGTCGATGAAGCGCAAACGAAGGTAAGAACGAATTGGCGCCTGCCATTGGCCGGTCTACTCCGGATGCGGAATAACAATTCTCCGCTGATCCGTGAGCAACTCCCTCACGTGATATCAACACCAACTGCACCTTCTCCGGTTGCTGGAGTAAGGTAAGGAAGATTCTAAAAGTTAAGCCAGCTAAACGCGGCTGTTAAAAGCAGCTCCAGAAGCTGCCAAAAAGGCGGTTAAAATCGAGCTTTGCTAATCACAACTTTCTCAGGCTGCTGCAAGCCACCACGAAGCCTTCCCCTTCAACCACAACAATCACCTACAACAGTTGCAATTGAGATGAGGCTGTAGAGCGGATCTCTGGCTACAAGCTCCGTATATGGGCGGGCAATAATAATGGATAATGGTGCTGCAATTAGTGGTGTCGAAAAGGCGTATATAGCTGTCACGGAATCACTAGATGCAGTGTGTGAGATACAAGATGATTGTATTCAGCGGTGCTATCTATCTAATTGCGTGATGAGGTTCAATTCAAATAACAAAACGTTGCGTGAAGAGAGAAAGCAGAAGCAAGAGCAGGTCTGGTGTTCTCAGGGGGTGGTCGGGGGTCTCGGCGCAGCTCGGCCCGGATATCGGGATTCAGCCCGATATCAGAAATCCAGCTGCGTGTCAGGTGATCAGCTTGCCAATGATATGGTAAGCTCAGGCGTGTCAGTCCCGTGACAGGACCAGCAAGTGGAACGTGGTGTTGTAATCGCATGGTGTGATTGAGAATCTAAGGCTAAGGAGCAGAGGGAAGCTCTGCGGAGGGTGTATATATGCAAGTGCCAAGCACTGGTGTTCCAGGTGTCATGTGACCGCATCACGTGACCCAAACCGTGACATGGGATGTGTATCTTATGAAAGTTATTGAGACTCTGGATATATTTATATGTGCATAACCGATCATTATGATGCTGCCAAGAGTACGGTTGTGTCACGGGACTGACACGCCTGAGCTTACCATATCATTGGCAAGCTGATCACCTGACACGCAGCTGGATTTCTGATATCGGGCTGAATCCCGATATCCGGGCCGAGCTGCGCCGAGACCCCCGACCACCCCCTGAGAACACCAGACCTGCTCCTGCTTCTGCTTCTGCTTTCTCTCTTCACGCAACGTCTTGTTATTTGAATTGAACCTCATCACGCAATTAGATAGATAGCACCGCTGAATACAATCATCTTGTATCTCACACACTGCATCTAGTGATTCCGTGACAGGTTGACCGTTAGACACGGGGCTGTGAGAAGATAGTTGAGAGCTTGGTGATAGACTTTGTTGTCTTGTAAGTAATCTGTATTAAGCTGATCTTGCTTCGAATACTAGCTACATTCTCTCCGCAAGTAAGGTTCGCATTCATCTTCGAACCCGATCCACCTGAGACTGTCAAGTAGATACTTCTTATCGGCAAATGAAGACATCGAACACAGCAAGATATCAAGACAATCTGTTTCTGCATCTGTATGGAGAGCCATGCAGTGAGCGATGATAGAACGAACCCTTTTCAAGCACAGTCGCAACCATAAAATCCTTCACTAAAACTCGCCATTATGCCCAATGCGAACTCGAGTTCCTCCAATGGGAGTCTTCTCGATATCCACAGAGAAAAGATAGGGGTACGTCGGATCAGCGGGTACATGCTTGCTTGAGAGTCCGTAATCACTTTTCTTCTGTGCTCCGTTCTTGCCGGTCGCTCGCACAGACTTGCCAGCTCGCTCTAGATTTGCTAGTTTGGTATCGCGGCAGGACTGAGATGCACAGAACTTTTCCTTTGAGAAGTAGGCCACCGGCTGGGTTTTCACGAACCTTGGTTGGCTGTCTGTCGATTTCTCTTGGCATCTTCGGCACATAATTTCCAACTGCTTAGGCAGGCCCGGGTGCCCGAGAGGATACAACTTTTCGTGTGTCTTCGTTGGCGCCTCTCCAACAGCAAAGTCCCGGTCCAATTCTTCGATTCTCGCTCGCATCCATGGCAGTTCGGCGTCTTGCGGAATAAGCCATGACCACTTACCCACGCAAGACTCACTCTTGCAACGATTTGTCCTCGTAGCCACGTACCGGTTGATATCCTTGGACCAAAAGCCTGGGTCCGTGTCTGGGTCGAACTCTCGGTCGCATGTACCGCATTTGAGTGAAACTGAACTGAAGTCCAATCTTTTCACCACAAATTCGCCTAAAGTTGTGTAATTGCGCCGTCCACACTTTGCCTTAGTAACAGAGGAGAACAAATTAAGTATCATCCTCTTCAGCCCAAGATCAGACTCTTCGATCTCTTCAACAGTTGCTTGAAAGTACCGGCAATAGATGGCATACACATCCTCCGCAGTTTTTGCAACTAGACCGTGGAAGGTGGCGTGTTGGCTCTGAATCCAATCGATCATGGATTTTGGTACGCTGTCGAACTCCTGGGCCTCATTCAGTATTGCTGTTCCGGCGAACCACGCAGCAAGTCCAGATGACTCGGCCAGCAAAATCGCCTCAGGAGAGCCTTGGTCAAAAGAGAACACGTGGGGTTTAGATCGAAAACTTTCGATGGCAATTGTTGATATTTCCGTCGGGACAGCTGTTGCTTCAACATCGACCTTTGAAAGTCCGTTCTTGCTTGGCTGTGTGAAGTACCCGGTGATCTTGCCTTTCTTCTTCGGGTCCGTCTGCTCGACGTGAACACGCTTAGTAGAAGGCGTCACAGGGCGAATTGGTCCATATTTGGCAGGAGAGAAACCATCTCCAGAAAAAAAGCTGAGCGTTGCAGCGTCGATACGAGGCCTCAAGTTCATCGTTCGGGGTTTCGCAAAATTTTCAAACGACGTCTCGTTGACTACGAGGTTCACAAGTTTCGCTGCCATATTCAGGACTTGATCCTGTTGCTTAGCAAGTCGACAATCCACATGGTAGATGAAGGACTCGGGATGTAGAACAAACACAAGGATCCGGAGCAGGGTTCTGGGTGCCGCCTTGGTCCATTCTAGGTAAAATGCATCTGAGTTCGGTCCCCATATAGGCATCGGAGTCAGGTTGAGCATGGAGAAGGCACGCTGCTTGTTGGGAGCTCCCCAGATAGTTTCAACTTTCGCCGAGATGTTCCGGCGGATGGTCTCTGTCCAGGCTGCGTGGATGCCGACGGTCCGACTTCCATAATCGTCGATGGGATTGTAGATATCCTTGTCGCGCTGCTCTCGGCGCGCAAACTGATCGAAAAGAAAAGCCGTGTCCCTCGTAAATCCTTTCTCCAGGACCATGCGAATGCATATGTTGGAGTCGTCCAGGATGTCGTGATTCAGACTCAGTTTCGTCTTGTAGGGGGGATAATTCAAGTGGACCGAAATAGGGGCAGTGACGAAGCCGGCGGGAGCAACAAGATGGTTCTCCTTTCCCTTCTCCAGTCTTCCACTTTCGCGCTGACTCTCAATCTCTTCTTCGGCAAACTGCAGGAAGGACTTCTTCCAATCCCATTCTTCTGCTCCCTCGGCATTCAATCTCAGTGGAGGATCGGGCGGCGGTGCTGGAATTCGTAGTCGGCGGTAGCGATTTCCAAGTTTTAAATCGTACTCTTGATGGACTGAAGGCTGGTTAGCACTGAATCGAGGCAGCACGCGCACGTAGCATGTTCATAGGGAACTTGCAATCAAATGAGCTGGCATGCGCTGGGCCTTCCCGTTTCTCGAGCCTTTCAAGGTCGCCCCTGAGGAGTTGGAGCTCTATGTAAATCGCGACCTCGACATCGTCGGAGGGTGCGGGGAGCCACAGGCCACCGTAGACGTGTACGAGTTGCCTGGGAGACTCCATTGCTGCACTGGTGGGAGTGAGAGTGCAGGTGGAGTTGATTCTTCCATTGTGCGATAGATGTGTCGCCAACAAAAAGGGAAGTCGCGCAATGTGGAAGGCGTCTTCGGTAGCCCTCCCAGAATGAACGCCGCGACAGCACTTCAAGCGCAGGTATCCAGATCCAAGGATGCTCTGATAGCAATTCCATCTCCCCAAACAGACTCTGTTCTCTTCTAAGTGCTCAGACACTCTCAAGGTTCACCGTTTCCCGTCTGTCCACATATGAGGAGTTGGAACTTTCCGGGCTCATTCTTTCGTGCTTCGTCCATCAAGTCCCTGCGCACCCATGTACGAAACATGGGATGTACATCAAAGCAGAATCTCTCAAATCCAGCGGATTGGGTTGGTCAGGCGCTTGCGGCTGTGCGTTTTGTTGTACGGTGCATCGGCGGCTCCAGCCCTTTGATGGGCATGTACGGTTTTTGAGTACTATTTTAGAGATTTCTCTCTGGGGCCCACAAATTTTTCCCACCTGATGGAGGAATCTGTGAAGAATAGTGGCGCGTAACGTTCGGTTGTAATTCAGTTGCGGATGCGGTTCAAATAGAAAGGGGCGTTGCAGTTGTCTTGCGTCTTGATCTCATTAATAGGAGTGCAGAGTGTATGGGTCTTACTTATCTATACAAGACTCTCCAGCCTTGTTAATCCTGCTGTTTGAAAAGTCACGAGGCTGGAATCCTGCTCCCATGATATCCCACTTCATCTGGAAAATTTCAGGCCGGTGCTTGGAGACTATCACGTTAGATGTCGCTATTTGTTCGCCCTCGAGAAGCTTGCTACAGGCATTAATGTCTTCATAGAATGCAGGAGAATATATGAATATTAGCCAGTATGTAGCCTCCAGGTCCAACCTGCAGTAGCAGGTTCGATTGAACCGTTGAACCGCTGATAACCAAGGTAGGTATCCGTGTTTTGCTCTCCTCTCGGATACCAATTCACGCCACGCCAAGCGATGATGAAGGCGGGGCAGTCAGTTTTAGCCGAAGTAGGAGTTGCAGGATATATAAAATTTAATTTCAACACCACCCAATCCTGGTCTTATAGTGTAATGGTCAGCACGTCGGATTCTGAAGCTCCTGCTTTCCGGAGATTCCAGTTCAATCCTGGATAAGACCTTCAAAATTTTTTTTTTTCCTTGTTGCTCTCCCTTCTTTTTCTTTTTTCTTTTTTCCCCTCCATTTGGCATTCTATGTACTTTTCTCCTTGTCAAAGATGGAGTGGTCGGGTATCTGGCAGGCATACTCCGTATTGGTCGATGAATAATTTTCACAGACAGCCCGCCAACAACGCCACCGGCCAGCCCAATGGAAATTTGAGCCGGAATACGGAAAAGGGTTCAACCGCGGACGCCGGAGCTTTCACAACTCAACCGGCCGCATGAAAAGTTCTCCAACCTTGTACTTAGGTACTCAAGTTGAATCTTTATTCTTCTGATGGATCGTAATGAGACTTCTCAATTTCAATTCTGTCTTATCTATAGAATCGCTGCCGTGCTCCGCTCATCATCCCCATAGCAGGCTATGGATTCGGTGCAGAGTATCTTCATTCTTCAGTCTCGTCGTCCGTGTCCAAGTTCAAGTCCACCTGTCCAGAGCCTGTACGATCTCCCGATGAATAGCAAATCCCGCATTTGACATCCAAAGTATGTTCTCATAGGCGCTTTGCGGGCCCTCTCCACGATCAAATGCGCTCTTGGCGTCTTCGAGGTACCTACTCATCTTCTTCTCGTATTTGATGCCATTTTTCAGAATGTCGATCCTCTGCTGGAGTAATGCTGACTCCATGTCGAGTTTTCTGCAGATATGGACCCCTTTTGCCACCATCAACTACGAGGGTTGATCGTTTAGTAAAGTGTTCCTTCATAAGATTCTCTTGTGTTGGACTTACTGATATTTTTGCCCTATCGAGCCCAGAAATCTCCAGTTTGCGCTTCTTCAATGGCCGATGTTCGATCTCCGACTCGGAGCCTTCGTCGGCGTCGTCGTCGGCGTCGGCGTTGGCGTCGGCGTTGGCATTGGCATTGGCGTTGGCGTTGGCGTTGGCGTTGGCGTTGGCGTTGGCGTTGGCGTTGGCGTTGGCGTTGGCGTTGGCGTTGGCGTTGGCGTTGGCATTGGCGTTGGCGTTGGCGTTGGCGTCGCCGGAGAACAATTTCCTCGTCATAGATCGCGCCTTCGCCTCGTACGAGCTAGCGACGCTCTCTTCAGATTCGCTGCGCCGCGGCTCGCTCTTGACTTCATCCTCAAGTTCGGACTCGCTGCCCTGGGCGTTGCTGTTGTCCTCCGATTGAACCTCGCTGCCTTGTGCATCTTCGTCCTCGCGTTGCTTCTTGCTCATGATGTCTTCGGCGTCGTCGTCGTGGGTTCCGGACTCGCTGGAGGAGTGTCGCTTGGTTTCCTTGTCGGCCTTGCTATGGCTTTTGCGGTTGCTCTCGACGAAGTTCGAACCGGGTCGACTTTTGGGAAGTCCCATTTTCTTTCGTTCCATTTGACAATTTCCTTGCAGACGAAGATTGGCTGGTACCCGCTCTCAAAAAAGGCAGGGCAATGGGCGTGGGTAGTGGAGGTGATCGGTGACTGAGAAATAGAGAAAGCCATGTGAAAGAGCCAGCAGCTATTCTTTTATGAGCAAAATCTGGACAAGTCACGTGACCAGCTACGAGCTAGTCGCGACCTCACCTCACTCAACCTATTCGCAAGAACCTTTGTGTGGCTTTATATCTCATATATTTAGCAGGTAGCTCACCAGATGAGGTAGCTCACCAGATGTGGTATGAAGGAAACTTTTGCATGAAATTTTCGGTCATATGCCGCGTCGGATTTTTGGTCGCTCAGGAGCTGTCGCAGCCTTTATTATCTAACCTATCAAGAAGTAGAGGAATATTCAATCAGGTTGCCTACCTACAGTGCATCCAAATCGCAGTTAACTGATGGTATAGCAGAACTGAACTGATGGGAACTGACCAATTGCTTGCCTGACCTGAACTGAACTGATGGAACTGAAGGTTGGCAGGTTTTTAGTGTTGAGATTACGATTATTCTAGCTATTGATTAGCTAGCTTTCTGACTAGCCTCCTAGCAAGTCCTATATAATCTCTTTCTTGATCCAATCCTTTTGTAGCTCACAGGCTTTGACAGTATCAGCTCCAAGGCTATTCCGCTCGTCAGTTATCAACTTCTTCGCTTGTGAGAAGGCACGCTCGACTTCGGTACTCATTCCAGGGATAGAGAGCACATCATGTGCAATCTTTGCCATGATAGGATAGTCGGTTTCGTGATCTTTTCACCAATTGATGAGGTTCTCTACGTTCGGGCTTGCTGTCGGATCCTTGAGATAGCGATCGTATTCGGGAGCTTGATCCACCCTCTGCCTCTTCTGTCCTCGAGCGCGATACGAAGAGTTCTTATACGCCAAGTACTTATTCTGTTGGACCAGTTCTTCCTCAGCCTCTTCATCCTCTACTTCGAGATCCTCCTCGTCCGGTTCATGGTCCTTGTAGGCGTTGTATAGCATGAAGAATTGGTCGTGGCAGTTCGTGATCCACACTTGATCGTGTGCCCATTTATCCTCGAAGTAGTGGAATTTATGGCGTGGGTCGAGGATAACTGCGGCTGTATATAAAGCATGTTGTGCAGGATCACGTGATAGCTTGGCACTCGTGTACATAAGCTCGCCAGCCCCCTAGATAGATCAATTCAATCGTCGACCACAACAAAGCAGAATTAGGGAGTAGTTCGAGATACTTGAGAATCTTCGCTTTTGCAGCTTCAAGGCCTTCTCGGTACTGAATCAAATGCAGGCCAGATAGTCCACAAGCTGATAAAGTAGCTATAGCACCGGATACCTCTGTTTGTAGGTAGGCTACCTAGGTATATTGTCGCCAGAATTTGACATCACGCAGGAAGCAATTGTATCAGAATCTGGAGTGCTAGCCACTACACTATACAACCTCAGTTAGTTTGAAGCAAGATTTACATAACTCATATTCATTTTGGCCAGAAGACTGACAGCTGGCAGTGCACGTTTGTGAGGTGTTTAGACATGGGATGCCCAATGAAAAAACACATCGTCGGATGCCTAAAGTATCTACTTATCTTGCTTCAAAATTCCAGCTCTGTCCGAGGGTCAAACCTAGGTGTCAACTTGGTGTTTTGAACATGGTGTTTGAAGGTGGCCTACGCCACAACCTCCTTACGTAATCTCAGAATGGGACCGCGCGCACAGGGGATTCTGTAAGTCTGTAATTCTTCGGACGCTCCAATCATTTTAACAATAGAAAGCTCCGCCATTTAGGAAAACACGTATGACCTAGAGGTATCCGGGAGTACTCCGAGAGTCTCTCATCTCCCCGGTCCTTAGTAAATGGTTAAGTATACTCCCCTGGCACGCGGGAAGAGTCGAGATCCTACCTATCTACTTATCCTTAATCTACTATCCTATGAATTCTAGCACCCACTGTGACCGGAATTAAATTTCAAGGAAATTGAAGCGAGTGTTCCAATTATAATTCTTAAATGTTCTGTATAGTATAACGTACCGTAGGGGGTTTTGAGGCATTGAGGGTTTTGAGGCAGTCTAACCGGAGATAGTAATTTCAAATCCGAATCACATTAAAGCCCTTGAACATCGCGAAGAAAGGCAAGCACTATCCGTGCCAAGGCTGGTGTGACTAATCACACCAGCCTTGGCACGGATAAGGCGAGCTAAGTATTACTTAGTATCTTAGTCACCTGCCTCAAAACCCTTAATGCCTTAATGCCTCAAAACCCCCTAGGTACGGTACGTTAGTGGCTAGCACTCCAGATTCTGATACAAAGCTTCCTGCCTATTGTCAAATTCTGGCGACCCCAGTTCAATCCCCTTAGTAAAAAAGAATTAGTCACCTGAAATGTTCATCTCGAGCCACATCTTTGCGTTTACGTATAGTTGTACTGAGCTGGTTCCCGAATTTGTATCTTCCATGAGATCGATCCTGGTAGATGAAAGGGTAGATAGGTAGGTAGGTACCTACCTACCTACCTACCAGTACATACCTGGGTATCACAGTGGGTGCCAGCATTCATCAGATAGCAGATTAAGGACGAGTGAGATCTCAATGCCTACCGCGCACACTTCTATAGCCATTTACTAAAAGATGAAAAGAGGAGAGACTCTCGAGTCAACCCCGGAGGCCTCGAGGATATACGTGGTTTGCCGAATGGCAGCTTAGGTGCCTCCGAATTGCTACATCTGTCTGCCTCAACTATTGCGAGCTTACTAGATACCTCCTAGCAGTCCGCTCGGAAATTTCCCCTGCGCCGTAAGGCTCCCGCCTGGCAGGCCAACTGACAACTAGGTACCTCAGCAGTATCAACTTTCAAGCTTATCGAGTAACCACACAGCACTCGAACACACACCGCAATGCAAGCCAGTCTGCTACAGGACGCGATACTCGCACAATTAAAACTTCAGCCGACGGGAACATTCCCGGGAAGAATTGCGGACGTCTTCTTTCAGCAAAACTACTAGAATCAGACCATCGTCCAACCCTCGCCGTCCGAGCGGATCAGGAGCGGGAATAAGCAGCTGTGCAAAGTTCAATCTTCCCGTCTCCTGCAAACCGCATGGTTCAACCTAAATGACTTTCACGTGAACGCGCGACGACGTGGCAGCCTGGACCCCCGAGTTTCAGATTCTTGTAGATGGCGCGAGAAATTGAGGAGGGCAGTGTGGGCGAAGCAAGTATAAAAATTTCATATTTCATTCGTACTGCCTTGTCATTGACCTTTTGGATCCCTAGAGAAAAGCTACGGGAGCTACCCTGGAGGGTCTGGCGGCTTTCAAGGACTTCCGGATGGCGCAGCGGTGGTTTGATATCTAATTGCTGAGGGGAGGGGAGTCAAACCATATTCGCAGTTTGCATCCTTCCATCGCATCTCTTTCACGAATCTCACAAATTGTCCTCGAGTCAATTCTCATCTATTCTTCCTTATTGTACGTACCTTTAGGGCTTTGTCGATATCACAAGAAAAATCTCCGACAGGACGATTGCCTGAAAATTATCGACTCACATCTCATGTATTCTTCGTCCATCAGCCCACTATTGGCAAAGTATCAATCATATTCCATTTATTTGAAAGAGCAGCGAGATTCTAAAGGACCTAACGCAACCCCAGGGTAGGTCATGACCACGGGGAACATAGAGTGACAACAAGGAACAGGGGAGGAAAGTTCGCAAGGATTAGAAGAACTTTTAAAGCCTGGCTGCCCGACGTAATTTTCACGTGTCTGTAGATCATTGGCAGCAGGCATGTCTGTTTCCATGAGGCCGGTTGCCAACGACATCGTTCTGAAATTTCCATCGGACACAAGACTAGGCAAGGACGAACAAGTTCTTGTGCGTGCACTTGGCCCTTTATTAAACGTCGGGAAGAGGAGAGACTCTCGAATTACTCCCGAGGACCTCTAGGATATACGTATTTCCTGAATGGCGGAGCTTTCCCTTGTTAAATCGATTCGAGTATCCAAGGAATTGATGCACCCCCGTGCGCTTCTCAAAGTCGGTCGCAAGGGTCAACAGTGCGTAACGTGGTCCTCTACAAAGATAGCCACGTTAAATCACTGTCTAATTCTCCGAGACAGGTCAACTAACAATGATGACCGCCTGGAGGGGCATGATCATGGATTAGGATGGCCGCACATATCTCGGGAAAGATGGAAGTCATGCAGTGATTGAATGTCTTTTCTCTAACCTTCAGTGCCTTTTCTTTTCCTTGCGCAAGTTGCTGTTTCTTATTGCTTTTATCTTTCGTTGCGAACACATGCCATCCTCCTACAAACCATTTCTCATTTCCACAGCGAGGCGAGTGGTGGCATTTTCAGATAATATTTTCAATTGCAACTATCCGTAGGCTTTCAGGAGCACTACCGCAAGCTGTTCGGGGCTGTCCCGCTCACTAAGGTGAAGAGTAAGGGCAAGGAGATCGCACCGCCAGCTGAGGAAGGGTAGTTTGCCTGTCCAGCTTGCAATACCGATCAAGGTGCGAATGTCTAGCTTCTTCGGCGTATGCTCAGCTGGTGGTGCGATCTCCTTGCCCTTACTCTTTACCTTAGTGAGCGGGACAGCCCCGAACAGCTTGCGGTAGTGCTCCTGAAAGCCAGTCTCCGTGGACCTTCCATACAATATGCCGTAGTCTGGACGATTGCTGCGCGGAGGCTTCGAGGCAAATCGTAACTACATCGTTAAATGGATTTCACGAGAGGGTCATCTAGGGGACTCGATTGTAGCAAGTTTGGAAGCCAGAAACAAGACGAAGGCCGGAAGGCGTGGATTGGCAGTCGATACTCCGAGTGTATGCAATCGCAAGTGACTCTGCTGTTGAGGGTGTTGAGATACGGTTTGGAGTTCCCTGATGCGACCACGTGACAGCAAGGTCACGTTCGCAACTTTCCTTTCAAGTTCCCTTCCTGTCTGCCCGTTCGCCCACTCTAAGCGAAGACAGACACTCACTACGTCTTGAACATTTCCACTTCAGTGTTACTTACCCTCAGCATTTCTTGATTTCAGCAAGAAATCTTCTACTGTTTACTCACTTGCAATGTCTTACGCCATAGCACGTGAAGCGCTTGCCAGGCTCCCAGTGTCTCCTCCGGTCGATCGTAGCCCCATAAGTGAATCCTCGGAGGAATCGGAAGATGGATGTGAACAGGAAGGTGGAGCGACTGAGACCTACAATGACAATGACCTCGCGGCAGCACAAATGCCTTTCGATGTCAGCTTGTTTGAAGGAAAGGGAAATGAGTTTTCAGAGGCTGCGCACAATGGATACGAGGCGATTCTCGATCTTGCCTGGAAGAAACACACAGAAAGCGGCCGCGTAGATTTCGAAGGTGTATGGAAAGAGGCATTCTACTCACATGGCACCGATATCCTAGCAACAACCCGCTGGAGATGCTCCACCAACTCATCTCGGGGAGTCTGGCGTCAGCTCAACAGACAAATGCGGACCTGAAGCGTCTCCTGAAGAAGAACGAGCTGGGGGCGATGAAGGTAGCACCGATCATCTACTCCTAGGAGCTGGTGGGCGACAATGGCGAGCTGATGACACACCGCGAGCTGCAGATGCTGGGAGAGTGCATGCGCAAGTATCTCGCCGACGATGCTTATGCCGCCACCGTCGATGAGTGGGTGGACGAGCCGAGCTATGACCCGACAGATTGCGTCCTGAGAGGCGCGAGGAAGTACTTGGGATATCCCACAGAGAAGAAACTCAAAGATGGCCTGGTCCGCGAAGCGTGGCAGCCGAGAGAAAGCCGCAAAACTACTCTCACGGCCTTCTGCGATGCACTGGACGAGCGGCTTCTCAACGTTTCACCGCAGGACCTCGATGGAGAAGCAAAGGTGCCTCTCCGGCGACCGGCTTATTCCATGCTCGTGGAAGGCATTACCAAGATCCAAGTCCTTCAACAATCTTCCGACTGGCTTATGAACCTCGCTGAGGCCATTTGTGGAGTTGAGTGGGACGAGCAATACTCCATCCAAACCTTCGTGATCTACTTCATTTGGGACCCTCCTCAAGCTTTCATCGCGGATATCTTGTTCACAACAATCGCCTCCGGGTACGTCTGGGACTCTTTCGGCTTTAGGTACGCCCACTCTTTTGCAAATACCGAGAGTTCGCTGGATCTTCCAATGCTGTATTGGCGTATCTGTGAGCTTGCAGTTAAAGAGCGACATTTTGGAGACGGTCGCCTCGTTTGTCGCCAACTTCCAACTCGCCCTGCAGCGCGATTTCACGGAACTGAAAGAATTGGAAAACGAGCAAATACGTGAAAACCACCAGAAGGTACTGCTCCTGCATATCTTTATCACCATTGCGTAGATCATATCGGCTTCCCTTACTACCTTCCCGGAGCTTTCGGTGGCGAGTGTTGCAGACCAGGTAGTACCAGCCTCCGTTAAAATGGTTTCGCACGAGTTTGTCCCAACCTTTGCCAAGTTCGCTGGTAATGCGGTCCGAGTTACGGATAGGGTGATGAGGACAAGTTTGGGTATGTTGTCTGGGCCAGCGGCTTTGAAAATTGATTCATTGCCCAAGGATGGGTACGTATACCCTCTATTAAACACAGTTTTTATAATACGGAGTTGTGCTAAGATGTCCAAAGTGGTCTTGACGAGCTCCTAGGAGCGGAATTTGCGACAGCGTTCAACATGGCAACGCGGAATATAAGTATGGAGTTAAGGAACGCCGGTCAAGACCTCTTGGATGGGAAAGCACTGTCGGAGAACTTCGACATTGTGAACATGCTTGAGTCTGGATGAGTAGCAAAACCAGCAGTCTTGGCTCGCGCTGGATATGGCTTTAAGTACTAAAGCAGAATGCAAGGCTTTCGCGAAACCAAAACACGTGATTGGGAAGGCATTCCGTGAATACACGGAAAATTCAATTTTGGCTTCGGCTGTCAACTGGCACTGGGAAGTGATGGGTGGCTCGTATATCGTCTGGACGCGGAGTCTGGACTGTAAACACGACATGCGGGGCCCGGACGCCGTTAAAGTTTGTCTTCCCGAAAGGCCAAAGGAAGCTTTCTGGGGCTATTTGTAAGACTCGACTTCCGAAATCTATCAATTCTGGAGAAATATGTGTCTAACGTCTTTATAGCTTTAGTAAATTGCACAGGGGCAGAGCACCGCTGCAAGGATTGAAAGGTCTCGAGAAACTAACTTTATCTGGGGATTATCCTAACATCACCGCCGAGGTAAGCCTACTTGAGCTGGAATATTAAGTCAACAGCGAAAAACACCTACAGAGTACCGACACTAAAACTCCATCTAAAGGAAGTCATCCGTACCTCACTCAACCACCATATTCGCGTTAACGGCGCCATGCTCGAATACGGCCAACCCCTGACCCACTACGCCGAAACCTAGGAATACGAAGACTTCCCCACAAACAACATCAGCGAAATCGAACGCACCTTCGCAGTAGGCGAGCTCCTCCCCGGCAGCTTTACCGTCCCCATCATGCGTAACCCCGACGGCGAAGCCATCTCGCCCATCGGTGTCGGGGCCAAAAAAGGCACGCATTATCCCTGCATCGCGGGGATGCGCAGCTGGAGGGGTCCGGAGAATTAGGAGGATGATATGCATGCGTTTTTGGCGAGGACGGGGCTTTATAAGGCTAAGGGGTGGTATGAGGTTTGTAAAGAGAAGCCCTTTGACTGCGAGAAGATTAAGGGGCATCCGGACTTTTCGGGGGTTATTCTGATGAAGGGGTATGGGGGGAAGGATTATATCGTACGTCATCTTTTCTCGCACTGTTGAGGTGGTGGTAGAAGGCCCTGGGAAGGGGTTTTCTAGGCTTGAATTTTTTTTAGTGTTTTTTAAGATACCCTTCTGTCGGCGCTGATAGCGAGCGTTGAGAGCTTAGTAGGATTGGTTGAATATAATTGAATTTATGAACTCTCGTAATCTTTGAAAACACGCAACTGTCCTCGTGCAAACGTGTTCGGGGGCTAATTTGAAGCGTCACGGCTTTACTAGTCTGTTTATTAACTTTCATACGCTTCATCAGAGTGGCAAACAATTCAATGGAGTTCAATGATTGATTGATTGATTGAGCTCTTGGCAATACTTGGCAATACAATATTGCTTACTAAACATCGTCAATCAATCAATCGCAATAAGGAATTGATTGAAATATTGAACTCCATTGAACTTCATTTTTGATATCGCGGAGCTTGACGAGGAATGATTTCTAGTCTTAGATTCGTCTATTTTACCTTCCACTACTAGAAGCTCTTAGCTATCACTCATAGTCATCGTCGATTGCAAGTCTGCAACTAGTAGTAGTATGTGTACAATGTCCAGTGTTCTGGAGGACCTACTCCTAAACTCCTGGTGTTCATTCCATTGTCCAAAATCTATATATTCTAATCAATTTAATGTTGCTACCAGCCTATCAGGCTACTATTAGTGATTGTAGATATCCTCAGCAGCCTCCTGTCTCACTCAGCTGTCCACTGTCAGCATCAATGCTGGAATGGACCACGCTTTAAAAGCTCGTCGGAGTATCCGCGCCTTCAACTATTTGTTCTGGGCCATCACTAGTTCGCCGTGATTCGACCATGAAACCTTCTGCCGCAGCCCGCTGAGCCTACCCGCAGGCCGCAGGCCCGCAAATGTCAGTTCCTTGAGCTCATCCCATTCTATTGCGGACTCCGGAGTCAGGACTCAGCACGTAATGAGGCTCTAGTACTCGGTGTTCGATTGTAGACGTAGTATCGGTAGTCGAAAGATTCGCGGAGGTTCGGAGGGTGACCAGTCACCAGAGAATATGAGGTTTGCGGGTTGTGGCGACGCGGCCAGGCGGCGGCGCAAGAAAGCCCCGTCGTAGATAGAGGATAGAGGCAGGGCCCAGGGGGAGCTAGTTGTTGTTGTTGTTGAATATTAGGTCGACGAGCCGTCGAACTATATCTACGTGCTTATTTAGCTTGGAATTGAGACGTTTGATGGCTTTACCGCTGTGACAAAGTGTTGTGGCCCACCGCCGCCCATCATCCATGTGAGAATTCTGCCGCCTACGCAGTGCGGACAGGCTACAGCTCTGAGCTCTGAGCTCTAGGCTAAGTCGGTAATGAAGGCCAGTAGGATCTAAGTCCTTTTCCTTTGCAGAATGCCAGGATCAGATCATTGGGCGACGGGCGTAGCGACGATATATCCATACATTTGGCGATGGAGGCGCCTTCAGAGGGGCAAGTCGCAAGGCGGGAGGAATGAAAAAGAAGTGCTCAGGGTCGTCATTGATGATAATTGGGGTTTTCAAAGGCCAAACTCAAGGGCCGAAGATATTTTAGCCGAGAAATAAGCGGAATGAGCCAATCACTGTCAGCTGCGCATGGCTCATGGATGCTGTTTACTTCGCGTATACCTGTCTATCTCGTCCGAGAAGCGGGGGCGGGGTAAAACGGTACACGCTATACTCTATAGTTTGCCAAGGCTGCAGTTGATTCAATGTAAAACTTCTGCTCATGGGTATGGGCCCCAGATCTAAGTTAATGGAGATACTTTTGCCTTCGTAGAGATTGTATACTATACTTAATATTGTTGACGCCTAATTTCCATGTATTTTACGCTGTCCGGTGGTGTGGTTGTGATTTAACAAGAAAAGGGAACATAATTTTCGCAAATCGATATACAACACCACGTAAATCTCGCACAATCATCTGGTATTCTCTAGACCCACCTACGAAATCCTTTCAACTGGAAATTTCCATTCATTTTAGCAAAGAAACACATACTACTGACCTCCGCGAGCCAGAAAACGCGAGAAAACCACGAAGTAGCGATGTATTTCAGCGTTTCCACGATTGAATAGCCCGAATCCGCAACTCTTCGGCTTCCAATGTTTTGAACAAGTGCGCGTCGCGTCGGAAAGCTAAAACGGCGCATGTAATGAGTACCGGCCCCAATGCTTTCCTCCAATTCCTCTAACAATCTTCAACTTTTCCAATATCCACGCGCTCTATCAATCTGACAGTCTATCAAAAACCAGGCTAACCATGGTATTCAACTCCAGTAATATCCTTAGCGACGCTTCCAGGAGCTCAAGCTTCCCATCTATTCTCAGCGACATCAGCGACATCAGCGACCCAGAACTGTCCACAAACCACCTGCCCTCCATTTCCTCTCCTCTTCACTCATCAGCTAGTCAAGTAGAGCTAGCCCTCGACACCCTCGCAGTCGTATCCGGCCCAACAAAACAGCAGTGGGAT
>ML977170.1:185162-260227 GCA_010015705.1 Aulographum hederae CBS 113979
TTGAGACAATAATATAATGGATCACAGTTGCATCATTCTTAACTATGTTAATGTACTTACAGTCTTACTACTTTCGCCATCTTGTTGCCGAACTCCATTCTTTCATGTTCAACAATATGTACTTACTAGAAAGATAATTTGCAGCAACTTGAATAGTTTTAATCCACATGCCGAACTGCTTGGCGATATTGGGCAATATTGGGCAATATGTTGCCAAGTATTGTCCGTCAATCAATCAATATGAATTTCTGCTTACTAAACCGTCAATCAATCAATAGCGACCCCATATTGTATTGTATTGAATTGTTTGCCACTCTGCGCTTCATTCGCACCAAGAAAGATTTGGAAGAGAAGGAATGTTGAAAAGAACAAGCAGGACTCCTTGAACACTATGACACGAGAAAAGAACGGCCGAGCGCCTAATACTCACCTACGAGTTTTGCATTATGACCTGAGTATTTTGCTTATCGTACTAGAAACTCCCGACTCGAATCCAACCTACCCAGGTATCGGGACGAGCAAGAATCACGTCTCTACACACCTCCAAAACACCACAATCACCACAAAACATCCCTCACAACACCATCTGCCAAGTAGCCCTCTTATCCCTCAACAGCGTCATAACCCCCAGCGGCAACAAACTCCTCTCCACAATACTCAACGCCCCAAACAAGCCAAACAGCTCCTCCGAGTACATCTGCACAAGGCAACTGCGTTCCAAGTCCATCTCATCCCACACCTCCTCCATCCCCGCGAGCGCGCTCGCCACTTTCCGCGAGCTCGCTAGCCCGACGCCGTCGGGGACGCGCATGAGCGTCTCGTAGGCCTCCCTCAGCTCGGGGCTGTGGACCTCGCGGTGCTTTGTGAATTCGGCGAAAGACATGAAGTCGCGGGCGGAGGAGGGAGCGGTGTGCAAGTCGTCGTCGTAGATGGCTTTGTAGCGACGGCGTCGCTCGTGCTCGGTGAGTGCGTCAAACTGCTTTTTCGCCTTCTCGTAGATGCTACGTTCCTTGAGAAGGAAGTCGGTCATGACTTTGTCTGGGTTTTTGATAATCCACTGCCTGACGGCGATGAAGGATACGAAGGGGTTGCGGAGACCCAGTCCCCCTAGCTCTTCGGGCATGTGGAAGAAACAGTCGGGCACGTCCGCGAAGCCGATCCGTTCTTTGATCAAGAGTCTGAGGTACGACGTGACGCTTCCGCCTGGAACATCGCCAAAGAGGTCTTTTTGAATTTTCTGGTGGGCCTTGAGGATGTTCTCGACATGAATCTGACCGAAGCAGTTGGCCGGTGTCCCGAATGTGTGCTGGAAGAACTTCCCAATGCAGCTGTTCCAAGTTTGGATCCATGCGACGATACTCGTGCAGGCTCCGAGCTGCTTCCGTAGTTGCTTGACATGGGCGTCCACCTGTGCTTGGTCGATCACAAACGCGCCAGACTCGGAAAGCTTTAGCAGACCAATACTAACGTCTCCACTCGGAAGTCCTGGGGGAGCCGTCTTTTTGGGCATCGTGTCTGATGACAGATAGGCTGAGCCTGTTTTGCTGAGGTTGATGTCCAGTCCGAGAGTCTTGACAAAACATTCCATGCTCTTCCACGCAACCGTACACTGAGCAGGATTTCCCCATATCCACAAATCATCGTGCATACGATAGAGGTTCATGCCGCTTTCGCGATTGATCGCGACGTCCATGGCAAACAAGGTGAGTTCACCAAAGAGTTTCTCGAAGGCATCTGTGATAGGGATCCCGCGACGTCGAATGCGGACCTCGGCCCCTGGAGCATCACTCATTCGCAGAGGAGCTTCTGCAAATTTCTTGAAGAACCTGATCCAATTCTCTGGCACGCCCCAAAATCTGAGCAGAGCAGTGATGGTTGAATGCGGAAGACCAGATGCAAACCATTGAAGGTCTGATTGAATGACGGCGGCTTCTCCGTACAACGACTTGTGGATAACAATGTCCGTGGCGAGTTGTCGAAGAAGTTGTTGTCGAATGTCCAGCGCTGACTTCCCGCTGTTTTTTGATCTTCGGTCATCATCATTGTACGCGCCAGCTCCTTCGTGGACTGTGGATGGCATTGAGCTCATAAAGTAGTCGTTCTTGAAGGTCTCTCTTTTCTTATATGACATTCCCCGAGTGGGGTCAATCGAGACTGTCGAAATAGATGGTTTTTGTAGCGGCGCAGCAAGCGGGTGCCTGAGGTTTTGAAGGCCCAAAGGTATTTTAGGCTTTGGTGCTGAAGTCCCAAAAGGGGGTTGAAGGCCCAAAGGCATTTTGGGCGCCGGTGTCAAAGGTCCAAAACAGAAACTGTAGCGATCCAGCTCTTCTTTCGTCATTGCTACTTGCACTTTCCAGAATCTCGAGTTGTCGACGAGGGATCTGAAGGTGTCTTTGAACATGACACACCATCTGACGGCGATGTAATGGAGAAAGATAGCTTGTATCAAATCTTCATGGTCCATCATGATGCGGTACTTGCCATTCAATTGGCGCCTTGGCTCGTAGTACATGCCATTGGGCGCATCCCAGGACCAATTCTCTAGATCTGCACATCGAATGTTGAGGACATCGATGATCTCCTTTGATGCCACGTCATTGGTTCTGAATTCCTCAAGAGTTCGCTTTTGCTGGTCGTTGAGTAGGTCGTTGGCTAGAAGACCAGATATGCACCACTCCAGTTCGCGCTCATGAAAAGGGGAGACCATGTTCCACATGTGCTTGCCAAACAACCTGACCGTGCTGCGAACATCCCACAGAGAGGCAGCAGCGAGATCATCAGCAAACAGGGATTGCATGTAGTTGTCGATTTCAACCTCATCTGTGAGGCGGGGTGTGAATGCAACACTGGTGAACTTGTCTCGCAGCTTCTGAAGGCGATCTCGCTCGACCAATTCGAAAGAGCCATCCAAAGAATCGGTGTCTGAAATTTCTGCGATGGGACCGGCGGATTGATCCGACCACTCGGCAAGAAGCTTCGAGTAGAGATTTGCGAAATCGAATCGTCGATCCTGCTGGGTATAGCAGTCCCGGATGATCTTCTCGAAGCTTTCGAGAAGTTCAGGAGAAATTGACGGGTCATAGCGAGCCTGTTCCAAGTACTGACGGAAATGCTCGACGCGAAATGCATTGTACCTGAACGTCTGCGTGTCAAGTCGCAACTTCTCGTTTCCTTGCTCAGAATAGTCTCCCAGCCAGTCGATGCCGGACAAGAGGATTTCCAACCTGGAGAGGCAGTCCGGAGCTTTGTCGGCAGCCTCGAGTATCTTTACCTTGTGCTCCTGAAAGATCTTCGTCTGCTTCTCCAACTCTTTCACCTTGGTGGCATTGATAGCTTGGAGAGTTTGAGAGACGACGCTTGAAGGGTCGGACATGATTGATATGTGTGTGCTTAATGAAACAATGACAGGACGGAAGTCATTGAATACGAAAAGAAAGACCAAGACCTTTGTACCTACAAATATCAACCGATGCAAACATTTGACTCATCACATGCATAGCTGCCCCTCTCCTTTGGGACTTCATGCCAGTGCTGTCCGTCGTGTGCCTGGAATCGACGAATTAGATGGCGTTGTTGGTGTCGCTTGTACGGAGAGTTCATGATCCTGCATTAGACTGTTAGGCAACTACGTGATCGACAGCATGGACGTCGAAGATGCTCAAATGAATCGCTTGGTATGTTGCCTGCTCTTTGACCGGAATTTCTGCAGCCTGCCGCAGGATCTCGCCCGAGCCCCATCAAAGGTTGGTCGCCTATCTCGACGTGTAGAAGAGGCCTGTGGAGATGGCAGAACACCATCGTATATACAGCAATGGACAATAGATACTGTAATCACAAATGTGCAAGGAAGAATGACAGAGACTTGCGAGGTAGGTTTGGTGTGTGATTATCTCAATTCAGACTCTCTGGGTGAGGGAGGGTGGCGTGCAGTATTTAGTCGTGTCGTTAAGTGCGAGTTAGTCAGCGGTCACCTGCATATAATTACAGCCCGGAGGTGTACTGGACGTGTCACCACCATGCATAAAAACCATTGTAACAAGGTCTGAATTGAGATAAGTGTACAACAGTTCCAGTGCGCTTTCAAGTAACAAGCTAACCCCAATTGATCCGGCCTTGCGAAGTTCTACCGGCAACTACAGTAGGTCGCCCCTTTTCAACATCAACCTTCCGAGTCCTTGCACCAAGTATCAAGTCGACAAGCAAGTTTATATTGTCATTTCTCGTGGGAGCCTCAGTAGCATGTGATCGTGGTGGGACGGTGGGAAGTGGCGACCGGTCTTGGTTCGGCCATTGTTGATTGCGGCAGAGGCGAGATGAGGAAATGCAGAGGCTGGAATGAAGTGTGGGGGAGTGCTGGAGGTAGGTGAAGCTAGTGTGGTCTGGTGGCTGGTGGTGATGATGTTGAAGCTTGGGGAGAGAGAAGACAAGCAAGCTTGAAGTTGCAAAGGCGACGCCAAGGTCGAGACAGAAGTCGGAGATAAGAATGGAGATGCGAGTTAAAAAAAAAAAGCTATCTCCCGGTCGTCATGGAACAATGTCAAGTGCAGCCAAGGAAGAGCGCCGATGATAATTCAGGCTTTCGGGGAGCGTAGGCCGAGACGAAGGAAAACGAGTCGGTCTGCGAATAAAAATCGGCAACAGCAGAGAGTCCTAAGTTTCTTTTTTCAGATATATATTCATACTTACTACTCCGTGTGTACTTGGATGTTTTATAGAACCTCAATGGTCAGTATGTCGTTTAATCCATATCACGTGATGGGTATACTGCACAATCAACCCCCTTTCCCCCAGCTTCAACCCTCCTTCATTAGCTCTCTAGTCATTTTTAGTTGTACACCACCTCTTGTTTACATCCCCTTCGGCGGCAGCTGCACCAAGTACTCCCTCTCACTCAACCCAAACTTCATCAAGTCCCCATCCCTCAACTCCACATATCTCTCCTTCTCGATCACCTCCCCATTCAACATGGTCCCGTTCGCACTGCCCAGATCCACGACATACGGCTTGACCTTGTTCTCACGGTCTCCATACTCATTCACCTTGGTCGAATGCCTAAACTGGATTGCCGCATGCTGTTTGCTGGTGCTGGGATGCTCAACCAGCAAATCAGCGACGGCAGCTTCGCGGCCGACGAGCCAAGCGGAGCGCGAGAAGAGCTCGATGGTGGCGAGGGTATCGGCGCCTTTGAAGATATAGAGGCGCCAGGGCTGGGATGCCGGGGGTTTGCGCGCGTCTGGGGGTTCGTTGTACTTTAGCTCTATAGCGGCGGTGCCGATTTGCACCGTGTTCGTCTCTTTGGCGAGCAGGCCTGTGGATTTGAAATTCGGTTTCTGCTTGTCAATCGGGGGTGGCGCATCAGGGTCGGTGTGTTTCTGGAGAGCTTCGTTTTGGGAGGGCAGCGGAGCGCGCGAGCGGACGGGTTTGGGTTTGGAGCTGCTGGCGCGGTCGCGATGGCGTTCGCGACTGCGGCTTCGAGAGATCTTACGGGATTTTGGTTTGCGGGGTGCAGGAGACAGGGATTCGGATGAGTGGCGGTGGTCTCTGTGGTGAGATTTTGGGCTGGGTGAGCGATGCCTGTGGCTACGGTGGGGTCTGCTGTCATCTCGTCGAGGGGATTCGGAGCGTTCGCGACGGGAATGCTTGTGAGAATGTCTCTTTCGACGGTCCCTGTCTCCATCTCTGCTCCTACTTGGGCTGCGCGACCGTCGGGAGGCCTTTTTCGAGCGCTTTGCTCCGTCTGGGCTGGAGGTGTAGTCTCTTCTCCTACGCTTGGGACTCGGCTCTCTCCTCGGGCCGCGTGATGAATCTCTGCTCATACTCCTGCTTCTGCTCCTGTCGTATTTGCTGCGTCGAACTCGACTTGGGCTCCTCTTCCGATCTCCACCATCACGTCTGTCGCGACTCCTGCTCCTGCTCCTCTTCCGGCGAGCGGAGGCTGGGGGTGGCTCGTCGTCGCTGTTGTCATGATTCGAAGGACTCCTGTGGCTCCGACGTCTTGTTGTGTCACGTCCACGACCTTTCCTCGCGGAGTGGGGAGGCGGACTGACAGAAGAGGACTCGGGCCTCATTCCACGGGCTGACCGCTGGAGTTTAATGTAACGTGCAGGTCAGAGGTAGGCGAGTGTCGGGGCGGGCGAGGATCGGGCTCAGAGGCTCTCGTGGGGCGGTGTTTGAAAGTTTGAGCACCCTTGCACAGGACAGGGCTGGCGGGAAATGCGCTGGGGGTTTTGATGCCAAGCCCCGCCTTTTGGCCCTCAACCATCAGCGCTGAACAGCTGCAAAGGACCCGATATCAGGCCCAACAAGCTCGTTTTCGCCGGCAATGGTGTGTCAGTGACGGTGCTCCTTGCCTCTTGGAGTGTCTGGCGGTACTTTGGAGGTACATCGCGTTTCTTCGTTGTTTCTTCGGCCAGAGGGCTTTGGCGCGGAGCGGTCAATGATTGGCACGCGTGCGAGCATTCTGCAACACCCATCGCCCACCTCCGCTCTGGACCACTCACGCCAGTTCAATCATGCATCTGCCGCATGTGCACATTCTCCAGACGCTGACTCCCGAGTCCCTTATGCCAGAAGAGGCCTGGCTGAGGCTGGCCGTAGCCGTCCATACCTTAATGTGCCAGTTCGGCTGCCCGATGGCTGACTGCGCCGCAGAAGTCCTTACGCCTGCTAACCACCCCAAATTCCAACACCAGGTGGACACGAACGACCCTTGTTGGCTTCCTCCTCCCGCCATGCTGTCATAAGGTCGCCGTGTACCTGTCCTCATTGTGCCGCTTGAGAACAGCTATCCTCTTCATGCGGCGACCTTTTCTGTCGCTCTGTCCATTTTTCCATCATTCCTGTCATGAGCGTCGTCTGTGAAGCTCCGTCTGTCTCTCGCTCTTCTTCCCCATATCAATGGTCCGCCATGACCGTCCCTACGCGCATGTTCTCCTCCTGGGGACGCAACGACGCGAGGAAGTATGCATCTGACAATATGCGCGTCGGCGGACTCGTCTCGATTGATAGCCTGGAGAGGGAGAATGCAACCCCGACAAAACGCAGCAGCAATAGAGTAAGTCACCTAAATCTCGGTCCTTTTCCGCACTCAGCTCGTCCTATCCCATGTAGCTGGCCTACATGTCATGTCACCACTTGACCGCTCCATGTGAACCACACCCCACCGATACACAGAAGCTATGACACTTGGAGCTCCCCTCGCCCAGCCTTATATTCCCGTCCAAGCCAAGCTGTTGCTAACCTCACATCCCTTCTTCCAGACTTCTCTGTCTGCTAGCTTCCGAAGAGCTCCTCTACGACTGACAGTACCTTCGAACAAGAACATCGTCGACGAGCCTCCCACACCAGGTCATAACCTTCAGGACACCCCTACTACATTAGCTTCCACACTCAATTCCGCTACGAGTACCGAAGCATACCAAAGCTCGCCTTCCACAGCCACCCAGTACACATCATCGCCCTCCAGTATCAACAAGCCTCTCCCAAGACCACCGAAACTGAAGACGAAAAGTATCAAGACACCCTCGATCGCCGAGCTTCCCGGCTCGTTCCCTCCTTCGTCGAGCCTCGAACATCCTTCAAGCTTCCTAGAACCAAACACCACGAATCTCGAGCCAGAGTCGAATGGTGAGGTTGGAGACAGCATACAACGCCCACGAACAGGACCTGGCACAAAACGTGGAGCGTTGAAGCCACACAAGAGGAACAAGAGTGAAACAAGTATCTCAGGTCACTTTGGCGAGAGACATCCTCTTGCGCCACCTCCCCTGTTTTGTCAGAAGCGAAGAGCCTCGGAGCAGGTCGGTGCTATAATGGGCAACAGTATCACTCGTAAACGCTCTGCGTCACTTGGATCCACTGCACCATATCGGATGAACAGCAGGAAAGAACAAGGCCTCGCACACATGCAATACAACGACGCTATTGCATTTCCTCAACCTCCGACTCTCCACACGCAAGCCCTGACAAACGAACATCAATATTTCAAATCGACCACACCCGTGGATAGTCTCAACCCTGACGAAGAAGTGTTCCAGTCCAGCCCAATGGATGAGGATACCCCCAAGGCGGGTGATTGCATGAGCCCCTCGCAAGGTGACTACCCGCCGCCGATTGTCTCGAAGCCTCGCAACACGCCGCGCACGACCTCTTCAACAAATCTCCATGCGCTTCAATCAGCTCTGGAGCTTCAAATGCGCGCTGCTACCCAAATGGCCGCCGAGAATGACTCCATGAGGGAAGAGTTGGTCATGGCTCGGCAGCGAGAAGCAGATATGGCGGTGATGAAGCGTGAAAGGGATGAGCTGAAGCGTATGCTCGAAGAGAACCAGTCGCAGATTGAAACTTGCATGAACCATTTGAGCAAAGCGCAGGTGAACGAGAAAGCCCTGCGGAACAAAGTGAAGTCGCTAGAAGCTCGTCTGGAGGACTCTAACACGCAGCGGCTTGATGCGCTCGAAATCAATCACGAGATTCAGCAGAAAATGAAGCGCATGTCGAAACGGCAGCGGAGTATGTCAAGAGAACTCGAGCAGGTCCACAGCCAGGCCGGATATTCAGATCTCGATCGCCTCCGGTTAGAACTTCAGGAGTCACGTCAGCGAGCCGTCCGCCTGGAAGATCAACTCGCCGTCACTCGTTCCATCAAGGAGGTTCCAGATCTAGTCACGAGACTGACCAAGCAAGTCGAGGAACTGCAAGAAAACGTCAACGACAAGAACGATTTCATTCGCGACCTCGAAATGGCGAACGGAGTCCTACGCTTGGACAAGGCGCAAGCAGAAGAGAAGTACGAGGCGCTTGTCAAGCTGAACGAAGATAGCTCCGTGGTTGACCAGGCCTACGTCAAGCACACCGAAGACTGCAAGCACATGTCCACCCGGATTTGCGAGTTGGAGGCCCAGATCGAAGAGAAGGAGACGTCCCTACGCTTCACGAAAGGAGAGCGCGATCAGGTGGCACTTCTCCTCCACTCTGAACTGCGCCGTCAAGCAGCGCTCTCCCAAGATCATCCCCAAGCAGCACCCTTGGGTGCTCGAAACGACACCGAGAAGATCATTGCCGACCTGCAATCCCGCGCCCACGCCGCAGTGATGGCCAACGAAAGCGGCGAGACCTTGTACAGCGACGCCGCAACCACCCCAGCAAAGCGAATCGAACTGCTCGAGCGCGAGATCGCCTACCACCTCAACGACATCGTGCTGTACAAGCTCGACGTCAAGGGCTACAAAAAGGACCTGCGACAAGCAAAAGCCAAGCTCCAGCGTCTGCAGACGGGGCAGACTCAAGAAACAGACCACCATCGCCACCACACCCAGGGCCAGGGAAACACCCTCACAGCACCTCCTTCCTCCGCAAACTCCCCTGTCCCCTCCCTCGCGCGAACGGCCACGCAAAGCTCCGTCTACAGCAACGCCACCAACGCTAGTACTTCCACCAACAACATCCTCGGCAGCAGTCTCAATTACAATTATTCTTCTCACCCAACAACGATGACAACGGCATCAACACACCAGGCCCCGCTCTCAGCGCCCTTTGACAATATAAACCATATGCGCGACGCACTGCGCTCCCGCACAACCTCGTCCGCCACCACCGGAACTGCTCGCTCCGCCAGCAACGCGTCGCTTCGCTATGGCAGTAAGAGGACTATGACCCCTCCTCCGACGATGACGACCCAGCACCAGGCGGCGAGTTTCCAACACTTTGTCGCGACGACGCCGCCCGCGCCGGGCACGCCGGTTAGTGCGAAGGCCGGCGGCGACTATGTGTATGGCAGGCCGAGTACGAGTGCCGGTGGGGAGGGCTTTGGCATGGGTGTGGGTATGGGACAGGCGAGACCGAGAACGCAGAGAAGTTTTAGCTTTTCGGGACAGGGACAGGGACAGCAGAGGGAGAGGAAGGGGGCGCAGGTTTGGGTTAGTGCTAGGGAGGTTTTGGAGGGGTGAGTTGGGGTGGGGTGGAATCGAGAGTAAAGGGGGTTGATTATTGTGTTTCATTTGTTGACCATTGTTGGTGGAAACTCGAAGGGGATTTTGAAAGCATCGATGAGTTTTCGTCGGTTGCTGTGGAGGATATACCACTTTTCTTATTATGTGTACGATTGGAGAGGCAGGTTAGAGGTTAGAGTGGACTAAGCTTTCGTAGGCCGATGATAGGAGCTAGACATGTCATCGATATTCTAGATAAGAAACAATCAACCGAGGGTCAAACAGGGCAATGAATTAATCTCTCTCGTCTTTGATTTAATCTCTCAGTGACTTCCAACTGCACCATTCTCGTGGCTTGATAGTAACACCATCATTAGTCTTCCCCACTGCCTCTCCTAAACCCCTCTCTCTCCTCCAAAATAACCTCACTTCCATCCACCTCACCTCCCCTCCTCTCAACACGACACTCCCTCACATCTTCCCCTTCACCTCCTCAGCAGTCCCCTTAGCCTTTCCGGACAGCTCATTCGCCTTTCCCTTTGCTTCGCCGGCTACCTCGTGCGCTTTTCCTTTCGCTTCGCCCGATGACATGTTGAGGGCTTCTTTGGCTTTTGCGGTTGCTTTTTCTGTTTCAATTGTTAGAGAAAAGGTCTGGTACTAATAGAAACGGGGTGGCGTGACGGGGGGAGGAGATGGGAGTGGAAGGGTTTGGGAGATGAGGATGGATTAGATAGGTAGGTGGGTAGGTAGGTGGGTGGGTGTTCAATTGGATTGAGTAGGTTGCGAGTATGATGGGGAAGGAGATGATGGTTTTGTAGGAGAGATGGATATGTCTCGCTCGCTCGGTTGGATTGGATAGAGTTGGATTGGGCTAAGAGAAGAGGGGAAGTTTGAACAGTTGAAGTAGAAGGTATACGTACGACCAGTCTCAATCCCCTTGACAGCAGCATCAGCGACGGTGCGGTCGACCGTCTTGGCCGCGTCCTTTGCGCTGTCGACAGCGGATTTGCGAGCCAGCGGCGTCGTGCTGAAGCAGCGGGCTGAGTGGCGGGTTAGGGTTGTGCGGAGCATTGTTGCTTTTGGTTTTGTTTTTGGTTCTGGTGGGTGTTTGGGTGGAGATGGGTGAGGTGGAGGGGATTGGTAGGTAGTTGGTTGGTGGTGATGATGAAGGTGGGTTGGTGGAGATGTAGTTGGAGTTTAGGTTGAGGTTGAAGTTTTGAAGGAAAAGAAAGAGGAGAAGGGACCTGACTACTAGGTGCCTCCTGCACCAACGACGTAACCTCGTCTCCTGTGACACGCCGATGAACGAATCCAGAAGCTACGGGCACGTGTTGAGTGTGGAGGTGGCTGGTGCCAGATATGAGGTAGGGTTTACGTCATGGCATTTCTGAGGAATGCCATCAGGGCGGGTGTTGCCGTGATGGTGAACTTCGACGAGCGAACTTTTCTACCCCTGAAGATAGGTAGGGCATTGTTTGGTGCTTTCATAGGTACAGTACAGCATCGTGAGATGGCTTGTATCTTTGACGACAAAGTTCGTGCAAAAAGGGGAACAATGACCGCCACGGGAACAAATGCTTGCTTGAGCTGAACAGAGTATGGAGGAAGAAAAGCTCATAACGAACTTCGTGGCGATCCGAGCAATCAACACCACTTCACAACTGAATTGTCGAACATTGAACCTCCATGGGACTGACCAAAAGCTCAAAAGGAGTTGCGTCCGGTGTTGTAGAAGAAGAAGCGATTACAACGCTCGTCGTCCAGTCACGTGGATTTCTACTTCCGACAATTCTATACCAACCTCAGGGACACGAGTCGACAGTCAACACCATATTCAAGCACCAGAGAAATAACGCACTGTTCAAACATCTGCACGAAAAAAGCCTCTTCAAATTAAAGTGCCGACCATGGGTATATAAATCGCACAGAATACCATTTTTCCACTTTTCCCCTTTCCACTCCCAGACGACAATTTCAAGGCGTCTCCAGGAGACGGATTAGAAAACTCCCAAGATGATGCCGCCATTAAAAAAGCAAGGTTCGTACCTACATTATAAATTTCCGTCACATGATGAGAAAGTGTTAGTTAAGGCAAAATCCGAAACCTCCTTCGATCCATTCCACTTCCATTCTATTCTGCATCGCTGTCTCCACCGGCGCTCCTTTCTCCCGCTCCTTTCCTTATCTCTGCACTATCCTAGGCAGCAGGGCACACAGGATGCACCCCCGTATCCGTCGCATTAGCAAAAGCATACGAAAAGACCTTCGTATACCTATCACTGCCCCTATATTGCAACTTATTCGTCGCAAAGCTCTCATCCCAACAATGCGTGTACAGCGCGCAATACTGCCCCACGCTGACCCCGTTCTTCAGCAGGATGTACGTGTTGAAGAAGCGGCAGAGACGCGGCACCGTCTTGGTTTTCAGCGCTTGCTTGGTGTTGTAGTCGTTTTGGCTGTTGCAGGCTGCGGCGCAGAGGCGTGCGTCGAAGGGGGCGCCGCTGTTGAAGATTTTTACGCCCATGTAGGAGTCGGTGCCGTCGCAGTTTAGGGGGGCGTTTATGGCGGCGTCTTCGAGATAGAGGGGTTCGGTGTAGCCGAGGGCGGGCTGGAAGGATTGGCGTTAGTGGGTGTGTTTGGGCTGTGGGTAGAGGGGAAGTGATGTACCTCGATAGTCTTGCTGACGTAGCCGTTGCTGCCAGTGTGGACCACGACGAAGTTTGTGCGTGTCTCGCCGGTGTTGACGGCGTTTTCGAAGTTAACTGGGCCACCCCAGAGGTTGCACTTGATGAGGGTTGTGCTTTCGGGATTCTCGCAGCCAGCGCCGGGAGCAACGACTGGTGTCCTCTCGAAGTCTATAAGACGTCAGTACTGGGCCTCTGGTTTCGTACACGGTAGCCTTACGGATGTTGAAAGAAGCACAGCCGACGTTGTTGTCACACAGCTTGGAGCACGCAAGAGGATCATACGAGGCCATGGCCACCCATCCCATGTAGCCATACGCGTTGCTCGTCTTGTTCAGGTCGGTGTATGACTTGGTGTATCCGGGAGGAGTGACAGCTCCCAACGCAGCGTCGTGGAAGGGCTGGTACGCCAGGAAAGACGCATCATCATCACCCGGGCTGTGGACGACAGGACCTTTGGGGAAGGAATCGACTTCGGGTTGGCAAGCATCACGCTTGGCCAGAGACTTGACTAAAAAAGAACGCTTCTCCTCAGGCGCCGCTGTAGCGGTGGGCGACGGAGCTGAAATGGGATCTGTGCTGATCTCTTTCTGAACTGCAGCAATCTCTGCAACCGGATCGTAGGTGACGAGAGCATCTGCGGGTGCGGTGGGGATTGACGAGTCCGTCGTGGTGGGGATGGGGTCGGCGAGGGCCTCGTCGATGGCGGCCCAGTCCAGCTCTTGAGGAAGAGGGTTACCGGCGACCATGGCCGCAAGAGCGGCGAGAATGAGAGCTGAACGCATTGTCAAAGATTCAAACGAGTGAATGACAGACTAGTGAAGAACAAACTCTGGGACTGAAGAACGAACGAGCGGTTGAAGACTTCGGGAAGGGAAAGAAAGCTCCGATTGACGGGCGTCTGGGAGTTTCTATATGTACCAGAAAAAGGTCCAAACCCCGGATTCGGCTCCAAGCCTCGACTTCCAGTCTTCCACGCGTCAAACTATCGCCTCGAAGCCAGCCGTTCGCTTCGCTTCTTCGTGACTTGGGTGACTTGCCCTTGGTCCCGGTGTTGGCGCCTGTCAAAGATATGATCATTGGATATGTTCCCCCTCGATCATGCCATCTAGCCCCCAAATAGAAGCCGGGCGTCGGACGACAAGACAAGCCTTCGCGGGAGGCGAGTGATTCAGTCCTAATCCAGACATGTCAACAACGCCGAAAGGGGAGTCCAGCATCAATGTTCTGGAGCGGAGTGCCCGAATGGCTTCAGGCCAGGCCAAAGCCGTCGTGGGTTCCTGCAGGAACATCAGCTAGCCAGCTGCGGTCCAGCGGCTTTCCGGGGCGGGCGGTGGCCCGGTTGGCTGGTGAAGCTGCACTTTTCATCTCCACCGGAAACTGGTGTGGAATCGGGATGGGGCTTTAGGAAGCGAGAGTCATGCTTTGGGCAGCTGGCGCTCAGGGGTCTTGACTCTTGGGCGAAAGGGGACTCGAGCTTTGCGGGAGAGCGACAAGATTGTGGCGCATCCCACGTGCCGAAGCTGATCACATCCCCAAAAATAAATCATCGAGTCTGGATGTCGCGATGAAGAGATCACCGCGCAGTTGAAGACGCCTTTTAATGGGCCTGGAGCTGCTGCTCGAGTCTGTCGTACGAAGTTTGAGACCTCAATGCGAATTCGTCGCGCCTCGAGCTGTGAAGAGCAGATGGCTGTCGGCGAATCGGCCAGGGGAAAGCCTCGCAGAGCCTCGAAGGTGAAATGTGCAAATGGGTTCGTATTGCCACGTCGCCAAGGAGTCCAGCTTGGTCGTCTCTATTTCAAGTTTACACGCGCTGTTGATGTTGAAGATTCAGGAGTCGAGAACTCGGGAATAGGACCTGGCAACAATTTGGCCGACGAGGTCCTCCATGTTGAAGTCAAAATATCTCCGTGGTTATCTTCCCAGCGGGGATAATGCGAACGGTGTCTCAAAGCTTCTGTGAACCGTGGTACGGATATCCTCCGCAAGCTTGATATTGAAAGGCTGATGGTCACAGCAGAGATCCGGGCGACGGAAAAATAAGACGCTCGGATCGGTTGAAGCATTTCGTACAAGCCGGGCCTGAGGACCTCAGGACCTCAGAACCTCGAAATCCTCAAGCACGTGACTGACTAGAATAATTCAAGTAACCAACTTTGTCGCAAAAATGGCAGTTGCCTGATTTATGTCCTTCTGTTGCATGGAAGGGTCTCTTAGGCTCCATTCGCTGTTCTGCATGGTATACTGTGTTTGCTATCCGTCCATTGGATCAGGTGATCTCGCGGCCCAGCAATCCCTGCACGTGATCGCCAAAACGCGTCCCTTCGCGTCCACTGCTACGTCATATGTTGACTTTGCGCCTGTTCAATCGAGATTTGTAGCACACGACAAGGCAGCAGCAAGCTCAATTTTTGTCTATAAAGAAGCCCAGGTCCAGGTCCAGGTCTCAGATTCAGTCTTTCCAATCCAACTCAACCTTCAACTGCAACTCCAAACTTCCAACAATCAAACTTCCAACAATATCAGCCTCTGCTTTTCACTTCCAAAGTTCAACACTTCACACCACCAACATGACCGAAAACACCAACCCAGGCAATTTTGCCAACCGCTCCAAGGACGAGGTCTCAGCTATCGCTTCCATGGGCGGCCACGCGAGCCACGGAGGCGGCGGTGCGGACCACAACCCCGGCAACTTTGCAAATCAAGCAAAGGAAGATGTGCAGAAGATTGCCAGTATGGGCGGGAAGGCCAGCCACGGCTCGGGACATGCTGAAGAGGAGACCGGTCGTAATGCTGATGGTACCTTCACTGCGGGGTCTGAAGCGGCGAAGGAGGCTGGTCATAAGGGTGGGCTTGCTGCTGGACATGGTTCGGGTGGACACGATGTAAGTCTATATTTAAAGCATGTCGGTTTTGAGCAGATAAGCTGACTTGGTACTCTTTGCAGACTTCCAAACAAGGCCGTAACCCGGATGGCACGTTCACTTCTGGCTCTGATGCTGCGAAAGAAGCTGGCCACAAGGGTGGTTTGGCCAATGCTGCCACCTAAATGGCGACGCGGTAGGTTGTGATCTCGTTAGCATGCTTGAGGAAAGACTGACGCGACGAGGGACAGAGAGATTTCGGCTACAATCGGCCGCTTCGCAGTTACAAGCCAACATGATAAAAAGGCGGATCGGTTGACTGGTGGAAAATTTGCAAATTCCGGTTTGAGATGGAATGGATAATGACCTTGTGAATAGTACAATGTGGACATGAATTCGAACTTTACTTTCACAATCTGCTAAAGACCGAGTCCTCCGATGCTTTGACCAGATGGACTCATACCTTAGGTACTGATGTGCTGAGACATAAGACTAATGACCGCTTTCCGGGTGAAATTGCCGAGTAAAACTCCAGATTCAACAATGACCAACTTGACGAGAATGGATTCAACCAACAAACAAGAAAGCATAGGTAGTTTGCAACTGTGAAGACGACTTGAAAAGAGATAAACATAGACATGGAATTGATACGTCACAAGCGCGATGTTGAAAAGATCAAATAGGGGCTCGATCCTTGAAGGTTAAAATAAGGGATCGGCTTTGCTCCATGATTGGTCACACAGCACCACTACGGCAACATTCCTCCGTACTGCGGCACAATTCACTATTACCCAGCAGGCAACTAAGTAGACGGGAGTATTTAAGGACATGATTGAATCTTTCATCAGACTCATCATCACAGCTTTCACATACCAAGTCTCATGAAGATGCTCTCAACAACCGCTTTCGCTCTCCTGGCCTTGGCCGGTCTTCGGGCCAGCGCTCAATCAACCTCCACAACCTCATTCTTTCTCCAGGGCGCTGATTCTCAAAGGCTCGTAGCTTCAGTCATGGACGTCGAGGCCACAGCAACAACATTCTACCTCACCTGTCCTTCAGAGGCAGACCAAAACGAGTGCGGCTTCCGGCCCGGCGTCGACGTCACGCACATCCAAGGAGGCTCCTGGAGGTCCAACCTTACAGACACAGCAAACGGCCGCGACTTCTTCTACAGCTGGTCCTGTTCCGTCACGGGCACCACGTCGGCCGTCTGCGCCGAAACAGCTGGAGGTTCCGAGGCCAACTTCCCAGGGACGAGCACAGAGACGCTCGCGGCGACTGACATTACCTTCTTCCCCGTGGTCATCACGGCGGGTCTCGAGAAACTGGCCTCGGCGACGGCTTCTCCAACTTCGGACGGCACTGCGTCGTCGTCGCAGACGGGGTCGCTTTCGTCAACAGCGTCGGAGACGTCGGCGGGTGGGAGTTCAGCAGGATCGAGTACGACTACGGGGCCAAATCCATCGGAGACGGGCGGTAGTGGAGCTGACCGCATCCGCGGCGCACCGGCGCTGCTCGCAGGAGGGTTTATGGGACTTTTGTTGCTCTGAGGAGCGAGCTTGAACACGTCTTCATCCATATCTGCATTTTGGCGTTGGGAGGCATCGAAGCATCATCATTATTGTGGACTCCGCGAGTCTGTTGTATCATTATCATTCTGCATAAGCTCTGCACAAAAAGCATAATTCTGCTTATGCCCATGCCCAGCCACCCCTCCACTCTACCCAAGCTCTGGGGCAAGCTCGCAACCTCCCATGCCACAGTGACGATGCGATTAATACAACTCCCGCTTCAACCTCTCCTCCGTCCCAATGTCTCCCACCACATAATCCGGCAAGCTCGTCGACATGCCTACTCCACAGCTCCCGCGGTGATCAAGGTCACCTCCGTCCCCGCCCCGCATTCAGGCTCGATCAAGATCTTGTCGCTCAACCGACCGAGCGCTCGCAATGCTATTTCGAGGCAATTGCTAGCAGAGCTGAGCCATGAGGTTGACTCCATCCATGACGAGCCGGAGACGGGCCCCACGAGGGCGTTGGTGCTGGCTAGTGAGCTGGACAACAGCTTTTGCGCTGGCGCGGACTTGAAGGAGAGGAAGAATTATACCCCAGAAGAGTAAGTCTTCTCGAAATACACTATCAGGGAAGACATTCGCGTTCTGTCCACCCGGGAGAAGTGGTTTGGACGGCTCAATGGCACACAAAACGCGCCGTCCAAGACCGCCATATCCACCACCGACCTCACCTTTTCACGCAAATGCTGACCACTCCCCAGAACCGCCCGCTTCCTCGCCTCCCTCCGCTCAACCTTCACCCGCATCTCCACCCTCCCCATCCCCACCATAACAGCCCTCTCCTCCCTCGCCTTCGGCGGTGGCCTCGAACTAGCCCTAACAACGCACCTGCGCGTCTTCGCCTCAACCGCCCAAGTCGCGCTGCCAGAAACCCGCCTCGCCATCATCCCCGGCGCCGGCGGCACGTACCGCCTGCCCTCGCTCATCGGGCTCAGCCGCGCGCGCGACATGATCCTCACGGGCCGCCGCGTGCAGGGCGCCGAGGCGTATTTTTTGGGCATCTGTGATAGGTTGGTCGAGGTGGAGGAGCATTTGGCCGGGACGCGGGAGGCGAGGGATCGCGTGTTGAAGGTTGCGGTGGGGTTGGCGAGTGAGATTTGTGAGGGTGGGCCGGTTGCGGTCAGGGCGGCGTTGGAGGCTGTGCAGGGGTTTAAGGAGGGGGAAGCGAGGGAGAATATGGCGTATGATAAGGTGGTTACGACGGCGGATAGGGATGAAGCCCTGTTGGCTTTTATAGAGAAGAGGAAGCCGATGTTTAAGGGGAAATAGGTGAGATACGAAAGACGGCGATGTAGGGATATTGGAATGGATAGCCTGATTCCAGGAAATCAAAAACTATCTCAAGGGGTCGAGGCCCAAGCTTGTGATCTCGATCACTTATCGAAATCATGTTTGAGGCGTGCTGACAAAGGTGGCGATGGTGATGAGCAAGCTCGAAGTGTCTGTGGTGTTCCCAGGCAATGGGAGACCACTGCACGAGGAGCAGGAGTAGAAGAGCTTGTCCTGCAGCGGGATGCGTGCATGGTGTGTATAGCTTGCATATTCAGTTCAAGGCTTGGTATCTCCTATCGATTGGGTCTCTGGATTGAATCCAGTGTGCAAGTCCAATTTATGAAAATGAAGCTGCTCGTGACAGAACCAAGAGAACGATGACGGTACCCACTAAATTCGTGAATGGTGCGGGCAGTGTAGAGATGCTATTTCAGTGTCATCAATGCTAGTAGCAGTCCTAAATTGAAACAAAAGAAGACAAATTGAAAGACATTTCGGTCTCCGAACCTCCCCAGTCCCGTGACACCATCCCCCATTCTCGGCATCCGAACTCGCTCCCCAATCGCCTCTCTCCTCCTTCACTCCGTATCCGTCCCAACAACGACACCCACTGCAGCACCTCCCATCAGACACTGCAGCAAAGCAGAAGATCAATTCCCCGGTGCGGTGGGGAATTCCTCAATTCAACCTCGTAGGCTCGTCCGTACGCAGGGGCAAGCACCCAAGAGCTGCCGGTGCCTGCATTAGTCCTGCGCAGCCAGCAGCAGCCACATGCAGCAGCTCGAGCTTTTTTTCGAGCGAGCGAGGACGAGAAAGGAGATTTTGTAGATACTAAATAGTTTGTTGCGGTCTTCTTCCATCTCTGATTTTCTGTCGCTTTTCTTGCTTTCACTCCCTTGCTTCCGTTGATCGTTTGTCTCGTGGTTTTGCGAGTTGTTGTCATTCCTTTTTGTCTATTTACTCACTATACGGTATCTACCTACCAACTTACCTACTCAGTCGCTCTTTTCTGCAGTCTGTCTGTTTGCTCTGTCCTTTTTGCTTTCTTTAGGCACCCATTATTCGCTCCTTTTGCGCTTTTATCAGGCTGCCGTGCGTACGGTGACTCCATTCCTTCCACCGGCAACTTCCTTCAAATCCCGTCACCATTCAAGAAACACCACGTAAACCCATCCCTCGAACGACCTATCCGCTCCTTTACATCTTTCCCACTCGCCTCGAAGCACTATGCGCGCCTCCGCTCCCGAAATCGAGGCCTACGAGGACGCCGAAGCGAATGAAGATACCCGCAAAGACGTCAACTTGATGATCGTCGATCTGTACGTGTATAATGCCATCAAGAGTCTTCTCGCCGAACGAACTGGAGATGCTGGAGCCAACCAGGCTAGACCTGGCGCTGACCTTCCTCTGGAGATGATCGACTGTAAGTCTTGGTCAACGCAGTTCAGGGGTATCGACTGAATGTTTTCGACAGCCATGTGGACGGTCCTGCGCAAAGGCCATCCAGGTGAAAGCGAAGACCCGATGTTTTTGTTTCGGCTCCGTCTTCTCAAATTCCTCACGCTTTACTGTAGAAGATTCTCAAGCTCCTCCGTCTATCCGGACACGAAAACATTGGAGGCAATGAGGGATGCAAACAGCCGACGAGCAAAAGCTTTCGACCCCACCAAATGCATAGAAGATCCGACGAACTATCCAGATGACTACCCAGAATCAGTCGAATTCATTGAGCTCCTGGAGGAAGAATACAACAACACCGACACGCTGTCTCCAGAAGAAATCAGCGTCAACCGAAAGCTCTTTCTAGAACAGCTCAAGATCCGCGAGGAAGACGCCCCAGACTACCCCTCCCCGAAAGTACTATCGCTCATGGACCTCCTCCCCATGTTCATGAGCGTCTTATCCTCACGATGTACCATCCGCAACCAACGCCTCCTGCTTGGACATGTGCGGTTTTGCCAGGAAGGCCCGTTTGGCTGCGAGGACGAGGAGTGGATGAGGGAGCGCACGGGGAGTAAGCGTTTACAGGGGCTTTGTGGAGAGGATATGGATCTTTGTACTGGAATGATGTTTCAGGCTGTGATGGAGCAATTCCTTGTCTATGGCGCGGAGGGGTATGAAGTCATTGAGGAGGCGTTTGCTTGGGGGTCGCAGGAACGGGACGAGGAGGATGATGAAGATGAGGAGGAGGATGTGAAGCATATGGAGGAATGGGAGGAAGACGCTGCTGACGTCTATGAAAAATTGTCTAAGGAGCTCGGCTGGGATGTTTCACGGTTTGCGACGATGGAAAGGGTAAGTCCATTACATCGCTTTCTTAGCCGCTCACCCAGTATTTACATGATCGCTGACACCCCCTATCTCCATAGCTCGCCCCTCCCAACGACATATCCTACGTCGAACATCTCGAAAACCTGCGAGAAAAATACCCGATTTCCGCTTTCGAACACCACCTCATGGCACGCCTGACCTGTTTTATAAATCATGCGCCAGCGCCTGTACTCGTTCAGTTGGAGGGCGGTCGGATGGATGGGCTGACAGAGGAGGAGACGGATGCGTTCAAGATGAGGGTCGGGCTGCCGGTTGAGGACTAGGAAATAATGTGCGAAGATGATGTCAACTTTGACAGGACGGCACTGTAGGATATTATGAGGATGTATGACGGCTAGGTATGAGGGAAATGGAGACTGACGATTGCGAGGTGTTGTAATTTTAATATTTGTGCGATCTGGTCTATGACGCTGAAAAGGTGTAAGAGTTTGTACAATTGAGCTTTGGTAGTTGTGTACAAAGATGTTTTTAACTGATCATTATTGACGACAGAAAGGCTCCAACTCTAGCTCTCAGACACCATCAATGATCACGCCCTCATCTCAAGGCTGCGGTGGTGGTGTTGATTGGGTGTAGCGTCTGCACTGGCAGAACAAAGAGCCGGTAGCTTGACCGAACAACGTCCCAAGTTCAATTCTTCTCCAGAAGTTCTTCCCGTCGGAGTCCTTCGATAAAAGGAGGTAATCCTAAACCAACCATCAACATCGCCCAAACCGTCACGGTCTTTGGGAAAAGCAAAAGTCGACCTCTCACTCCCCAGATTATCCACCCTTCTCCAAATCCACCCACAACCCCACCGTCTGACACAAACAGCCACAAGCACGGCACCGGCGACAAACATACACCCCCCTTCACCCCCAAACCTCGGCAATAAAAGTCAACCAACTCACTCCCATCAACACCCGACCCCTCTGAAATCGAGGATCCGCTAGACAAGGAGGTACGTACCTGAAACCTCATCCACCTCGCCCTCTCAACCTCCGCAGTAACTACCCTCCGCTCCGCCGCAAGCTCTTCTCTTAACTTCCTCAACTCGTCACGCGCATCTTGCTTCTTTCTCTGCGTTGGCTCTGTCGCGGTTTGGGATTGGGATTGGTAATACGCAACTTCGGCCTTCGGCGCGGAGATCTCTTGCTGTAGTTTCTGCTGCTGGTGCGAAAGGAGTGTGTTTGAGATGGTTAGGGTTGTATTTGTGGTTTGCAGAGTTTGAAGGCGGGCTTGGAGGTCGGTGGGCTGGGGGTGGTGTTAGTTGGATTTTTGATGTAGGGAAGATGGGTTACTGGAGGTACCTACGTACGTCGTTCATTTGGGGAAGCTTGATGTTTGCTCTTGGAAGTTGGCCATGGTAGAAAGGAGAGAAGAGAAGAGAAGAGTAGATTGACAACACATCTGAAAACTTTGACGTCGCGAGAAGTTGAGCTGAAGCTCGGAACTCCTTGCATGGTGCTGTGTAACACAGCATTAGGGTTGTGATTGCGGACTCGGATCCTTCGACCATGCCAGAATACTTTGTGGAGCACACCCTTTCAAAAGGAAACTCCTTTACGAACACTCATGCTTATACCTCGAAATGGCTTGGGGACCTCAACTAGCCGACTTGGAGATTCACCCTTAATAGTCCCATGTATGAAAACCCTGCTGCTATCAACTAGACAGACATCTGGACAATTTTTTGTCAACATGAGTTGAAGGCGAAAGACGAACTTGAATGACAACATAGTCAACAAGTCGAATTGCAAGGTGGATAAGCACAAAACTAGAAATGAAATGAAATGCTTATGGGTAGGTGCTTGTTCAGTGACATGAATGAATGTTAGTTCATGAGACCCTAGGAACGGACGAAAATGAACATTTCAATCCGATAGAAGTGCATCCGATCCATCCATGCCGTGGAATGACTGGAAGAAAGCAAATGACGTCCTCGGGTCAAGTCTCGTTCTCGACGAACTAACAGACGAACTAACAGATTTATCCTTTCTCGTCATCCCGCACAGCCCCAAGCGAATATACCACTTCGGCTCCTAACACCTATATCAACGATCAGCAATCCAAACACCAATACCCAAGGAGCAACCTTGGAAACTCACCAAATGACCCGAGAAGTCAGTCATCACTTCTCTTCTCGTAGCAAGTCCTCTTTAACTCCGCCAAAGCATCCATGCAGCTCTCCCAGGCAAAAGAAAAGAGAGAGACCTCTACCACCCTCGCCCCCCGTCCGTACGCATCATATATCCAACTCCCATCCAACCCCTCCCTCACCCCTCCCCCCAGCTCTCCAGAAGCCCCAGCCTTCCACTCACCCCCGAACAACATCAATCGTAACCACCACCATACCAACAACCCCAATCACCAGCACCACCGTCAAAACGCCCGTTTTGAAAGCTCGCAGCAACCTGCCTCCGACACAGTCACAAGGCGCGCTCCCACCACCACTCCTCCTCCGCGCCTCGTCGAGTACTTCCAACTTCTCGAGTGCTGCGACTCGTTCTAGTTTTCGGGTTAGCTCGTCGATGTCGAGGTGGTGGCCGCGTTCGATGCGGGAGAGGTAGTTGTTTAGGGCGAGCTGTTGTTAGGCGTCAGCATCGATCTCAGCATCAGTCTCAGGCTCAGTGTCAGTTGCAGTCAGGCACAGTCACAGTTGCAGCCAGGCACAGCCCACAGTGCTCTTGTTGGCGAGCTGCGAGTTGTGGGAAGCCGCGGTGGGGACTCAACCGAGGGATTTGGAATTCTTAGTAACTCACCCGATCAAGCAATCTCGCTTTGCGGTACTCGAACTGTTCATCCGAATTCAAAATCTCGAGCTCCTCCTCGTCTTCGGAAGGGAGGTCCATGGTGATTTGTTTGAGGGAAAAGTAGAGGTGGTTGTGGAGTTGATTGGTTGTTGGTGGAGGAGTGGATGTCAAGAATGGGGTGATTGAAAGAATTGATGGATTCGATGGGGTTGAGGGTTGAGAGGGTTAGGATGTTTGAGATGGAGCTGGGAAGTTGAAAGACTGAGACGTCTGAGGTGGCCGGTTGGTCGCTTGTGAGAGAACGATGTTGTGGTAGTATGTGAGTGAGCAAGATAGATGAGGATTTGGATATGGAGTGGAAATGGAGAACCGTTATGGAGTTGGAGAAGGAAAGCCAGAGTGAATTCCGTGAATCTCAGCCTGAAAACGGGTGATATGGAAACAGTGAGGTGAGGTAAGTGAGTTCTAGCACAGTTGAGAAGTGATAGATAGGAGCATCCATTGAAGCGTTTCTGCTGACAGAGAGGGCCTCATCGAAACTAAGGAGAGGTCCCTAGACAGAGAGAAGGTATTGAAGGAAAATCAGACGTGACGTGGAAGTCTCATAGTAAGACTCTATAAGTCGATATTATAGTATTAGTAGGCTGTATAGCGTAGACGGGGAAGATATAGATGTGGTCTAGGTAGCCACCACCCATCCCCTTTCATTCCCTGCCCACAAAACCGCCATCGAAACGCCTATCCACCCCGCAATGCAATGGAAAATTACTATTAACAATGCCAAGATCAGCCTCCCCATGTCCTCCTGTTCCAGCCCCTCACGTACTAGTCTGGCTCAACCGATTATTCTTCCTCGTCATAATCTTCGTAATCGCGTGTCTGATGACCACGCCAGCTTTCTCGGTTTCTTTCTTCGAGAGGCCGGTCGTGATGCAGACTTTGAGAGCTGGTTGGGGCTGCCATCCTTGGTCCTTTGGCGCGACGCCGAGGGCGGCGGGCATGGTTTTTAGGCGGGTTATTAGGACGTTGTTTGCAAGGCACTGCGGGGTGAGGTCAGCATCACCTGATTGCGTGGTTCTTGAGGGAAAAGGGGTATACTGACCTCGTCGACGACGTCTTGGAAGATCCACTCTTGGTCAGCTGGGGAGAGGTTTCGCGCAGTGATATGCTCGGGTTTGAGGACGAGGAGCATGATTGGATTATCCACTGCGCTCGAGCACTTGACCCAGTCACTCCGCGGATCCAGCTGGCCGCGCATCGCTTTGACGTTATCTCGTAGTTGCGTGAGGATCTCTGGGTTCTCTTGGAGGAGGTTGATCGTCTCGCTGGCGGTGGTGGAAAGCATGGCTGGCAGGGCAGCAGAGAAAGTGTAAGCCGCTGCAGAAATGCGTTGATGTTCGACTACCTCCTCGGAGCCGGCGCAGAAGCCTCCGCCTGCGCAGAGAGGGCCGGCTAGAGAGCCGGTGATCATATCGACTTCCGTTGCGTCGACGTTTTGCTGTTCGGTTACGCCGCGACCGGTGCGGCCGAGGACGCCATAGGACCAGGTTTCGTCGAGGATGAGGCGGAATTTGTATTTGAGCTTTAGTTCAATCTAGCGCAAGGTCGTCAGTCTGCGGTTGCAGTCAAGTAATCAGCGACTTGGAACTTACCACTTTCGGCAAATCTACGCAGTCGCCGACGTTCTCGAAGAGACCTTCTGTAATGATGAACCTCCTGGTCAGGGGCTTCGATGCTTGCTCTTTTGTGATCTTTGCCAAAACTCTTTGCAAGTCCTCCATATTGTTGTGTTCATACCACCGAATCGTGCTTCGAGAGAGTTGAATACCCTTGCGAATGGCATAATTGACCGCCTTGTCCACTACAATGACGTCCCCACGCTTCGAAAACGCAGGTATAACACTGGATATGGTCGAGAATGCCTGTGCGTATACTATACAAGCCGGCGTCCCCAGATGCGACGCGATATCAGCCTCAGTCTTCATGTGCACATCCATGGTGCCGTAGAAACCTGGTGGGCCGCATGGCCCGACGCCGTAGGTTCGGAGTGTCTGGATTGCTTTCTCTTTGAGGGCTTCGTTGCCGATGAAGTTGTAGAAATTGAAGGAGGCGAGGTTGGTGACGGTTTTGCCGTTGGAGAGCTTCGACCGAGGACCGGTGGGACTGAATGGGGGTCAGAGGATGGTGCTTCTCGTGTTCTGACAGGACCACATACCCCACAATCACAGGACTCTTCTCGTTGACGTTCTCCTCGAAGGGAGTCTGCGGCGCAACCAAGGGTTCGGGGGTCCATTCATCAACCAATTCATCAATTTCCTAGAACACTGGTCAATTCGGGAGACTCTCTTCAATTCTGGCACGGATCAGACATACATCTTCAGTTAATCTGACTTTGTTTTCCTTCTTGGTGGAGTACTTGGAGGAGAGCAAGTATCGTATAACGAAGAGGAACAGCAGCAATTCAAAGGCGGAGCGCACCGGGTCGTTCTGGTAGCTGGATCTGATGTAGCGCAGCAGAATGGCAGAGCCGGGCATCTTTTGGAAATGGGTGGTGGCATCGGCGTAGAGGCGGCGCAGGTGAGCCTGCACCTCTTCCAGATCCATGTTTTGGCAGGGGAACTTTGGTGAGCGCGTGTGGTTGATCGCGCCTCCTGAACGAGATCAGAAAGCTGGGGATAAAATGCGGTTACAATGCGACGAAATGACGGCCGAAAGTCATCAGCCGCTGGAGTCGCTGACAGGCGCGTCCGCGTCAGGCCGGTGGACGAGGAATCTCCGCCATGAGGCTGAGTTCCGCTCCGCACTCACACTGCACCGCCACACTTCCGCTGCTGGTGCTTGCTCCAACATCAACCTTCTTACACGCGACACGAGTCCACCTCTGCAATCCCTCCGCATCTCAGAGACCGATGGCATGACCTTTCGCTGCTGTCTTCGCCATGGTGCTTCAGTACCTCAAGAAGCTCTACACCCTCGAGACGCTTGACACGCGTTTTGTTGTACCGGCAACGTCTCCCCCTAAAGAAGCGCTGGAACAGACTCGAATCGATCCAGCAAATCCTCTTCCTGCGAATCACGGGAACATCACCTCGAATGGCGCTCCAGCTTCAAAATCAGGTCCCGGCCCGGAACCGCCAAAATGGAAAACTACGGAATTTTATGTTTACTTTGCTGTCATCTTCACTTCCGTGGTCTTCATGTTCAAAATTGCATATGGTGTTTCGAAAGGTTTGTCCAAAATTCACACGCTCTACAATATATCCCTCTTAATATTTGTGAATATACAGAGTCCCACCCTAGCTACTCGAAATTTGGACCTCTGCTCTCCGACGGTTGGATCCCGGGTCGCAAAGTTGTAAGCATTCCTTGAACTTCCGAGCCACCATGGAGCACAGCTAACGCAGATAAGGACAACTCAGATGCCCAATATGCGTCATTTAGAAACAACATCCCCTACATGGCCATCGTGGTCATCCTACACCCGCTGCTACGCAAGCTGTACGACTCATTCTGGCGGTCAAGTACCTACACCCAAGTCAGGAGTAACAGCCAACTTTCCCATGGACTTACAGCCAATGCTGCGGCGGATGCCCGTATGGAGCAGCGCATCTCATTCGACCTCTACTTTGCTCTAGCGTTTCTCTTCGTCTTGCATGGAGTCTCAGCTTTCAAGGTCCTCCTCATCTTCCGCTTGAACTACCTCATTGCAACTGCAATTCCCAAACAGTATGTTCCTGCGGCGACTTGGACTTTCAACATAGCGACTCTCTTCGCCAATGAACTCGGCCGTGGATATCCCCTTGCGGGCGCTGTGAGGTTTCTTATACCTTCGCCCGCAGAAGGCGATGCAACGCTCGTTGGCTGGGCGAAGGCTCTCGACGGTTACGGTGGGTTGATTCCAAGATGGGAGGTCCTGTTCAACATAACAGTTCTTCGGTTGATCAGTTTCAACCTGGACCATTACTGGTCTCTTTCTCAGAGGGGTGGAAGCCCGCTCGAGGTATGTCCGAGATCACGTGCACCTAGAAGTCCACGCAAAGCTAATGACTCCAAGAAGAAGCAACTCGATCCCTCCAACTTGTCCGAGCGGGATAGAGTATCCATCTCAGCAAAATTATCCGACTATTCTTTTCGAAATTACATCGCCTACGCCCTATACTCTCCTCTCTACCTCGCCGGCCCAATCCTCACATTCAACGACTACATCTCGCAGCTGCGCTACCGCGCCCCCAGCATCACTACCCAGCGAACCCTCATGTACGGCATCCGCTTCCTCCTCACCCTCCTAACCATGGAAGTAGTCCTCCACTTCATCTACGCCGTCGCAATCTCCAAAGCCCAGCCCACATGGCAAGTCTACTCCCCCGCCCAACTCAGCATGCTCGGCTACTGGAATCTGCACATCATCTGGCTCAAACTGCTCATACCGTGGCGTTTTTTCCGTCTCTGGGCACTCCTGGATGGCATCGATCCGCCAGAGAACATGGTCCGCTGTATGAGCAACAATTACTCCGCCCTCGCCTTTTGGCGCGGCTGGCATCGCAGCTTCAATCGCTGGATCGTGCGATACATATATATCCCACTCGGCGGCAGCACGTCCGGACCATGGGGGAAGGTCAGATCCATCGCCAATTTTCTCGCCGTCTTCACGTTCGTCGCGCTGTGGCATGATATCAACCTCCGGCTCCTCATGTGGGGATGGCTAGTAACACTCTTCGTTCTCCCCGAGATCATCGCCACAATGCTCTTTCCCAAGCGCAAATGGGAACACAGACCTAACACCTACCGCTGGATATGCGGGATTGGCGCGACTGGGAACATTCTGATGATGATGGCTGCGAATCTTGTCGGGTTCGCGGTCGGGCTGGATGGGCTGAAAGGGCTCGTAGAAGGGATTGTGGGGAGTTTTGGGGGATTGGTGTTTCTGGTTGTGGCGTGTGGGGCGCTGTTTACGGGTGCGCAGGTCATGTTTGAGATTAGGGAGGATGAGCTGCGACATGGGATTAGGATGAAGTGTTGATTGTGAGTATGTTGTGTGTATTATTATATCAGTACATCACCTTTGCTGTCTCCCCACATGTTTTTTGCGGGTGTTTTTACGCTTCACCCTCTCCCATTCACTCCGTTCGCTTCCACGGGCTTCGAAATTCCTTTTGGCCGTCGGATATTTCCTCGTCATTCTCTACTATACCCGTTATCGGCAAAACTTCCCCCCCCCCCCAAAAAGCAAAACTCGAGAAACGCTCGAGATACGCTCCGAGAATCCCATGCCTTTCCTTTAACCCTCCGCCGTTACGTTCTCCACCGTTGACACCACGCAATTGCAGCCTGGCAACCGACGTTTCCTCCACCCAACGGCCAACAACGGCTGTCAGGCCATGATTTTTCGCCCACCACCTGGTGCCTGGTGCCTGATGTAGCCAACGAACGTGGAACCGTCGCATCATTGCAAAAATAGAAAAGATCTCTGAAACGACGACTTGCGTTATTTCGCTGTTTTGGATGCCCTGTGCGGAGCGCGAGATCTATGGCTGGATGAAGTGGGGTAGGTAGGCGATGTGGGATTGTTCTTGTCGAAGAATTGGAGATGGCGGTCTGTGGGTTTGAGTTGAATGAATATTTGTTTTTTTAGTTAGGGGGGTTGATGCTACTTCGTTCTGTTGAGAGACACTTCCACACGCCTATCACGGGTTCGAGTCCGAGTCCATGAAATGGGAACTTTGACAAGTCTCACGACTTAAGTAACCTGAGAGCCTCCCCGACTGATCACCGTTTTTTAGTCGTTAAGCTAGTCACGCAGAGTTCACGACTTGTAACTATTCATTTCCATCTCCCGACATCGGGGATTCGAATCGTCATTTTCGGAAGTTTAGAGGTCCGGAAACGACTCTTCAGTTCCGTAGTCGGAGCTACTGAATTTGGGGAATTTATCTTGCGGCTGTCTGGGGCCTGGATACTATGGCTTGGAAGGGAGTTAGGAAAGGAGAATAGGAGGAAGAAGTATCGGAGACAAGGGAGGCGTTAGGGGTATAGTTCGTATCGCGAGATACGGGGGAATAGGGAATAGAGTAAAGAGCGGAGTGTCTAGCCTTAGCTTCTACTCCTCCTCTCCCTCCAATTTCCCGTAAACGATTGAGGTGAGGCTGCTAGCATAACCTCACCTTACTTCTCTAACTTCTCCTTTCTCTCAATTTCTCACAAGACGAGGTGAGACTGCTAGCATATCCTCACTCTTCCGAACTCTCTTCTCGCTAGATATTGCATATCAGGTTAGTGTGAGCAAAACAGAGCACTGTTATAGCCCGTTAGATATCCACAGATGCTGCTTTTCGGCTCGTCTAACGGTTATTTTCCCCTTGGATAACGGGCGATTGCTGGTGGAAGACTCGAGAAGTAAAGTTAAGAACGATAAGTTGTGGTGGATTTCTCCTTCCTACAGCTCCTACAAGCCTTCGTAGAGCCATCTGGATGTCTGGTTTCTACGATTTCCCGCCGTCCAAGGCTCTACTTGTGGTTAGATATTTCGTATCAGGCCACTGTTGGCAGAACAGAGCATGACCATAGCCGGCTAGATGTCCACGCATGATGCTTTTCATCTCGTCTGACGGCCATTTCCCCATAGACAACGGAAAATTGCGGGTGAAAGCCGGTCTTACTGAAAGATATCAAAAAAACGTTTTTCTTCGTTGCTTCACCGTTCGAATGCCTCATGTCCAACTCTCACCTGGGCAGTTCAATGCCAAAAAAACGTTGCTTACCCGCTCACCTACGTTGTTGCTCCGTTCAACCCCCTCCGAAGAAGCCCCTTCAAGTAAGCGTCCTTGGTAAATACCGCAATGGAGACTGGAAGACCAGAGCGAGCTTGACCGCCTGCGACGTTATGGCGAAGAATAATAGAGAGGTATTCTGAGGGAATAAATAGCAGGCTGTTCCCCCATTCTTTTCGCTCCTCGTACATCCCATTCTCCAGAATCCAAGCCAGTTGCTGCCCAAAATTCTGACAACCATTGCCAACATCATTCTCTCCATCTCCCACCACCAAAACCGCAACCACAATAAGCTCTTTCTCTCTGCCTCCCTCACAGGATCCTCATCTTCCTCTCTCCAGTAGTCACCAAAGGCATACCACAATGCCTCAGACTCTTGTTCTCCGCGTTGGCGCCCTGGAGGCCGCGAGGCCTTCAGGAGTGACCAGGCGCTTCCCCCGCCTTGCCCGTCGCTCCCCCATCGTGGCCTCCTCCTCTCGCGCCCGTCTCTCTCTCGTCGGTGCCGCCTCCTCTTCTCCTTCTTGTGGGCCGCAAAGGCTCAATGTTACCTTCAAGTACGACCCCACCAAGAGGGTCAATATCACCTTCAAGCGTGATCCGCAGAGGATCATGCTCACCTTCAAGAAGGACGGGCTGCTCTCTGCCTTGCTTGGCGCCCGCTCCGCCCTCGCCCGCGCTCCTCCTGCCGGCGCTCTGGTTCCGTTTGGCCCTCTTCCTCTCCCGGCCCTTGCCTCCTCCCGTCCGGCCCCCTCCCGTCCTGCCTCCCGTCCTGCCTCCCGTCCTGCCTCCCGTCCTGCCTCCCGTCCTGCCTCCCGTCCTGCCTCCCGTCCTGCCTCCCGTCCTGCCTCCCGTCCTGCCTCCCGTCCTGCCCCCCGCCCCGCTTCGGCCCCCAAGGTCGAGAGGGAGCCCAGCATCAAGGTGGAGACCGACTCGGACGAGGAGGAGGTCGTCGTCAAGGCGGAGATGGACGTCGACGACGACGACCTCCCCGCCGAGCCGCAAGCCACCCTGGCTTATGACGGCACCATCATCAAGATGGAGAGCGACAACGAGGACGAGGTCGTCGTCAAGGTGGAGGAGGAGGACGAAGACTAGGTCTTCGTCAAGATGGAGACCGACTCCTAAACCGGATGGAGCGACCATCTCCCTAAACTGGCTGGAGCGACCATCTCCTTAACTGGCTGGAGACCGACTCCTTAACCGGATGGAGGGACCATCTCCTTAATTGGCTGGGAAGTCCGACTCCAGGACCCCATGGAGCGACCATCTCCTTAACTGGCTGGAGAGACCGACTCCATAACCGGATTTGTCTTTTTGTTGGGGTCATGTAGATAGTGTTTGGGGCTAGGATTTGGACTTTTGGACTGTTAACTTTTGGATAGTCGTTTTGGGGATTGTAGAGATTGGAATTGTGATACTGGAGACTTGTCTTGAGAAGTAGAGAGTCATGTGTCTAATTACCTGAGGGTTTGTCTTGTAGGATAGAGTGTGTTTGTACATAGGTAGTAATGGAATCATTGAAAAGACAACCCAGTGTTCTGTGCTCTTGAAGTCTGAAAGTGAAATGACTGGAAGCTACAGCCCGCCATGTTTTCTTTTGTTGTGAAGTACGGTAGAAGCGCAGCAAGATACGTGGCCTGAGAGGCAACGGTCGTCTTGAGTTGGCTTAGCTGCCATTTTCCATACCAACGGTTGTCGATTTATAGAATTAGAGTTACCTTATGAATCTCTAGAGGACGGGTCCGGAGAGGTACGGAGAATTCGACATGGTGGATTCCAGCATTAGCGCTGTCAACTCGTCTCGTGGCCTTTTGCTGGCGTGCTGTGAACATTAATCTGTGTCAGTACCAGTGGTAGCCCTCAAGGTGAGAGCCTGGCAATGTGGTGAGGTGACCCAATACGTGAGGTCCAAAAGATGCTCTCACTGCACTCATTTGAAAATTGTTTGCGACTGCTAAACATTTCTTCAATGAGGAAAAAACCAGTCGTGTTAGACTTGTTTCTCAAAGATCTCACGATAGATGGAGGGATTGAATTTTTGCCATTTTTTTCTGTGGCTTCGTTGTTTGAAGAAATAAAGGTTGATGAGGTTGAAGAAGCTGGAGTTGGAGTCGCTCCGCTGACTAACTTCCGCCGGTTCGAGGCGGGATTTCCGCCAGGAAAAGGAGGCCTTAGCACGTGACTTGTCACGGGACTAAATCTCTCCGGACTCAGCTCACGTCTCATCCCCGCCGTCTTCAATCTCCTTGCACACTTGCATCAGCAAATTTATCTCACCCGAATATTTTGGCCCTTCTGACATTCCTCCTCTGTCTCCTTCTCAATGCGGCTATGGTTTCAGGCCTATATGGTAAGCACCTACAGGAAGTTAGGTTTGCTCGAAGCCTCCAATTCCCATCTTCGCACCAAAAAACCCGGATATTCCGTCATGATACCACAGAATTGCTTCATTCGTATACCAAGCTGATTTGATCTCAAATAACCACCACGTGCTCCTCGGGCCATTCTCGGTGCTAACCCCAGCTTATATATCCCGGGCTGTTGATGGCCGGCTGCTTTGCCCTGCAGATGAAGGAGGAAAGGCGTATTTATGACATAGTCAGAATCCCCTCTATAGATACAATATTCAACAATCTTTTACCTTTCGGCGCCATCGTCAAACTCATTGAAACGTACTTCCTGAATCTGTGTTCTTCGAGATAGTCTTTCAGTAATTGAAATAGCATATCATCAAATCCCTCGACATGCCTCCTCCAGATGCAAACTTGCACCCCTCCGCAACGGGTCTCGCTGCAAAGACGGTCGAGGTATGACTTGAGCATTTACAATATACAATTATCAAGAAAATTCAGTAGGGATCAACTAAAAGTCCACGTCTAGGAGCACTCCGCCGAGCAGGACCTCAAGCTGTACGCAGGCTGGTTCTGCCCTTTCGTGCAGCGCGCCTGGCTCGTCCTCGAAGAAAAGAAGATTCCCTACCAGTACATTGAAGGTAAGCCGGATTTCTTGGGGTCCGCTCGAGAGTCTCTCCTGTATCTCAGTTCTCAGAAGAAGTACATTTTCCACGACAGAAGGCAATATTCTGCTCGTCTTTGATCGATCTTTTCTCATGAATTCTTGCACATACAGTAGCAAAAAACATCAAATCATGTCGGCAAGCAGCACAAGTGGAACCAATGATGTATATAAAGAAAGATCCAAAGAGACCAGCAGACCAAGAGACCAAGAAACCAAGCAAAAAGACCCGACAAGTCCAGAAATAACCAACAACAACCACCTGCAGTAAACCCCTATCACAAACCCGACTCCCTCCTAAAGCTCAACCCCCGCGGCCTCGTCCCCACCCTCCAATACGCCAACAAGCCCCTCTACGAATCCACAGTCCTCTGCGAATTCCTCGAAGACGCCTACCCAGACCACACCCCACACCTGCTCCCCTCGGACCCCTACGAGCGCGCCCGCACCCGCATCTGGACCGATTTCGGCACCTCGAGGATCATCCCGGCGTACCACCGCTTCCTGCAGTTCCAGCCCATGAGCGACAAGGAGGGGCTGGAGGAGCGGAAGAAGGAGTTTTTGGGGTATTTGCAGCAGTTTGTTAGTGAGATGGATGAGGAGGGGCCGTTTTTTGGGGGCAAGGATGTTGGCATGATTGATCTGATTATTGCGCCTTTTGCGGTGAGTTTTTCGTGTGGCACTGGGGAGAGAAGGACGTTGTGGTGATGCAGTTTGCTGACAATGGAAACCAGTTGCGCCTTTGGGTTTTTGACCATTTCAAAGGCGGCTCAGGGATCCCGGATGAAGGCAAGGGAGGTGTGATGGACAATGTCTGGAACCGCTTCAGGAAGTGGTTGCAGGCGATCGAGGCGCTGGAGAGCGTCAAGAAGACAAGTTCAGAGAGGGAACATTTCGTTCCGATTTATCAGCGTTATGCGGATGACACGGCTCAGTCTGAGTTGGCGAAAGCAACGAGAGGGGGGAAGGGGGTCCCGTGAAGGAGTCCTCCGAGTAGTCTTCTTCGTCTAGGCTAAGTTCGTCTGGGCACTCTCCCGGGCACTCCTCTTGACTGGACAATTCTTCCTCGAGCGCGGATGGATCGTCTGGGGATTTTCGCTGTCGCTCGCACTTTGTACACCTACATGGGCCGGGTAGCCAATGTTGCAAATGCTCGTTACGCTCTTCGAGAGTGCCCTTGTTACCATCATAGGAAATGAAAAGTTCCTCTCCTTCTTTGACATCTCGCGCTGTGGTCAAGAGCAGCACCGCCGAGTCATTGTCCGTCCACTTGACATTCGGCTCGCAACTGTGATTGAAGAGCGTGAATAGCGGACTGATTCCCGCCTGTTCGCCTGCGGATCGAGTAGCCCACTTGCCCCATCGGTTGTTCTTGATGCGTGCCTGCATCGTTCGAAGGACCCATATATCAAACCGGTCTTCTGCAAAGATGTCGACGTCGAGATAAGTCAGGCAGCTGAGCGGAAGCTCGATGGAGCTATAGAAAGAGAATCTCTGCGTCTGACCGGTGCCGTACAGAGGCGTGAGTCTCGACATCGTCGGCTCGTCGAGCGGGTGGCAGTTTCGTTGGATGCTGAGGGCTAGAAAGCGCATAAGCATCGTCGCGTTCAAGCCCTCAGAATCCCTATTGAAGATGTTGTAAAGCCAGTTGACATCTTTAGTGCAGGTGACTTGATGGTATGCAGCGTGTGCTTGCTTGGAGCACTCCTCGCTGCAGAAAGAGGCGTCGCAGGAGAGACATGGTATTGACTCGGCCGGGGCCATAACGTTAGCTAGACAGCGTTCGCATCTCTGGCCAGGCTTTTGTTTGCTGACGGCTGTGTTTGACAGGTTGTCCATGACGATGAGGGCTCCCTGAGGTATGTCCCGCTTTGCAAAGACTCCCAGTACGTGATCAGGCTGCTGTACCGGAGTAGTCTCCGTATTCATCCAGCTTTGCTCTGCTGCATCAGCACTTCCCGGTATTGCAATGTACTCCGAGTTGAAAAGCGAGAGTCTTACCACGTATCAGAGCCGTTCTCAAGATCCCATCGAGACTGATCTGGATCCAACGAACCATCCCCCGTTCCAGTGTCCCAGTGTCCATTCGTCTCCTTGTCAATCAGACTGATCCCCACTTTGCAGAATTGAGTGCCTTGCTTTTGACAGGCCACGTTCTCGTCAAAATCCTTCTGAATCTGCTCAATCACCCAAGACGGCCGTGTCAAATGCCTCGACTCCATCCATGGATACGGCCGCGCCGCGGTCTCCGCAGATTTGCCTGTGTTCTCTCCCTCTGCCGTCTGAATATAGTCCCGCTGCTCCATCTGGTTGAAAAATATGGCTTCAGAGAAGAGATTGAGTTTGATTAAGCTCTCGCGGAGTAGATGATACGCTTTTTTCTTGAGAAGGGAGAGGTAGTACTGGACACTGTCGGACAAGTCTTTTTCGAGCATGCAGAAACCCATTTTGAAGCCCAAGGCAGCATTGCCACGGCGGACGGAGACGCGGAGGATTGAATCGGCGAGGATGAGCGCTTTGTAAGCGTCACCTGCTGCGAGCTCGGGAAAGCCTTGATGGAGGTTGTGGGTGGCTTTGTGGAGCCACGAGAGAGGATGATATGGGTGTTTCATGTTAGGAGTGTGGAGAACGATGGTGTGTTAGGATATTGAGTAGCCCGAGTTGATAAATTTAGCAAGAGAAGAAAAAGGTGTGTGTGGGCTGAGGGAGATTGAAGAATGACAGCAGTGAAAAGAGCAGCTGATGGGTATAAAATACACCGCTCTAGCCCGTGTCTAGCCGCCTTTTTCATTTATCTTGAGCGCCGTTAGGGACGTTATGACGACGTCTGTCAGCAACACGCTTCGGTGGTGAGTTCGTCGGTGGATAGTATGCGTCGCCAATGGCTTTTTCGGTCGTGGATTCTGTCCCCATTGACCGCCAACTGGGTCATCCAGTCTGCAATCAAAGTGAGCTTTGTTATAGCTCCGAAAACACATCCAGTTGACTGGACCAGATCCAATCCACTCAAGGTACGCTCGAGTTCGGTGCTCCCACTGTCGCCAGTCACCAAGAGCAAGAAGTTGAGTCATCGCCTCGTTTGCTTGAGAGCAATCATCGTATCATCCATACATGCAGGGTAACAAACACATGTTCAAAGGAAATCTAGATCTGTATCTCTCGCAGTTTGGACGGAAGCAAAGCTGCTTTTAGCTGTGTTGAAAGCTTATCTGAAAAGAAGGATCCAACAAGTCTATGATAATTTAGATATTCAATCAAGAAAGAGGACTTGGAAGGGCTGAAACAGCTTAGTTCCGATATCCAAAGGTTCTAGATTTGATGCAAAAACGCCAAGGGAATACACTCATATGTGTCTGTTCTTCAGACCTGAGCTTAGACAAGTGTAAAAGCGGTTTGAGGCTTTTTCCAAGTCGGCTCCCAATAGCAGGAATTCAAAAAATCTGTAACGGTTTTGATATCCAATTGAGAAAGAAGCTTTAGACGGGCGAAAATATTATGTTCCTGACGTCTGAAGCTTCCCAATGTCGGGGGGAAACGTTGAGGGAACATACAATACTCATGTGCATCTGTTCCTCAGACACTGAGCTTGGACGAGTGCAAAAGCGGCTTCAGGCTGTGTCCAGGCCCGCATTTTAGAACAAAGATCCAACAAATCTGCAAAAAAATAATTTTGGGTTTTTTTCTTGGAGATTATAATAAGAAAGAAGCGATGGACGAAGTCAATATGAAGTTCCGACGTCAAAAACTTCGAAAGGTTGAACAAAATGTCGGCACGATCAGCGCGTCAATAAACACAGGAGTGACTTCTAACTGTGTCTAGGCTTCCTTCCTCTTGGAAGAACCCATAAGTTCTGTGATGTTATGGACATTCCAGGTAACGTCCAAAGCTGCATAAGGTCGGAGAAGAACACCAGAAAAATACAGTCGTGTTCGTTCAGTGGTCAGGTCATGAGCCTGTAAAATAGTAGAAATGTCTTTTCCGTCCGAAGCTATCCAAAGAAACACACTTTAGCCGAACTTGGCCTATCGACAATGTCTATTGGGCAAACATACGACATGGTGTCAGTGGGAGATTATGATTGATGATGTTGGATTTTAGATGCCTGAATTTTGGCTGTATCTCCTTGGCCTGAAGCTGAACAGAGTAAAGGAGATATCGAGGAGGTAAAATCACGAGCGGCCGTACTGAGATTTTGACTTGGATACGGAGGAAAGTCTTCCATAGAAGCTTGCAGGACACCGACTATGCCAGGAGAACCAAATCGGGGGTTTGTTGTTACGGAACTCAGATAAACAAGCAGTAGACGCACGTGCGGAATGACTGCAAAGAAGTTGGCCAACCGATTTCCAGACGTCTTGTAGACTTTGAGATTGTGAATTTGGACGGTGATTGTAATGAACTGAGAGAGAGACGTCCTCAAAACAGCGTTTGATCACTGACAGGCGACACTGGCAGGAAGTAACCTGGAATTTAGGTAGTTTTGATCACGCAACTTATACTCGCAAGCAACCACGCAGAATCTCCCGAGCAAGGCCGCAAAGAGTGGTGGAGAGATCCGAGTCTCAAAAGCAATGAAGTCAGCATGATCTCCAAGAATCTGCGTCAGCTATGACATCCTCTGGTTCCTTGCCGGCCCGCTTCAGGACGTCGGAGGCTTGCAATCAAGGTGCTGGATGAGGGCATTGATAATCGAAGAAAATAACGATGGACGGCATACGTGTATAAGTCTCAATGGGCATGATACGAAGCGGGATATCCGTCTGCCACATAGACAGCCAGCTAGATAAAGACGGTGCGATGATTGTTGATGTTGTTTTCGCGATCAGGACGACGGAAGTTGTGGGCGGTGGGGTCGACTCCACGTGATACGGCTATATATCGGGCCGACAGCTCTGCCAAGGCGGATCCTCGACCTCACTTCTGCACGCTCCAAAGATCTTTTTTTCGAGCAGTTGGAGCTCCACCACGACATCACCACGCCGCCTTTCTGACTGCAACAACTTACTCTCCACCACTTGCGCACAACTCAGCGAGCAGCGCCATTGCCCAGCATGTCGGTTGACTACCTGCTCCACGAGTCCGGCGTCGGCTATGCGGTACGCAATTTGACTCTGTCCTGCGCACTGCAAAATGCTAATTCCACCACAGGTCTTCAAGGTTACGATTCAGGCCGACACGGTCGGCAACCGCTTGAAGGAAGTCCAGGAGGGCTCGCAAGACTTGGCCAAGTTTGGTAGGTTTGCGCGCGAAATCACAAGGTGGATTCACAGCTTACCTTGCGAACAGGAAAAATGGTCCAGCTAGTATCATTCGCACCATTCGAAGGCGCGTCGCAAGCTCTCCAAAACGCAAACGACATCTCCGAAGGCATGTGCTCCAACTACCTCAAAGGCGTCATCGAGATGAATATCCCCAAGGCCGCCAAGAAGAGTAAAGTCTCGCTCGGTGTATCGGACAAGAATCTTGCAAGCAGCATCAAGGGCTCCTTCCCGTATATCGATTTGGAAACTGGCGAGACAAGCGAGGTCGTTGCCGATCTTCTTCGTGGTTTGCGCCTGCATTCCGGGAAGTTGTTGAAGGACTTGCAAGAGGGCGATGTCGAGCGCGCACAGTTGGGCTTGGGTCACGCATACTCCAGGTCCAAGGTCAAGTTCAGCGTCCAGAAGAACGACAATCACATCATCCAGGCTATTGCAACATTGGACCAGATGGACAAGGCGGTGAACAATTTCAGCATGCGCGTGCGGGAGTGGTACTCCTGGCACTTCCCTGAGTAAGTTACCTAGGTCGATTGATTCGATTCGTTTTGCTAACATGTTCCAGGCTCTACAAGATCGTGTCAGACAACCTCACCTACTCTCGCCTCGTGATCTTCATTGGCGACAAGACAAGGCTGACTGACGACATGCTTCCAGAATTGGCGCCTATCGTGGATGACGACGAGAGCGTGGCACAGAGTATCATTGATGCTTCAAGGGTCAGCTTTGGAAGGGACATGTCCGAATCCGACATGGAGCACGTCCAGAGCTTCGCGCGCCGCGCAGCCAGCCTTGCGGAGACCAGGAAGAACATGCAAATCTACCTCATCAACAAGATGTCCGTCGTCGCTCCCAACCTCGCAGCTCTGATCGGAGAGACCGTCGGGGCCCGTCTGATTGCCAAGGCTGGAAGCTTGACTAACCTTTGCAAGTATCCCGCATCTACTCTCCAGATCCTCGGAGCCGAGAAAGCGCTTTTCCGAGCACTCAAGACCAAGGGCAATACCCCCAAGTATGGCCTGATCTACCATTCCTCCTTCATCGGCAAGACGGCGACCAAGAACAAAGGCAGGATCTCCAGGTTCCTCTCCAACAAGTGTTCCATCGCTTCCCGTATTGACAACTTCTCCGACACTCCCACAACCAAGTTCGGCGAGGCCCTCAAGAAGCAGGTTGAAGAGCGCATTGCTTTCTATGCCACCGGTGTTGCTCCAATGAAGAACGCCGACGCAATGGTAAGCACACCCCTCCATATTTCTAGGACACGGAATACGCAATGCTAATCAGCCCTTCCCAGACAAACGCAATGAACTCCGTCCTGCAGAACATTCAAGTCCCCGACCCAACCAAGGGCGCCGAAAGCGACGAGGAAGAAGCCGATGGTGTCACCTCCGCCGCCGTCGAACAAGCGCGTCGCCACAAGAAAGAGAAGAAGGAAAAACGCAAGTCGGACATCATGGACGTCGATGTCGACGATGCCGCCTCGAAGAAGGACAAGAAGAGCAAGAAGGAAAAGAGGATGTCCGAGGGCGGCGAAGTCAAGGCGCCCAAGGAGAAGAAGAGCAAGCGCAAGATGGACGATGGTGAGGGCGAGGGCGAGAAGAAGAAGAAGAAGAAGAGTAAGGCTTAGTGCTTCCTCTCCTTCTTTCGGATTCTTGCTCGTTTCTCACTGGAGTCTAAGGCGTTCACGTGATGGGCGGTAGGACTGGAATCTGGATCAGGGCGATCTAAATCATCTGGTCATGCGATCTCGGAGTATGGCGGTATAATGGGGGTTTCTCTGTGGCGTTTTCGGATAATTTCCCGCAGCTGGGAGCTGATGACGTTACTTAGGTCCTTTCGACAGTGTACATGAAACTCAATAGTCTAGTACTTGTGCCACTTCGGTCCTCCTATGCTCCTGTTGCACCTGCTATGGTGAGAGCTGAGACCTGCAACCCGTTATGAGAAAGAGGAGAGATGATACGAGGTTGGATGCATCCCGGGTGGCTCTACGATTCTCGGGTCTCGAGTAATTGCACGATGCCTAAGGGGAGGGCGTCAGTCGGCAGCTTAACAAGACATTTAACTTGAAAGCGTCTAATAAACCGGAATGCCCATCTCCCTCATTTCAAGTAAATCAGACTTGTAGTTCTCGGTGAATATTTCAGATTATCGACGCTAGTATAACCGCTTTTTTGATGTACACCCCCCCTAGCAGTCTGGCTACTAGTAGCTAGTCCTGGAGACCAACAACTCTTCGTAGTGGAATGGAAATGGAAAGAAACGCCCAGGCCATGCTTTGTACAAGAATTACGGAACTTCCGGGTATCTCTTCTGTGAACCTCACCTCAGTCCCCCTTACCTCACCTCAATCGAGCTCACCTCACTTCAGTCCAGTCCAACTCACCTAACTCAGTAAACCACGTCCAACTCAACTTCCTCCACTACTCTCCAATCTCCGCGCTCCCCTCTCAAAGACCTAATTCGCAACCAACCTCTGCGCCGCCCCACTCCCCACAACCCTTCCGGCAGTCTCCGCCCCCTGCCTCGCAACCGCACACCACCGATCCCTAACCGCCACAACCTCATACGTGCCCTCCCTGCCCTCCAGCGCCCTAAACTCATACCCCTCACTCCTCTCCACCTTGGTCTCCAGCACCCTTGCCTTCTTCCCCTTCTTCACGTTCTCACTCCTCGTATACGTGAATTCAAAGGGCGGCGTTCCGCCGAACTCGAAGAGGATTTCTACGGTGCCGCCTTCGTGGATGTCTTTGACGTCTGTGCGGCCCTTGGAGAGACGCGCCGAGGGGAGAGGGTGAATTGTCTTGCGCAGAGAGACGTGCGTGTTGCGGCATTGGGACGCGCTGTCCGCGAGGCCGGTGATGGCAAAGGCGCCGGGGAGCTCGGCCAGACGGCGGAACGTTGTATCGGGCGCGTGGGCGCGCTTCTCGACGCCTTCGAAGGTGTAGTAGACGCTGAAGGGGGCTTTGCCGGCGAGGGTGAAGGAGAGGCGGTCGCCGACGCAGTAGTCGGTTTGGGATTCTAGCGGCGCGATGGTCGGCGCGTTGTGCACCGAGACTTGGACTTTGGGGGCCGGGATGGCGGAGGATTTGCTCTGGCAGCCGCGGGCGTCGCGGACTTTGCGGATGGAGATGTTGGATTGGCCGAGGGGGAGGTGGTGGGCTGGGATGCGGATGTCGTGGGTATGGGAGGGGATGTTGGGGATGGAGATGCGGTCGGGTTTCATGGTGCCGCCGTTGCCGCTGTGCTTGATTTCGATGTCGAGGGTGAAGGGCGGCACGCCGGTGAGCTTGACGGGGATGCTGTCTAGTGATGAGGCGTCGGCTGGGCAGTAATTGTAGTTCTTGCCGGGATGAGTGAAGACGGCGGTTGGGCGGGAGTTTACGCGCTGCTGGACGATGAGTGGCTCGATGGGAGATCGCGGATCATTGTCGTAGTTTGCGTCGCTGAGAGCCGTGAACTTGTACTCGACGGTTCCAGCAAGCGAAGTATCCATGCGAATGGAAGCAGCGGTTTGTGCAACATTGAGCTCCTTGACCCGCATCGAGCGAGTGCCTTGTTCAAGCTTGATGTGCTCTTCGTACTTTGCATCAAAAGGCGCCGAGCCTGTACACTGTCAGGATACCTGCCAAAGAGTGGATGAACATTCACTTACCAGTAAACGAGACTTCAAAGGTATCCTCATCACCCTCACAAACGGCCCGCTTCTCATATTTGCTACCCTTGAGCTCCATCAGGGCGCCTTCAGCAACCTTGACTGACGGTCGAGGCACCCACACAACGTCGAAGATGGAAGAAGCTTCTTCAATTGAACCCGGACATGAGGCGTCATTGACCTCGACGAGCTTGTAAGTGCCCTCTGTATTGACCGAGATATGGCCATTGGCACTTCTCAAAGTGACATGCTTCGGAGCATGGTCCAAATTCTGGTACTTGATAGTCCATGGGCCCCTGCCGGTAAGGCGCAGCGGTAGTTGCACATCTTTACCTTGCAGCGATCGAACGTCGAATTTTCCGGCGATAGAATTGAAGGACGCCTTGGGTCGTTGTCCGCGAACAGTGAACTTGACCTCATCATTGAGGAACTCCTTGCAACCCACGTTGTCGGTAACGCTGGAAAGAGAAAGTGTATATTCTCCACCGTTGGTAAGATGATCAGTGCTGATGGGGTATTCTTCTGACTCGATGTTATCAATCGTTTTCTTGGTTCTCCTGCCACCATGAACGAGCTCGTATTCAAGAGACCAAGGCGCTTCTCCCTGGAGTCGGATTGTGTACGAGATGGGCTCGCCAAAGCAAGCCTCCTTCGTTCCATGGCGGTCGATGAAATGCGCAGAGGCAGACGGCTTGACATCTTGCTCCAGAACAAGGTTCTTGGAGGTGATTGGATGACCTTTGTACACCGCATCACTGATTCCAATGAAGGCATAAGTATAGTGACCGGCTTCTCCGGGTGTGAGATCCAGCTGTCCTCGGATACCGTCAATTCTTTTGCTCTTGCTCTCTGCATCCTTTGAACCGCGCTTTTGAATGGTATAGTCAACGTCAAAGGGAGGACTGCCAATCATATCGAGAGCGACGCGGAGACCAATTGCATTGTCTGCACACCTATCCGTGATTTTTTCTGATGCAATCGCGAGGTCTGGTTCCGGAGGATTCTCGAGCAGGATCGACGCAGGTTCCAAAATCTCCCCTGAGCAAAATTCATTGCTGACGAATTTCAGCGTGTAAAGCCCAGCCGCTGAGATCATCGGCTTTTGCGAGGTGTATTTCAGAGATTCCTTCTTCAGCTGAGCTTTTGGACTGTGCTCACCACTTGGAAGCATCTCTTCCTCGGGCGTGAAAAGGTACTCGATCGTATGGGCTGAAGTGGCCTTGGTGTCCTTGCCCGTCGACTTGTATCTGATTGGCATTTGCGCATAATCGCCACGTGCCACTTTCAGAGATCCTTGAATATTCGGGATTTTCAAAGAAAGACCAGGGCGCTCATGGACCGCAAACGCTTGGTGAAGCTCTTGCGAAACTGCATGTGGTGCATCGCGATCGTCTGCTCTAAAATTGACAACATTCCCCATAGCATCCTGCACCTCGTCCACCGAAAACATCCATTTGCCACTGTGGGTGAGAGTCTCGTTGAGTGGAACAATCACCTTTTGCGCCCGTGCCCAGGAGACGTCGATTTGGTCCCTTTGGACCAGCATGTCGGATGTCTGCTGTCTTGCCAGTGGTGAAACGAATTCGTCTGGTTGTATGCTTTGGAAGGATGCTTCGCGCTCGAGTTCGTTGACCATCTGCCGGTATTTCATCTTCAACGGAGGAACGCCGATGACCTCTACCGCAACATCGGACAATTCTCCCCTGCATTTTGCTTTGCTGGTCGGCTTGACGCGAGCTTGAGGACAGCTCACTACGGTCAGTTCGGTGTTCCGCGTCTGGACCTCGAGGTTTGTCTCGTCGATGACCTTGCGCATAATGTACATTCCAGGCCTCTTGATCTGGTACCGAAGTATGATCGGACTGTCGCCGTCTGTGGCCTTGGAGAGCTTCTTTGCCTCGCTCTTCATTTTCCTGATTTGCTTGCTAGTGATCTTGATCATTTCAAATTCCGATGTATCCAAGTCAATGCGCTCCAGCTCGATCAGTTTAGGATTCGTTTGGTTGATCTGAAGGGGAACGTCTATGTGCTTGTGTAGTCCTCCCAAGCAGAACGGCTCGTTGTTCGGATTCAGAGTGGCAGATCTAGAGGGGTTAGCTTATCCGCAACATACAAAATAACAGAAAGAACTTGCCCCTCTGGGAGAATATGGATGATCTGCTTTCCTAGAAGCAAAGAAGAGTTGTGAAGCACCTCCCCAGGCTTGACTCTTCGCTCCGAGATGGCCAGTTCGCGATTGTACACAAGCTTCGTCAAGCCCACAGTCCATGCCAGAACTGGCGGGAAGATTTGGAACATGAGCATCCCATCCAGGACAGCATGTGCGAGGAACAGACTCCACATAACCGGTTGCGACCACTCCAGCCATGGTATCCTCAGCGCTGGCAATCCAAACATGAACATGAGGTCGATCAACACCCATTTCATGAACTGCCAGAAGGCTTCTGTGTCATCTTCCAACAGGCTCCAGAAATCCATGAACCGCCATGCCCACAGCGCTGCATAGGCGGCTGCTGCTAGGCGCCTCTGAGTTGCGGGGTCTACAACATCGAAAGGAATCACAGGTGATTCTTGCTCTGGGTTGTTTTCGAGAGGCCTCACAGGAGGAGCTGCTTTTCGAAGAGGTGATATTGCAGACGGGTCTCGGCGGTTGGTCTGGGGCGTCGGCGGATATGCTGAACGAAGGCGCGGAGTGCCGTTCATTGCATCCCGTGTTGTAGGAGAGTCGAGATAAGGTTCATGAGGTTGCAGGAGTTGCGTAGACGGTCGGAGGTTGGTTTTTGGGCGACTGCAGAGCGACGGCGTAGAGAGTTGAAGTTTGGTTTGGGTTGCGCGTGCTAAATGATTTGCTTCAACCAACGCGATGTTTTGACGATGGTCGTTGCATAGGGCTGAACAACACCAGCACCCCCGAGTCATGCTCTTCAAATTACGCGACTCATCCATCTTATGCTCTGTGCTCCAAACCTTTCTCCTTTGCAACCGCTTCACCCATTTTATTCCATACCTAACTTCCAGCAAGCTACATGTACCTGACCACAGCTCTTATATAACCCTTCTCGAATAAGATATATGATTTGGAACATTGTATGAGCAAAATTACCTATTTCGACCTAGCGCCCGCGTGGAATCGGTCTCTGTTTCCACCACAGCCTTCTAGCAAACAATCTACTGTCGGCATTACCTCAGTTGCACGTGTTTGTGACCGCAGCAAAAGCAGTCCGCAGAATCTCACCCGACCTGAATTTCTCTCCTCGACATGCTCCTCACCTACCTATCCGTGCAACCTCTCTCATATCAACCTTGGACATTGAACTCTTGACGCGCGAGCCGGCTTCGACGTGGACTCCGACCATACTCTTCTTAAAAACACCATGCCTTTTAAGAAGCAAAAGCGTGAAAGCAATCCAGAGCTGGTTGGTGAATCCAACGGGACGGCAAATGGCACCCATACAAACAATCTCACCATTAAAGAATACCCGAATCCAGCTTCAGCGGCAGCCACCGCCGAAGATAGAAACAAATGGCAGGGCTGGTGTGAGATTGAATCAGAGCCGGTACGATGCCCCTTACTCCTCACCTTGGACTGCTTTCTTCGTGCTTGACTAACAATATTCGCATAGGCCTTTTTCAATGTCATGTTGAACGAACTTGGCGCGCCAGGAATCAAAGTTCAGGAGATGTTCTCTTTGGACGATGAATCACTCCTTTTCCTTCCGTAAGCCTTTTCCATCTTACACCTCTTATGCATGTCAACAGAATGGCTAACCATTGCCCAGGAGACCGGCGTACGGTTTGATATTCCTCTTCCAAGCCAACAGGCCTGAGCCCGAAAAGCAAGGCGAAGAGGAAGTTTGCCCAAACCACGTCTGGTTCTCTAACCAGGTAAGTTGGAATCAATATCAAATTTTCTTCGCTTCTAATCTAGTGCACCAGACCGGCGGACACTCTTGCGCCACAGTGGCAATGCTTAATGTTCTCAACAACATCCCGCATATGACGCTTGGAGAGGAGCTCCGTACTTTCAAAGAATTTACTGCTGACTTTACTCCTGTGCTCCGCGGCTACCAACTGGAAAACTTCCAATTCGTGAAGGCGATCCACAACTCCTTCGCAAGAAAGAAGGACATGCTGAACACCGACCTCGGCATGGAGCAGCGGTACAACGCTCGCAAGAGGAAGCGCAAGGAAGTCGACGACGAAGAGCAAGAGCCCGTCTACCACTTCCAAGCTTTCGTGCCCGTCAACGGCGACGTTTGGAAATTGGATGGCATCGACAGCAACCCGGTGAAACTAGGGACGTACGATGAAAACGTCTGGTTAGACGTTGCCGCACCCCTGTTGAACGATCGCATGGCCCAGCTTGCCGCTGAAGGCATCAACTACAACCTCCTTTGCATGTCCAAGGATCCACTCATCACGGCACGGGAAGACCTCGTAAAGAATATCATGACGCTCCAGGCTATCGAGAAACGCGTTGCGAAGCTCGTGCCCGATTGGCAGGACAACTGCCTTACGCACTGTGGCACAGACAGCGCAATGAACGACTTCCTCGACAGAATCGACGGTCCGAATGAAGACTACGGTATTACAGAGGCCATGATAAATCCGACCTCAGAGCTCGCAGACCTACCAAAAGATCCCCAGGAGGAGGAGTTCGTCGAACCCCCCGTCGTCCTATGGAAGAAGACGATGCAAGAACAGACGAAGCTGAGGAACGACGTGAAGCGAGAGCAACTTTCACAGCAAGCAGACTCGGAGAAGGCGACTGGACGACGCCATGACTATGCTCCTACCATCCAGATGTGGTTGAGGATGCTGGCGGAGAACGAGACGTTGCAGGAGTTGGTCGAGAAGGCGGGATATGTGTGATGCGCCGAGCAAAATTGCTGCTGGAAGGGGGGGGGATTGTAGCATGGTGCAGATGCATAGCGATGGAGTTATGGCGGTACTTGATGGGAGTCATCGCAATGTTTTTGCATGCGGGTTGGCGCAATAGTAGGATGATAATCTTTGACTTTACTGGAGAACTCGTATATTAGGTACATGCTCATCCGAGTCTATACCTAGAACAAGATGCCGCGTTTTTCCTCATTGTAAATTCAGGGGTGGACTAGGTACCCTCTTCCACGTACATTGATATCTTAGAAGCCCGTGAATGACTCCTATAATCATGTTTCATAGTCCAGAAGGTGACATGCATGTCAGCTCGTAGCTTGGTACGACGGTTTGGTTAGCGAACCGGTCAACAACGGCATCTGACTGAAATTTTATACGCTATCGGCTATAAGGAATCTGACGGGTGGTGAGAATTGGGCCCCGAGACCGTGCTTCCCTGCGCTCCCGAAGATTGTGGATAATAGGATGAGAGGTGGGTATCGAGAGGGAGTGTTGGAGTCCGTGTCCAAGGATTGTGGATAGGAGCAAATCTACTAGAGTACGAGCCTGTTCTACTCAGATATATGCGGACTTCATCGCTACATCGAGACTACTAAAAGCCTAAGGTACTTTGACGCTCTTGTCTCTGTTTAGTACAGAAGTAAATATTGGTAAGGCTGAAGCGGCTATCTCGATGGCGCTCGGGCTGTGACGATATAGTTCGGATGGTCGGCTTCGAGTCGCCGACGAACTATTTCCTCCCCTTCGCGACACACGGCACAGTGACCGCACCGAGCGACGCCCTTTCACTGCCGCTGCACTTTTACTCTCTGTATATAGACCGAGCCTCTCCCCTCTTACTGTAATCCTAATACCCCTATCCACCCGCCAACATGGCCAGCAGCAATGACCTCACCAAGGTCGACTCCTTCCAGTACCCCTCCGGCCATTGGGCGCATCTCTCCCCCAGCCAGACGACCGCACTCGAGGAGTTCAAGAAGATCTGCCAGGAGGAGGGATATTATACACCGGCAACAGAAGAGGGAAAAGCTGCAAGTCACGATGACGGGACTCTACTGTGAGAAACCGCCCATGTCCTGTGTGTGTGCTGTAACAACCGCTTATATTCGTCCATGATTTAGCCGCTACCTCCGTGCGAGAAGATTCGATCCCAAGCTGGCGTTTGCACAGTTCAAAGATACTGAGGATTGGCGGAAGAAGAACAGCTTAGAAGAGCTGTATGAGACTATTGACGTGCAGGAGTATGACGAGACCCGGCGGCTGGTAAGGACTCGATATATTCAATATCTCCAGGAGCATTTATTGAGAACTTGCAGTACCCCCAATGGACAGGCCGCCGCGATCGCCGAGGCATTCCTCTCTATGTCTTCGAAGTCAGCCACCTCAACTCCAAAACCGTATCTGCATACGAAAGCTCCGTCTCCAAAGTCCCTCCCCCCACTGGCAGCGATGTTCCGACCAAGATGCTGCGACTGTTCGCCCTCTACGAGAACCTCACACGCTTCGTCATGCCTCTGTGTTCTGCCATGACCGACAGGCCGCATACGGAGACGCCGATTACCCAGAGCAACAATATTGTGGATATCTCGAAGGTTGGGTTGAAGCAGTTCTGGAACCTGAAGAATCACATGCAGGATGCCAGCACGCTGGCTACTGCACATTATCCAGAGACGCTAGACCGCATATTTGTGCGTGAAGCTGCTATCAGTCGAGAAAGCATAAGACCTTACGCTGACCCTATCCCCAGATCATCGGCGCGCCATCCTTCTTCCCCACAGTATGGGGCTGGATAAAGCGCTGGTTCGACCCCATCACCGTCTCCAAAATCTTCATCCTCTCCAACGCAAACATGAAAAAGACGCTAGAAGAATACATCGACCCAGCCAACATCCCTAAGAAATACGGCGGCAAGCTCGAGTTTGAGTTCGGCATGATGCCTGTTCTTGACCCGAGCTACGAAGCCAATATCCAATGGGTCGCCCCCGCTGTTCAGAAGGGCGAACGCACAATTCCTAGCGGACCTATCAAGTGGCGCGAACACGCCGATGGCAAGCTCGAGGCTGTTGCTGTTGGCACAGAGAACGGGAAAAAGAGGGAACAGACCATCGCGACAGTCCACAGCGACATCCGCGGGCTTGCAGGAATATCTCGCACGAGTTCCTACTTCAACACGCCAACCACCGCCGCCGCAACAAGTAGTTTCGGCGCGCCCTTGTCCGAGCAAACCGACATGACGACCTCAGGAATCGCCACCCATCCCCCTGAATCCCAAACTGTCACCCCAGGCACCGAATCCCCCAAAGAAGACATCGCCGGCGGCATCCTCCCTCGCACCTCCATGTCCCCCACCTCCCCGCGCGAAGGCACATCCGCAACCCGCTTCGAGCAGCAAAACCAGACCCTGGCCGCCGGAACCCTCGAAGCCGGCACCCCGGCCGTCCGCGACAACGGTCTCGGCGATAAGACGGCGACCATGGAACCTTCGACCGTGGGCCAAGCGCCCAAGGACGTCGGTGTTCAGAGCGCCGAACCGCCCGCCGCGGAGACGCAGCCGGGATATGTCGAGCAGGCCAAGGAGGTCGCGGGGAATGTTTATGAAGGCGCCGTCGGTGGGGTTACGGCTGCGATGGGGGCGGTGGGGTTGGCGGGGGCGGAGAAGAAGAAGGAGGATGAGACGCCGGTTGTTGAGGATAAGGGCGATGAGAGGGTTGATGGGATGGAGGGGGCTAAGGTGGAGGAGTTTCTTAGGAGTAAGACTTTTGAGGGGAAGCCTGAGGTGGCGAAGTGATGTTGATTGCCGTGTCGTTGTGGAGGGGTTTTCTGTGATGAAGTGCTGATTTTGAGATTCTTAGGCGGCGAGAGCGAGAGCGAGCGCGAGCGTAAAAGCGTCGGCGATGACGAGCGCAGCGTATACGCGGTTGGGTGTTGCAATTGCTGGATTTTGCGGTTTGGAAGCTCGCGGCGCCATCCTCGTCGTTTACGCCGTCCGTCGAGGCTCCGGTAGACTGGCGTGAGGTTGGAGGAGGGAGAGACAAGAAGGAGAGGGATATGAAAGAAGGGGTTTTGCTGGATACTGCGGCTAATTGTATGGAGGGCTGAGGCTGAGCGAGCGACAGGATAGCTGCTGGCCGTCGGCGTCCTCAACGAAACGGACATGGAAGATACATACTTTACCTACATACTTCCTGAAACTCTGCATAGTACCGGAGCAATGACTCTAAACGATAATATATCTACATACATTCCTCTGCATACCTCGGTTCAAGTCTCTATATTTTAGGCTATTCACTCTCTATCCAAACTGGCTAGATACCAGTATTCTCCCACAAAAGAATTACCTTTACAGCATATCCTCCTCATCCTCCACTCCAGCCTCCCCACCCTCCTCCTTATCACTTCCTCCCTCATCCCCACCGCCCTCCCCCTCCCTCACCTTCTCCCCACCCCTCCCCTTCCCCTTCCCCTCCTGCCTCCCCCACAACCCCGCCAAAAAAAAACCCGTACTAGCCTCCTCAACCCCCTTATCCTCCCTCCGTCTCAAAAACCGCGGAAACCTCAAACTCAACCCCCGTTCCTGACTCACCAGCCCCAATGCGGCGGTGTAAGTGGGCGAGAGGGTGACGTCTGCGAAGGCGATTTCCCAGACTTCGTGCGGGTGGAACCATATGGAGGGGGCGGGGCCCGTGTAGGATATGTAGGGGGGTTGGGCGGGGAGGGTGTTTTTGCCGATTATGTTGGGGGGTTGGGCGGGGATGGGTGGGTTTTGGTCGTCGTCGTCGTCGTCCTCAGAGGAGGAGTCGCTCTCGCTGTCGGCGTTGGATTTCTCATCTTCTCCCACTGCTTCAACTTCCTCATCCCTCCCCTCCTTCCCACCCACCTCTCCTCTCACCTCCCCACCCCCCGGATCATACCGCCCCCTCATCTCCCTATAAAAAGCATCACTAAACCCACTCATACACTTCGTCACCGCCTCCAACCCGCCCGTCTCTTCGTTCCGCACCGCCAACAGCACGGGGCTCCACCACTTTGCTTTTCGCCCTTGGCCGTGCCAGCCCGCCACGGGGATCAGGTCTAGTGTATCGGAGGCCGAGGTGTTGTAGTCTTTTTTGACTTTGAGCCACGAGTCGACGCGCCGGTCGGGGGTGTAGGTTGAGGGGAGGGGTTTGCGGCGGGATTTGGGGGCAGAGGGGACGGAGGGGGGTGGGGCTTTCTTGGAGGGTTTGGGTTTCTTGGGTGTGGGTTTGGATTTCGATGATGCTGGGCTCGGCGGCACTGGCTTTGCAAGACCATCTTCTATATTGAGTGTGTCTTCTTCGTCGACATTTGCGAGGAGCTCTGGATTGGGGAGGTTATCGAGGATCTTGACCATGATGCCTTCGCATTTCGAGTCAATCGCCTTTTTGAAGAATGCCGAGACGGCTTCTGAGTCTTCGGATGTGGCGTCCAGACTTTGGACCCAGGTGAAGTGGTTTGGGATCTCGACGAACAGACTCCGTAATAAGCTCCTTCGCTCGCGGAAAGGTCTGTCCAGGAGTTCTTCCCCGTTCAGGTACATCAGATCGAAGGCGAAGAGACAGACTGTGATCTTGACACTACCAATCACGACGTCTTTCCTCGCGCGGTTGGACAGAGTTTGAAAAGTCTTGAGCTCTCCACTCTGTTCATCCACAGCGACGACCTCTCCTTCCAGGATGAAACTTTCCACCCCCTCGCCTCGGATCTGAGGCACCAGCGCAACCAGATCGGGATACTTATCCGTCATCAATTCTAAATGCCTCGAGAAAATCGTAACTTTGCCCTGCTTATCGCAATGGACCTGCGCGCGCTGTCCATCATACTTAAACTCGCAGCTAAAATCCCTTCCTTGCAGTTTCGTAAGCATCTCCCCCATGTCGCGGGTGATACTGCCCAACATAGGCCGTAGAGGGATATGCAGAGCAAGCCCGCAGCGCAACAGCAGTTCGTCGCAGACGCCGATCTCGAGGAGTGTGGGAACAAGGTCGTTGTAGTTTGGGCGACGCGCGAAACAGGCTTTGACAATTTCTTCGTTGCGGGAGTAGAGTTCGGTGAGGTCTTCCTTTTTCAGCTTTGCGAGGGCGGTTTGAGATCGTGTGGAGAATTCTGCGTTTGTTGGGCGGGAGAAGAGGAAGGCTCGGGAGAGGGCTATTAACATTGTTGTTTTGACGGCGCCGATTCGAAGCTACATCTGGTCAGACGTGAAAGTGAATAGGAGAGGGGTTCAGTCGGCTTACATGTTGGACCAGAGTTCGCACAATGTATCTGCTCTCCTCCGCGCCTCTGGCATCTTGAACGAGACGTTCGACGATCCTCTGCTTGTTCTCGACAGAGCCGGTTCCCGTGCTCTTTGCAATCTTGACAAGTGAGTCGAAAACGCTCTTGATTGTCAAGGGCTTCGGCTTCCTCAACGTGAATGACTGCCGCTTCTTGGCTTCAAATGCAACATCCCCAGCATCGCCGTATTTATTGTAGAGCGTCTTCAGACCGGCGTTATCCAAACCGCATACCTTCTTCAGCGCCTTTGATATAGCCGAACCTCCCAGACCGAGTTCAAGATCGATGTACGGCGGCGATATTGAATTCGTAGCCAGCCACACAGCAGGAAGTAGGCTCTCAGGGTCGGCTTCTATAATCGTCCGGAGGAGATTCACAAGTGTGTCCACAATCTTGATTCTGCTCTGCGTGCTGTTTACCAACACGAAACATCTCGTCAATAACGCATATGTAGCATGTCCTTCGTCGCTTTCCCAGTGCTTTTGTAGGCCTGGTGTGTACTTCTGGGGATCGAACTTCAGAGGACTCTCGTCGAAGGGGATGTTGGCGGTGATGGTATCTTCAGCTGTCGCGGTCGACTGGAGAGTCAATGTATTAGGCTGGAGATGCGGTTTCGCTAGCGTCTTGTCTGGTTTTCGAGTTTGGACGACCGCTTCAGTATGTCCATTGCCTGATCCTGTCCCATGGCTGTCCTCCAAGATACTCTCTTGTGGTTCAGACGCTGGTACGTTTCCAGTCTCTCCATTCTGACGCTCTCGCTCTTCCTTGTCCCACTCTTCCTGCAATTTCCGCGCATAGTCCTCATCACTCAGCGTGGTGTTCTCACCCGGATTGCCCACTGTCTTAGAAATTCCATCCTCGGTGGGAGCAGGCTCCTTAGACTTCTCTTTTGCGGCATCCTTCTGCTTTGCGAAGAAGTAATCGAGACTCCGAACGGGTTGTTCTGTGGATTTATGGTCGTTCTTTTTGCGTCTTTTGGCTGGACTGCTCATGTTGGAGCGCGACTGATAGAGGACGTGGATTGCATGTTGCGATTCTAGAGTCGAAGGTCGGGAGTTGTCTGGTGGTGTTTCCACGCGATCACGACGCCATCATCGTCATCTTTCGGCGGAGACGCGAGACGCGATCCCTGCACGTGCTGGCGATCACGGAAGCTTACCTTAGCCTTTGGGACACCAAAGGAGTAGAGTATCTTTAATTTCTATCTCGTTATGAGGCGACCATCGAGATGGTCAATCTCTATGGTCAATCTCTCGACTACTTTCAAGGAAATGATGAGAAAGTACAGAACAAATGGACTCGGCTTCATCTTGACATCTTTCATCCGCTGCACTAAAATGCTGGCAATACAAACGAAACTCCGAGAAGTGATATATCCTATGCCGCCGACTACTATTTACAGTTTTGTACACTCGCCAGGAAGACGTATTAACGGAGTGGCCCATGTTCGTCAAACACGGAAAGGTCTCGTGCAGAATTCCGAGTCGATCAAAAGTGCTCGAAGTATAAATCTCCTTATCTCGGCCTAGCACATTGCTCGATGTCTTTGCGACTATTCATGTGGACTTTCCACCTTTGTCAGGTCAAACATTCTTCAAGTCCAGGAGCTCCGGAGAGGATCGCTTTCGATTCGCCGCTTGACACAATCGCCCCGTAGACCCAGCAGTATGAACGAGATTGTCACTCCGCACTAAGCAACCATCTAAAAGCCTTTAGACTTCAGAAACTTCGAGACAGCTTCAACATGAAAGCCCTACGAGTACCCATCAGCGTTTGTTCCTATTCAAGCCGGGCTCATCGTGAATTCAAGCACCTACCTTGGCCATGATATGATTGTTCACACTGTTGATCTCTACACGTTCCTCTGGAAGGCCCAAAGAAGCGATCAGATCCCTTCTCAGCGCAGCAATATCTCCGCTAATATGCTTTATCCGTGTATGATGCAGATTTCCACCCCGCCTTTGAAGTTTGTAGACCGGTAGCCCGCCAGTCCACGTTCGACCCACATGGTAGGGAAGGAGGGGCCCTTCTGGGGGAGTCCCACTGTCTCTTGCAAGGGTCTCTGAGCCCCCTGGGGAGTCTGGGGCGGTTCTATTTCCTTCTAGGCCGTTTGGGCTCTTCGCCGATGTGGAGAAATTCGCGGAGGGTCTACGGCGGGCCCCAACTCTTCGAAATGGTGTCTGGGAAGATTTTGCTCCAAAAGCAGATGGAGCCTTTTGCTGTTGTGTCTGGGGGGATGTTGCACGGACAACTGATGGAGTCTTTCGCTGTCGTTTCTTGGTGGATTCCGCGATAGATTTCGCACCAGCAATTGATGGGTTCTTTCGCTGTCGTGCTTCGATGAATTGCGGACGGACAACTGATGGATTCTTTGCCTGTCCTTTCTTGATGGATTCCGCGATGCGCTTCTCATGAGCAATTGAGGGGGCCCTTGGCAGTCGAGCATCGATGGATGTTGGACGGGCAACTGTTGGGATCTTTCGCGGTCGTGTCTTGATGGCTTTTGGAGCAGCGTGTGATGGGATCTTTCGTGGTCGTGTCCGGAGGCGATTCAAGAAGGCAATCTTCAGCAATGGGATCTCCATAGGAGCATGGCGCTGAAGTGCTGCAGAAGTGAGCGCCTGATCAATTGAATTGACACTGAGAGACTTACATGAATCCCAGGCCAGCGAGGCCTGGAAAGGAGGCCGAAGGTGTGGGGTTGAAAATTTCGCCTCTGCTCCAGGACCGACAGCACGACTACGTATCAATCGCGCGAGCGGTTGTGTAGATGCCATTGGGATATGGTGCAGAGATTCGCGACGGTGAAGCTGTTGATCACACGGGTCGCCGTGTTCGAAAAGCGTGCAGGGCTAAGAACCGTCTTGTGCCGTCAAAACTCTTGGCGAGATCCGGCTCGCACTTCGCGGGACAACCACCAACAAAATCTGTCCCACTCAGAATCCGCGACAGCAACCCCACCCACCATCTCTCGGTCCACAGCTCAGAGCAATACAACCCGGAAAGATCACAACTCGACATAACCCACCTCACCAACTTACGCGACCGCCACCACCCATCATGGCGGACCAGGACATCGCCAGTCAATATGACTTGCTGCCCAAAATGATCCAATACCTCGACCGACACCTCATCTACCCTCTTCTGAACGACCTGGAAGATTCGCCAGACGTCACCAAGATGAAGTTTGAGCTTCTCAAGCACACGAGCATGGTCGACTTTGTGGGCGAACTCGACAAGGAGATCCAAAACCTGGGCGAGCGACCGAAATCATACGACAAAAAGCGCGACGATGTGATCCAGCGGCGGATACAGTTCGAAGAGGAGACCGACAAAATGAGGAGTCTGCTGGAGGACGCGGATGTAGTGGGCAATCTAAGGAGCGACAAGGTTGCTAATTTGACCTACCTGAAAGAGAACCATGGAGTCACGGTGGAGATGGTGAACATGCTCTACGACTTCGGCCAGTTTCAGTATGATTGCGGTGCATACCCTCCCGCAGCTGAGACCCTTTACCAGTTCAGAGTTCTGGTAAGGCGCTCCTCGAGTCTTGAATATTTCACCTGCTTACCTTGAATTCAGTCAACGGACAACGACAAAGTCGCCGCGGCCACCTGGGGCAAGCTTGCTTGCGAGATTCTGTCCCAAGAATGGGAGTCAGCAATGGAGGAGATACAGAAAGTCAAGGAGAACATCGATACGCGCCTTTTCAACAGCCCGCTTGCCCAGCTGCAACAACGGACATGGCTGCTCCACTGGTGTCTGTTCCCCTTCTTCAATCACGAACCATCCCGCGACGCCCTTCTCGAAATGTTCTTCTCCCCGTCCTACATCAACACCATACAGACCCTCTGCCCGTGGCTGCTGCGGTATGTAGTGGCAGCTGTGATAACCAACAGGAGTCGCAGTCGCCAGAGCAACAACTACCAGAAGCAACTGAAGGATCTCGTGCGGATAGTCAGGCAGGAAGGATATGAATACTCCGATCCCCTCACAGACTTTGTCAAGGCGCTGTACATCGACTTTGACTTTGAGGAGGCGCAGAAGAAGCTCTCAGAAGCCGACATCATCCTCAGGAGCGACTTCTTCCTCGGCGCAACAGCAGATGCCTTTGTCGATTCCGCCCGCCATCTCATCTCCGAGTCATACTGCAAGATCCATCAGCGAATAGACATCAAGTAAGACTCCACGCCTCTCCTTCTTATCTCTCCTGGCACAGAACTAACGCGACTCCCCCACAGAGACCTCTCTCTCCGCCTCGGCCTCAGCCAAGACGAAGGCGAAAAGTGGATCGTCAACCTCATCCGCGATACGCGCGTCGACGCAAAGATCGACTATCAGGAGGGCACCGTGGTCATGAACCATCCGCCGCAATCCGTCTACCAGCAGGTTATCGAGCGCACGAAGGGCGGCTTCTTCCGCACCCAGGTCCTCAGTGCTGCCGTGGCCAAGTAGTACCTTCGATTCCACGGGACGAGATGAGGCCGCTTTCAGCTGCTGCGGTGCGGTGGATTGTGGAGCGAGGAGAAGTATTGATGGGATCGTTGTGGAAACGTCGCCTCTCTTGCCATCCTCAATCTCCATCGCCATCCTCGTCGGCTTTCTTGGCGTTGTTTTCCCGAGCAAAAGGATTTTCTACTACTGACTACTGCCGTGCCTGGGTCGGACGACTTTGGACTGCGGAACGGTCGGATCCTTTAATGAAAGAGGAAGAGGAGGGAACGTTGCGGTTTGCACACGGACGGAGCTTCGGACTGCCGTGCGTGCAGCGAGCTGGCTGGCTGAGCTGCCTCGCGGAGGCGTATGCGGCCGCCGACTGCGGACATTATCTGCATCTCTTAACATAACGTTTGCACTGCGTAAAGTGAGGTGCGGCGGTACTTTCCGCTACCACAACATCTCCCTCTTCTTCATTGTTGAGGGTGAGACTTGACACTTGAGTGGGCCATGCATGATATGATGGCTGGGGTGCATGGGATCGGCGTTGTGAGGCTGATGCGGGTGTTGTGTTTACTACCTAGCTACCTATCTACCTAGCCTGCTACTTAGAAGAAGAAGGGTTATCACATGATTTGACCACTGATAGTACAGCGGTGAAGGAAGAAAGACATTGTGCCTTGTAGCCTAACGCTAACCTGACTCCTGAGCCTGATATCGGCCAGTTATGCGTATGACGATGGAGCCTTTTGTGCTCAAGCCTTTTCAGGGGTAAGTAAGACGGTTCTTCAAAGTTGGGCCTAGGCATTCAGCCATCCGTTCATTGTTGTTTCTCTTCATCATGTGTTTCCATGTCTTGCAACGCTTTCTGTTTCGTTTTGCCCGTGACTCGAGTGGACTCGGAGCACGGAACTGGCCCTGCGGGTTGGTGAATGTAAATGCGAATGCGGATACCCGCGTTGGTGAGTGACGTGTCCATGCCGTGCTCCTTTCCCTTGTTCTGTTCTGTTCAGTTCGAGTCCAGCGTCCCTACGCTCTGTGACCTTCTGTAGGCTCCCTCCCCTTTTGTGTTGTGAAAGCGCGGTCACGGCGTTTGAAACATTTGCTTTATGGATGTTTAAATAACGTGAGGATATGAAAAGAAAGGAGAAATACTCAAATTGCGGCAAGCAGGCCGAGGAAGCAATTGCGTACTGGAAATTGCCTTGGTTGGAGAGGAGATTATAGTCTTCAGATAAGTACCTAGGTACTCGTCCCCACGATGAGGTTGTGAGAAACCTAAGAGAAAACAAAACTCCTCGCAATTACTACAGTCAGCGAAGTTGAAAAGTATCAACCATTCCTCCCTCCCACAACCCTGGAGTCCGTCCCTCCTCTTCCTCCTGTGCAACGAAACATCCTCTTCCGCAGTTGAAACAAAAAAGGAGTGACGAATCACGCACGCACGCAACGCAAATACCTCCTTCCTTGCTTTCCTTTCTGGTTCCCAATCTGCACGACATCGCTGCCGTGCGGGTGTGGTGTGTGTGCCACGAGGCAGTTCGGGAGATCCTGGCCCCTGGGCGTGATGTCGTGGAACTGTGGTGGTGTGACGGCTCGAGGGAGGGTGGTACGGGTATGGTTTAGTAAGACCCACGGACGCTTTTTGGGGGTTGTACGATCTCGAGGAGGATAGGGGTGTGGGTGTGGGCGGTGAGATGGGTGGGGAGTATATTGTGGACTTCGTGGAAGACCGAGGTGGAGTTGAGCGGTTTTGGTAGAAGGGCGTTTTTGGGGAAAGGATGGGTGAAGTAGGCTTGGTAGGAGAGTGTTGTATCTGCTCTCCTCATCTTTCAATCCTCAAAGTCGATTATCCAACCATAACGCGTAAAAGAGACACAGGCGGAAACGAGAGAGAACTTCTGCCTTGTACTCGTGGGAAAGTGACTCGAGACCAACGAAGCTGCACAACTTGTACTGCAAAGCTAGTCTGGGGAAGCGGAAAGATACTCACACGGCAGCAGCCGTCCTGCTGCACTCTTCCTAGGTGTTTGAGGGCTGTGACCCGGTTGAGATAAACTGGGTAGGCGGATTGGGTCTGCTGTGTGGCTCGTTTGGGGTTGCCTTTCCGCTTTTGGTGTTGTGGGACTTTGAGCCTGTGACTTGATTTTGGGGGTGAATTGGACTGGGGGATTGATGGGTCTGTTGAGGCTACCTACTAGGTACAGTTGCTGGAGGAAAATAGTTTGCGCGAGTTTTGATGGAGATTGAAAGAGGTTTTACTACCTTTTGTTGTTAAAGTCTTTCGAGGTGGAAATCCCCTACAGTCTAGTCTCAACTCGCAATCCTCATCATTGAATCTCCTTTCGAGACTTCTTTAAAGACTACACTGCACCAGAACCCTCCCAGCACATCTCCACACACACAACCAAACCCCAACTCACCAGAATCATCCGCCCTTTGGACCCTCCTGCCCATCCGATCCACAACCGTACCACAACATCTCCACGCTGGCAGCAAAGGGTCTCAGAGAGACGCTCCAAGAGTCTGAGTCGAAAAAACCCTTCTCTGTTCGCCATATGCACCTAGAAGGCGAGGCTTACGTACGCCGCTGCTGCCGCTACAGGAGGTGAGTGGCGAGTATCCCGGTGCTCTGGGTGCAGTTGAGACATTGCTGGGGAGATGAGTGGGAAGGTGAGGGGGGGGGGTTGGTGGAAAAAGTGTGTTGATGTGGAGGGGAAATTTTGACTGGGAAGAGTGCGGGAAGATTGAAGTTCGTAATGAATGAAGACTTGAAAAGAATTTGGTGTTGTGAAGGTGAATTGTGCTTTTACTTACTCGTGGCTAGGGTGAAGTGTTTTTCTCCTCCTTCTTCAAAGAGTTCTTTCAGGGATACGGGCAGATTAGTCAAAGCTGGAGTGTACAGCCCTTTTCGACGTAATGGACTCGCAAGATTGAACTAGCTCTGATCATCTTTTCATTGCAATACCTCCAAAATCTCCACGAAGCGTCACCGGAGCCTTCGCCGCTATCGTGTAATTGGCCCCAGAGCTCGATTTAATACCGACCTACCTTATCAAGTCTGAAATCACCTCCCCACTCCTCATTCAATCACCGCAGCACCGAGTTGGGCCGGACTTGTGACTTGGACATCGAGTCCAATATCCAACATCCCACGTTGAAATCGGAGATCGATAAGATAATGTGGATACCTGCTTTCGAAGCAACACAAGAAGGATCCCAGGAAACCATCGGTGCGGTTACGCAAGCTCGCGTAACATTCGGGTGGCGAACTGGCGAGGAGGATGTTGTGAGGGGAGTGGGGTGGATGTGGCCGGTTGCGGGTTCTCGGTCTTGGAGTTTTCTCGCCTGTGGTTGCTGTTGCTGTGGTGTGGTCCCAGCGAGCTCTGCTCTGGCTTTTCTGCACACGCACACGCTGCGGTACTGATGTCTCAGACCCTGCCTACAGCGCAGCGCGGTGGTGTTCTACAGCTGCTGCTTTCTGGCCAAGAGAAAGCCGCGGACTTATTGTTGGAGGGGCTGGCTGCGGAGATTCTTCGAACCCTCCTTTGTTCGGAGCAAATAATACTGCATCGTCTAGATGTCACAGGTACAGCAGCGAGGGGAGAGATGGGCGCTCAGAAAGAGGAGACACCAGATTGGAAAGGAGATTTTGTGCAATGGTTCTGAGGGCTGTTGGAAAGGGTCTTTCTTGTGCTATCGGCAGAGTAGTCGCCGATGGTTCTGGTTGGACAGGTCAGGTCAAGGGTAGAGGTACGAAGACCCTTTTCCGCCACAGACTGTTGTGCCTGGTTTGGCGCTGGCATCTTCCGGAGAGGGTTGAGAACGGTTATTAGGAAAACAGTTGAAGAAAAGGAGGATTTGTAATTGGAGACTGGTGGGAACTTGAATGAGGGAGACGGATTGGCAATTCCATGTGTCAAAGGCTTCATTACAAATCTTTCACAAGATGGGGATTCAGACAGTCGGGAGTGTTCAGGCCATCTTCAGGTCGAAGATTAGAACAAGCTTCAGCACACGTGACATGCATCGTCAGATTCGTCACTTCGATGTCACACATCCACACATCTCCAGCCATGAGCAACCTCCAAGAATCGATCGTCGCCAAGCCGGGTGACCAGAAGTTTACGCCGACTGGTCATTTCCGAGGGGCAGGTGGAGACGCCAGCGCGGCGCAGGTTCGTGGAACACACCTTCAACCTCATGGCTCAAGGATTTGGAAGAGAAACGATTGAACGAGAAACGGATGGCCGTGGGCGTAGCACTGGGACGAACTGCGTGCTGCGGTTCGGGTTCTTCCTTACCTTTCCCTTGAACCTTATCGGAAGTTTCCTAATGCTACGTCCTAGCTCCTGCGGGGAAATTCTGATTACCTCAAGCAGCTCGCTCGCTGAAAGATGGGATGGGATGACGTTGGCCTGGTGAATGCGCTGCGGTACGCTAACAGCGATTCCGTAGGCTGGGAACCCGCTGTAGTTCTGAACTTCAGAGGGCGCACAGTTCTTTCCACTGGGACCGGGTCTATTAGAAACCACGCTTTTCGCAGGAGAGCCTGGGGAGAGAAGGGCAGATTGATGTCACATGTGGCTCCTCTGGAATGGGGCCCACCGCCCTCTGCATTGGGAATTCTTCCCAGCCCCTCGAGTACCGCGGCACCCCCTCCCGTTGATGTCGGGACGTTTTGGGCCCAGACGCGCGTTTTCTCCCCCTCCGAGAAACGATAAAATTGGAGATCAGATGATCCGGGTTTTCCCTGGAACTGATTGAGACTTCGCGTTGTGGGTATTTGAGACAAAAGGTTCAACACGAGGTTGGCAACCTTCTCCTGCTGTGCGGGAGAGTGGACGCATTTGGGTTCACAGACTCCACCCTTCTGTGCCTGCTCTGGTAGTGTGCCTCATTGGCCCATCGAAGTCGAGGCCGAATCCAAGGTCTGCCAACTGTCTTCGACGACGGAAATGCCCTCTTCCGCAGCTGCAGGGTCCCTTTCCTTTGACAGGCCTATGGGTCTGCTTGGACCCGTTGTTCGAGCGCTTGTTGATTGGGTACCTTCATCTGCTGGCAAGAGAAGTTCCTCGGGTCGTTCGAAATCGATACCAATACGGTGAAGAAGATAATACTGCAAGGCAGCAACTCTCGTGGACGGTACGAGAAGCACGGCATACTGTTGGCGTTGGGCGCTTACGCAGATTTCTGGTGGATAGACCCGTTTGCAGCCTCCAAAAACCTCACCTCATAACAGAATATCCCCGGGATTAGGTGGTTCTCCGCCTTCAATTGGTGGAGGAAGAAAGGGAAATATGGCTGCAGAGGCGTCTCTGAAGCAGAGCACCAGCATGGCCTGGACTCAGCAAGCTTTGCACAGAAGGGCGTTCACGGGATGTAGAGCTACCCCCCACCGTGGTACACAGTGGTTGCACGGCTGGTGGTGGGAGTAGTTGGGAAAGGGTGAAGGGGGTTGAGGAGCCACGGCAAGTTCCACACTCAGCGCGCTCGAGCCATGTTAAGATCTCGCGAATCTCAATCTGGGCTTGGCAGACGTTAGGTTCGATCGGACCGACGCAATGGGCAGCGGCGATTGGCGCAGCTGGTATCCCAATTGTTCAGATTCCCATCCACCCACCTCTCACTCCCACGCGCGGCCAGCGCATGCTCAGTGGGGCATGCTCGCAGAAAGCACACTTGCCCGTCCCCCGTCTCTGCCACACCCCTAACGCTCGCCCGAGCCCACACCACACCAACCCCGGGCCCAGCGCCATGAAATCCTTGGATGCCGTGGAATTCGGGCTGCCGCCCCATGCTCTGCCCCAATTCCCCCTCCCAGCTCCCCCCTCTGTGTCTGGGTGGCGAACTGCCGCTAATACTTCTCCTCATGTACCTCTGCTTTCCCGCTGCTTATGTTCCTTTTTCATCAAGTTGGAACTTTCCCTATTCGACTGTGCGTTATCACTCGTTTTCTCTCTCGAACATCACCCGCTGTTGGTTGAGATCCCCACATTACAACGACCACCAGCGAGCTCTCTGTTGCAAACATTCCGTCCCCTAGCTCTACCCAGGTACTCATCGCCGTCCTCCTGCAGTCCTACTACGTACCTACTATTTGAAATAGACATCCTTGGAGGCGATTGCAATCATTCGGCGAGCGATACGCGCCACTGACGGAATACCCAAGCCCTAGCCGTCAGCCCTGGCCGATTCATCAATCTGCAGGACAATCCATTAGCCTCGAGACAGTCTGGCCCGGCCAACTTACGAACAACGGGCTTTCAACAACGGACTTTGGAAGAACGGCGAGCGTTGCTGTTGCAAGGCTGCTACAAGGCCGCGCCTTCTTTTGAACAATCTTCCTCGAAAGCCACAACTTCATTTTTTGAAGCTACTGGCAGATCAACAATTAATTATTCAAGATTGAACAACCTCGGCGGCGCTAGTTATCTCCAGGCCGTGGCTAAGGCGCTTCCCCGGAGGTACTTCCACAAGTTCCTCGATCTGCACGTCCTGCGCATGCTGCGCTGTGGCCGTCTCGCCACCCCCAAGATCCTACAAACTGCCTCTTCTCCTGCCTCGACTTGCAGTTCGTCTTTCCTCCGCAACATCCTATCGTCGAGTGCCAGCTCGTCCTGAGTGCCATCTCACCGAGGACTTTGGGCTTATTATTTCATAGTTGCTTCGGCGGTTATCGCCGTCCGAGCCCTTCTTTCGCTCCGCCACGACTTTTACCCGTGTCGAACGGCGCAGTACTTCTGAAAACATCCCGAAGGACGGTTTATTATTCTCCGCCGACCATGCCTCCAATCCGGACCGCTTCGGTGGCAAAGCCAGTTCGAACCGAGCGAACGCACGAGGAGAATCAGGAGAGGTCAGACCCATTGCGTTACCACGTGCGACATTGCTTGCTGACAACGCCGACAGAGCCTACATCGCTGCATCGCGACGAAGCGACCGCAGCCTCGAGGCTCGCATGGAATCCGCCCGGCGCGCTTCAGATATCCACAAGAAGCGAACCGGCCGTGCTTTGCGCGTCAATGAGTCCGATGTCGTCAACGAGGAAATGTACGAAGAGGAAGACGACGACCTGCCCGCCCAGTACCGACGTCTCACGGCCCATCTCCATACAAACTCGATGGACTTCAACCGTCGCCTTCATGCGTACCTCGCAAGCCAGGCCGGCGTGCGCAATGCGCTACTCCATAATATTCCCTTTCAGTCTCAGCAGTACGCCAATTCACCACAATTTGCTCCTCATATGATGCAGCACAACATGGAGCAGCAGAACATGCCGTACCGACAGCAAATGCAACCGCAGATGGTCAACAGGTCACCGTCCAACTTTCAGCAGTCTCCATCTCCCAACCCAAACCAAGGACAAGTGAACCAGCAGACAAACTACCCCGGCTCGCCTCAAGGGCAGATGAATTTCCAGCACCAGTCTCCGTCAATGCCGGACGGATCAGGATTCCTGCCGTTCCAATCCGGCAGTCCTCTGAATTCTATGCCGGGTGATTCCACGGGAATGACGGGTTCTAGCAACACACCTCAGCCTGGTACATCCGCTCAAAGCATGCCATCACCCACTCGAACGGCATCAACCGCGACCCACTCCGGTCCCGAGACATCGAGCCCGCAGCAACAGATGATGAGTCCCTCATTCTCCCAGAACGGAATGATGCACTCGCCCTTCGTCTTCAACCCCATGAGCCCCAATTACAACACCAACATGATGCAACAATGGAACAACGACACCTCCGCCTCCTCCAACCCCTTCGGTCTCTTCTCCACCTCCCTCCCAGTAGAGTCCCAGCAACTCCTGGCCGGCGCCTTCGAGCCCCTCAACTCGTCCCTCATGCCCGGCGGTGACTTCATGCCGCAGCCTCAGCAGCAACAACAACAGCAACAGCCCTTCTACAGCTACAAACCCAACGCGGCGCCCATGAACCAATCCAGCCCGCGTTCCCGCGTCAACGTCAACACGAACATGAACCAAACCCTCGCCCCGGACGCCTTCGACGGCGTCGACCCTTCCAATCGGGCAAACTTCACCCCGCCATCGGCGACGCCCGATAGTATCGCCACGCCGTGGTCCACGACGTTTTCGATGGATGCGACGATGCCCGGCGACGAGGCGTATGCGGACTTTGATCCAGCGGTGCTGAAGCATGTCAAGACGGCGCAGAGTAGCGGACAAGTGACGCCGTTTGGCGAGGACTTTTTCGATTGGGGCGCTGCTGTGGGGTTGGAGAGTGCGACGCCGCACTAAGGGGGAAGTGGAGGATGGTGGTATTGGCGTTGAGGAACGCAACGCAACGATGGAGATGAAGACGGCGACGACTATCCTTCAGATCTGCTGCAACAGTTCACTCTCTTCACGCATACGAACCGGAAGAAGGCCATTCGGTGTTCGAAACACGTATATACACTGCCTGGAGACGGCTATCACGGATGTTCGCTTGCAAACGGAGGCCCAACGTACTCAAAACACCCGTGTCGAAAGACTCGGACGTCTTTGTACGCCATCCGTTCCCGTGCAACGCTCTTTCCCGGGACGACTGCGCTCCGCCATTGTGTAACGCAACTGCAAACACAAACGGAGAAAACCCTGATGCAGTTTCTTTGGCGATTTCTTCCCTCCACGTGGCCTCCATCGCATATCTCTCGGATAACATCGAGAGGCATATGCTGTGGGGGTATACACTCCCTTTCTACGCGCCGAGATGTCAGACCAAGCCAAACTCCTTTTTTTCGGCTTGGAGGTATACGCTCCCTTTTCTACGCGACGAGATGTCAAACCAAGCCAAGCACCTTTATTTTCTCAGCTTGGAGGTTTCATCTCTCACTTGAATTTACTCGTCTTCTCTTTAAACCTTTTCTTTCCCTCTTTTGTACGACCCTTTCTTTCACTCCCCTCTACGTAGTGGTTCCCGTTTTCTGTTTTGGCTGAGAGCCTGCGTATACCTCTTTGGGATATCTTAATTGGCTTTCGGATTCGGATTCGGGTTCGGGTTGAGTTGGGTTTTTGAGTTCTAAGCACCACGGAAAGCGGAAGCGGGGGCGAAATCGGAAAGCATGTGGTGGTGCTGGTGCTGGTGCTGGTGCTGGACAGGTTTCAATGGCGCCGAATGAAATTAGGGAGAGGAATGAACCACGTAAAATACTCTCAGTCGGTTCGGGTTCCGGGTGTTTTCTATTCTCTATTCTCCATTCAATTGATGACGATGATGACGATGATGAGGTTGGCGTTTGAGGATACCGAGTTGGGTGTCCTGTGCTTGAGGGAGGAGGAGACACGAGTTGTAGGCGGGAGGAACTTCATTGAGCGGAGCGGGAGGTTGTAGTTTGGAGATACCTACCCTACCTACTTAGGTACTCTGGGGTTGTACTCCGAGGTGTTGCGTTGGTGTTTGTATTGCGGCTTATAATAATTAATGAGAAATATCCTACTTGCCCATTTGCCCATTTGCCCATCTGCCCATCCGCCTTCAAAATTCCAACCTACCTAGGTAGATACTCTCATATTTGCCAACGGTAAATATCTACATCTACACACCCTCAGGCTCTCCTCCCGCTCCGAGCAAACCTACCTACCTGGTCCCTCCCTACGGATGCTGCACCAGAATCTTACACACCTCCAGCTGACAAGCATCCGAACAGTCACGTGCCGAGCTCGTACTCGCCTCGCAACCCCACGGCCCGAAAACCCTTCTCGATAACCACACCCTTGAATTTCTTCGGACCCTCGACCTTGAAAGCATCATCTCCATCTGGGCATCGTCACTTTGAACGCTCAAACCCCTTCTCCGAAAAACTGAAAACTATAACCCCGCAGACACTGCACAGCCTCCTCGGGGAGGGCCTATGGCCGCTTTTCCCACGGATCGTGTTGGGATTGGATATGACCGTGAATCCGAAAAAAGCTCCCAGCGCAAACACCTCAGGTACCTACCGTGCATTTGCGACTACCCAAGGGGATCTCTACCTCTGACAGTGCCCGCGGGGTCCGCAGGATATCCCGCACTGCACACGTTCCTACATACGTACCTACATGCCCAGTCTCCGAGTATGAGAGGTCTAAGATGGAAAGAGGAACTTGAAGGGTCAGGAAGCTACCAAGACTCGACCATTCTCAAGGGCAAGCCGAAACTTGTACGGTTGGTCTCCACTCGAGGGACTGGAGTGCTATTTTTATGCTGAACTTACCTTGGTTCCAGCCGGTTTCCTTGATTCGACATCCGTCGCGTTACCTTGGGTACGTGTGTTGTTCTCGGATAAAGGTTCAGGTAGGTACTGGAAGTTCTGAAAGGTACGGTCCTCACTCCATCACTCGAACAAATTTGTCCCCAAGTCCTGGATTAAAATAGCCCACACGTTAAAAGTCTAACTTCGCCTTCCCATGGATAGGACTGAAACTGCAACGGTGAGCTAAGTCTCCAAGAAGCTGTCCTTTTTCCTGGTACGCTATATCGACAATGAAGAAAAGGTATAGGAAGGGTTGGCAAATCCATGTTCCGTGGGTATGCTGAAACTGCAACGGCTTCTCTCAACTAACGATTTCATCTCCCAAGGGGTTTTGAACTCGAAGGTAAGGTAGTGTTGGGTTTCCATGGTTGAGATGAAACTGTAGCGGTTGTTCTCAACAAACGGTTTGCTTGTTTGTCGCTTGGGGAGATGCCTGTTTCTTGATTATGATGAAGTGAAGAGGCATGCGGAGGTCGGAGAGCAGGTACCTAGTTAGGTAAGGCTTACAGTTCTTAGACCTGTTGACGCTTTTGATTTGGGACCTCATCTCCTCTTGAGAGTTTGCAGAAGGGCAAGGGGTTCGAGGGGGACAGAACTGGTAAGGAAAATCCTCGGTCAAGCTCGATTATGGATCCTCAGTCTAAGGTTTTCCTACCGGTCATAAGACACTTCGAAAAGGCTGCTCCAGATTCCAGAGGATAGTGATCTCAGGTTCTCGAAAAATCTCAAAATACCGAGACCATGTTTCCTCCCCTCCTTCATTAAGGTGGCGACGTACCAACTCCTGGAACACGTGCCGTCGAAGGAGAACTCTGGCACCAACCTGCAAAACGAAACCTGATTTCTATTTCTGTCTCTATCAATAGACATCTCGTTTTGACATGTTGTTGTTGGTAGCAATGAGCACATGAAAACCGGACATACCCACACTCCACCAGGTCCACATGCTCCCAGCCGACACACAAGCCATCATCTCGTGGCCGCCATTTCAAAAACATCAACGGTCGGCTACGGCAAGTCACTGACTGCAGCATAGCACAGAGGCGTACCTGCATCGGCCAATACTTTCCCCTGCGGCAGCACGGCCAATTAGTCAAGGCGAAATGTTTCCTCTGTACCACCGTGGCGCCATGTTCCGTTCTGACTTCTGGAAGCCCTCTGGAACCTTTTCACCCACGAGGCCTCGCCGAGCCGGTTCACGAACACGATCTGATCGCCGTTGGTGGTGGCTTCGGATATCGTGTATTTGCAAGAGTTTATTTTCACGTCCGACTTGCTCCTCGAGGGGGTGACGGGACGGAGTTGTTGTCTTTGGTCAAACAACTGCTTCGTGTCCTCTCTTCTTCATGAGATGCAACATTGAGCGGCCGCATGCCTTGCCAGAAACACCTCTGCGGCTGTACGGCACCTATCAGTGCAACCTTTCACTTCATATCCATGTTTTTTGTCCAGGGGCTTGATGTGAGAATCCATGCCTTGACCTAGGTGAAGACCTGGAATTCGGTTCTGGCAGTTTGACGTGCGGTTGTCCTTTGCGGTTGCGGGTGGTTACTGTTGTACAGATGTCGGGTACTGTGCTTTGGTTTCTTTCTCTTGCTTGCTGCTTGCTAACATACCGAGTTGTGTGAAAATGGCTCTGCTTCATGGTTTGCTGGTGAAGGCAAACTACTCAGGCTCCTCCAAAGCGAGAAGTGTTTTCCCTCTTCATCAACCTCTCCTTCTAAACTCGTGTCATCCTTTCTTTTCTCTGGCGATTGATCTACCATCTCTGCTGTGTCTTCTATTCCACTCCGAGTAAAGTCTCAAAGTGACATCGGCAAATCACCTACGGTTCCACAATCCCGCGGCAACCAACATGGAGTACACCTGCTCCGTACCGCGCTTCACGAGTCTACAGTCACACCAATCCCCATCCACAGTCCCACAAGATATTCCACTTTGAACTCCCAATTTCCTCTTCCGACCACCTCGTCCCTCCCGTGTCCTTGCGCCTGTACATCTCCCCTCTCCACAACTCGACAGCGTCTTCAATGATGTGATGCCACTCATGCACGCACCCATGCCCATCTTCTCGACGCTTACCTAAACCAGAGAAAATGCAGCGGGCCAATTGATTGAATGAAGGATGGATCCGGGACACGGACGGACGGACGGACGGACGGGCGTTTCAAACGGGCGACGCGGGAGATGCACGCCACACAAACACAGGTGTCCATGTTCTACATACGGACAGGATACGGCAAGGACCGTGAAGCAGGATCACGGTTGTCTTTCTTCTGTGAAGAGATGTTGACCGTCATACCGGCAGCGGAAATGCGAGCTTGATTAAAGTCTCGGGAGGATGCCTTTCTCTGTTCTGCTTTTTTGCTGTTATTGCAGGACGTCTTTTGTCTGTCTGTCTTTTGCTCCACTGGTGTGGTCTTACATTCGCTTTCTCGTTTTCTTGCTTCAAGGCCTCGATTGATCATTCGCTTGCCTGAAGAGCTTCTGTTGGCAGGATGAAGGCTGTCTTTCTCTTTTTGGGTGCTGCGGCACTTGCGGCTGTAGGAGCTGAGCCGATTCGACGTGAGTTCAAGGTTTTTTTCTAATTGCTTTGGAGCCGAGAGCCAAAAAGCGCCATTGGACCACCTTCGGAGAATGCTTTCAAGCAAGCCTCAAGCCCTTTGTCGATTCCCCTGTCGATTACCAAACTTCCAACTTGCAAAAAGGAGTCTTGGCCCGTCCTGAAGTCAGACACATCATATCTCCCACTTGACGAGCTGGGATCTTCAGCTACTGAATGAGAGTTTACCCACTCCTCTCGATGAAAAGGGGTGTCAAAGAAAGAGGCTCCCTTAACCCCTGTCTCCTCGTTTGACAGTTCAAAAGCCCAACTCAGACAACTTGCACCAGCGTCTCGAGAGTGGAGAAGTCAACTAAACCGAATTGGAACAGTCAAGATGTACAGCTCCGAGTTCAATAATTGCAACTCAGGGACATGTACAACACCATTTGTCCAGGAACCGTCCCACAAGACTAATACTTTACATATCGAGTTATATTCTCTTCGAGCAACATCTTCACACGAGTGTGTACTAATGGAAGCTTTCGTACAGAGAATCATGCCCGTCAATGGTCGTACGGCCTACCTCCGCCGGGCTACGGTCCCATCTCGTCCTCGAGCAGCTCGTCTCTAGGCCCCTCAAGCATCTTCGTGCCATCATCCGAGGCATCTGTTTCAATCCCTCCTATCCCGTCCTCGTCCAGCTCGACCGTCATTCTTTCCACGGGGATATCGTCCACAACTCTCGCCGAGACGACGCTGTCTCCCTCTTCCTCCTGTGGCCCCTACGTCCAGTACACCACTTGCCAAACCAGCAGCTTTTCGACTACATGCTGGGAATGGGCGACTCCAGTAACTGTCACTCCTACTTGCAGGTCTAGCACTCGTTCGTCGAGCTCGACGGAACCTGATATTACGATCACTGTCACGGCTACAAGCACCTCGTTGGTGGTGACGACGATTCCGTTGAGTACCTCCTCCAAGGGTTTTTCGACTTCGTCTGTCGTGTCTACTTCTGCGCTGTACCCGAACTCGTCTTCGACGCTCTCTATGCCTAGTAGCAATGTTGCTGTCTCGAGTTCGGTGCCTTTGAGTACTGGACCGTCCAGCAGTTCGCGTCTGTCGTTGTCTACCGGATATTCGACTTCTCAAGCGGAGTCTACAATCCCTTTCTCGAGCAGCAGCTCCGCGTCCTCGTCCACTTCTGCTCCGCACTCATATCCTCCACCTCCAATTTATGGATCATCATCGAGCACTGGATCCAACTCGAGCACATCGCTTGTGGTTACGACAAAGCCGTTGACAACGAGCTATGGCACAGCTTCAAGTTCTATCTCCATCTCTTCCTCATCGTATTTCTACCCGAACAGCTCCAGCACCTCGCAGGTCGTCACATCCATTCCGTATTCATCGAGCTATGGCACCGGAAGCAGCAGTCTCCCCGGTACATCTCCGACTTCAAAATCGAGCTCCATTTCTTCGTCGTCCTACATCCACCCGAATACGAGCACCAGTCAACTGGAGACGACTCTTTCGTTCTCCAGCAGCTTCGCGACTGGCAGCTCGTCGCTTTCCACTGGGGTGTCTAGCTCCTCAAGATTCTCCTCAAGCTCGCCGCCGTATCCGAGTACGAGCCGCAACCACACGTCTTCTGCTCCATCATCCTATGGCACGATCTCGTCGTCTTCGTACGGAACAGTATCATCTTCGTCATACGGCACGATGCCATCGTTGACCCCATCTTCCTCCAAGTCGACGAATACGTCTACGACACTACGGCCCAGCACATCGCCATTCCCTCCATCCTCGAGCTATGGCACCGGATCCTCATCCTCCATGTCTTCGAGTAGCAGTGCACCATATCCCTCTTCCAACTCCTCAGTCGTGAGTTTCCCGACCAGTTGGCCCACGGTGTCGTATTCGTCCTCGAGCTCCAGATTTTCCACGTCGCAGGTAGCTTCTTCCTCGACATCTGTAGTTTTGAACTCGACAAGTTCGCTTCCGCCTCCGCCTCCGTCGAGCTACATCCACACCTCGAGCATGCCATCCAGCACCGGGCCATCAACATCCCTCAACGTCAGTTCGAGCTCCAGTTCCAGTCCTCCATACCCTTCTTCAAACTCGTCGTCGAGTAGCTACCCCGGCACCACAAGCTCCAAACTCAGCTCCAGCACCTCTGGAATCGACTCGACAATCACCGTCTCCACGACTACGAGGATCATCATTACGATCACGCAAAGTATTCCAAGCTCCTCGCCTTCGTCCGGGTTTTCTACTAGTCAGATTCCAAGCACGAGTTCTTTCCCAGGGAATAGTACTTCGTTGAGTTACTCAACCAAGCCTGCGAGTTCTTCGACTTTGGGGTTTAACAGTAGTTCGTCGTCGCATGGGTATCCGCCGGTATCATCGTCTTCGTCTTCGTCGGCGGGGTACTCGACTCATGAGATTCCAACGACATCTCCCATGTCTAGCAGCAGCTCATCTTCTCACGTATATCCACCGCCTTCTTCATCATCCTCGTCGAAACCCCTCACGAATTCTACAAGTTCATCTGAGATTGATTCAACAATCACCATCTCGACGACCACGAGGGTAATCACCACGATTACCCATAGTAGTTCGCCGGTTTCGTCGTCATCTTCGTCGGGATACTCGACTCATGAGATTCCGACGACGTTGCCCTCCAGCTCCCGCTCCACTCCTCCTGACAGCTCGTCGTCGGTGTCGCCACCACACAGCTACCCGAGTATCCCTTCTTCGTCGATCCCAGGCTCCAGCTCCAGCTCGTCAAGCAAGCCGCCGTCCACCACGCCGTCGACGAGCGAGATCCCGACTACTTCTCCTGGATCTTCGAGCAAGCCACCATCCACCACGCCGTCGACAAGTGAGATACCAACCACCTCGCCCATCTCGTCTTCGTCATCCCATTACAGCGTCCCGACGACATATCCCGTCTCAAGCAGCATGCCGGTATCTTCGTCTTCTTCTAAACCGGTTTCCTCGTCTTCCTCGAAACCTGCCTCCAGTTCTTCAAGTGGTTACTCGACCAGCCAGATACCTAGCACCTCTCCCTTCCCACCCAGCAGCTCGTCATCGCATTATAGTGTCCCGACGACCTATCCGGTGTCGAGTAGCTCGTCATCGCACTACAGTGTTCCTACGACGTATCCGATATCGAGCAGCTCCGTGGTGTCTTCCTCGTCTTCTTCGAAGCCTGTCTCCAGCTCCTCGAGCGGGTACTCGACGAGCCAGATCCCGTCTACTTCGTCATTCCCACCCAGCAGTTCCAGTTCCAGTTCCGGTTCCAGTTCGTCCTCGCACACCACCGTCCCAACTACTTCTCCAATCTCGAGCAGCTCTTCCTCTTCTTCAAAGCCCGTGCCCCCTCCATCTTCTTCATCTTCATCCATCCCAACCCTCTCAACCTACATCCCCGAAAGCACGTCCAGGTACCCCGGACCCCCGAGTTCAAGCTCCTCCACTTCCATTTTCACCTCGCCACCGCCTCCAGCTACGACTTCGACGAGCCAGAAGGAATCCACCATCCCCTTCACATCGTCGAGTTCTCCTAGTTCTTCGAAGGTTTCGAGCTTGTCTAGCAAGATCTCTACTACCCCTGTCTCTTCTCCTCCGGCTTCCTCCAGCGTCCCAGTGACGTATCCACCCCTCACCTCCTCCTCGTCAATGATAACATCCACGAGTCAAGTCCCAACGACGTCGCCTCTCCCTCCTCCCTCATCATCCTCCTCTTCTTCAACCCCTCCCCCACCACCCCCAATCTACCCGCCCCCACCCCCAGGTTACGGCTACGAAACCCCTACACCAACGCCATCGACGACGCAGGTCCCAACCACCCTTTCGACAAGCACGAAGAGTGCGGAATGGCCTGGGGAATCTGGTGGGTATGGTGGGGGTGGTGGATGGGGTGAAGGTGAAGATGAAGGTGGCGATTGGCAGGATGATGATGAGGAGGAGGAGGGCGGAAGTGGCAGTGGAAGTGGATGGAGCGGTTCGTGGTCGGGCAAGGGACAAGGGAAGAAAGATGACAAGAGTCATGGGAAGAAAGAGGGAACCTCCGAGGTACGTCTCACACTCCTCTAGTACCCCTCTACAAAAACCCAAGCTTCTGTGATGGCCGGGGGAGAATTTTACTGACACGTCTTCTCAGAATGGAGACCCCCTTGCCTGGAAGAGAGACGACAACTCAAAGGTTCTTGCGAGAAATGAGAAAACGTCCAAGGTAAGTTACACAAGTCTACTAGAGTAGACCTCACATCTGCGAGAGTTATAAATACTGTGATGGCCGGGGGAGAACGCGGCTGACGCCTCTTCTCAGAATGGAGATCCACCTGCTTGGAAGAGATCCGACAAGATTCTCGGGAGACACGAGAAAACATCCAAGGTAAGTTTCCATCCCCTTTCATACCTAGATGTCTGCAAGAAGCCAAACTCAGGCTATGATGGCTGGAGCGGAGGAGACTTTTGCTGACACCTCTTCTTAGAATGGAAATGGAGACCTACCTGCTTGGTGAGTCAAGTTGATTTGGAAGCTGAGTGGATCTATTGCCATATAGATCTGCAGGAGAATTGATAAAGAGAGGGAGGAAAGGGGATTTGAAAAATTGTTCCCGAGCCGAACAGGTCTGGAGGAAAACGTTCGATTCTGCATGCAGTGGCATTGAGTTGAGGGTGGAAGGGCCGGCGGGGGGACAGAGTTGATGCATATGCATGTTGGCTCGACGCCTCTTTTGGGAGGTTGAGTTGTTGTTATGTTGCTTTCGAGTATTTCTATCCTGGCATTCAGAGCTTCCTTTTTCTACTTTCTCTTCTTCTTCTTCTGCTTCGAGACCTTCTTTGCCGCGCATATCGCTGGCGTCTAGTTAAATCTCAATTGATCTTGCTTTCTTGCTTTCTATTTTGTTTCTCGGGAGCTTGACTTGCCTGGCCTAGCTACTTGCCGTTCTACGATTCGTACAAGCCTCTCTCGACTTAACGCTGGGTGGTTATAACTCTTTGTCCTTTGACGTCTCTTCTCCAGTACCCTCCGCAGCCTCGATCTCCCCTTCTTCAAAGGCAGATGAATCATACCCCGGCTGATACCAACTCCAAATGTTCAACCCGACCTTCTCTCCCTTGGTGACAGGCAGCCCAGCATGCCACGTCTCCTCCCAACCCCCCTCATCGCCCGGTTTAAAATTCTCCCAATAAACCGCACTCCCAGCGATCGGTTTAAACGTGACACCCATCTCCTCCTCCCCTTTCCCTTTATTCCCCCCACACTCAATAACCCCACACCACCACCTCCCCCCCGGCCTCCTCACCCTCGGAAACGCCGTCCCACCCCCCTCACACGCATCCCCCAAAAACACCATAAAACTACTCACCCGCCCCTCCCCCCTCGCTCCCCGCCTACTCCAATCATAATGCCACGTATAATGCCCACCAACACCATACCGCTGCGCCCACAACCTCTCGACAAAAACGTCCTTCGGCCACCCTTGCAGCGCCAGCGCCCTCGCCTCGATACACTGAACGACGTCGTCGCGCGGGAGGAGCGCTTTGGAACTATTGCGGA
>ML977170.1:260495-338048 GCA_010015705.1 Aulographum hederae CBS 113979
TAGGGTCGGAGGAGCGGGTCGAGGAGGAAGATGTAGAGGGGGATGGAGAAGAGGGCGTATTCGAGGAGGGTGCGGAGGGTGAGGGCCATTGTGGAGGGTGGCAATGGCATGGTCAGGGAGTCGAGCTGGATGAAGGAGCGGATGGCTGAGTGATTCAGACCGATGAGGTGCAATGGCTTTTTGAAGGAGTGTTTGATGGTGGTCGCTGAATGAAGTGAAGCTGCAGGTGCTGTGCAGCAGCAGCCTCAGGAAGCTGGAGCTATCAGATTAGATGCCGATCTAATCTTATCGATAAAACCGAACATGACAGAAGAAGCACGTGACTCGTCCAATCTTGGGCATCCCGGTTTCTCCCCCAGGTCTGGGCTCAGCTGCAGCAATTCTGCACTCTGGCTGAGAAAGCATTCACGCCGATCGTAGAAATTGCCCTGCCATCTACGAAACGCCAGCACCCAGCACCCAGCACCCAGCACCACCGTCTGGAAAAATCCAGCCGGTGGGGACAGGGAAGTGGGAGATAACTCCGCGCCAGAGCATAAACCAGGTGTGTTCGCCACATTTCATAGCCACAGCTTTTCTGGACCCTTCAGCCTTCTTCTCTTCATTTCCTCTTCCTCCTCTTCATTTCTCGAAACCTTCTTTTGCGGCTAGAGATTCCCATGCTGAAGAGGTGATAGCGGTGATTATTAGATCGCCTTACATCCTATTTTCGCTGCCTGAAACATCGCATTTCACATTTCAACATCGTATTCTTGCGCATCGTTGTGCGAATTTGCGACTTTCCCATTCGGCCGGCCCACCCACCCTGATCGACCACCTCGGATCCGCTTCCATTGGGCGGCGTGGACCCTTTCCCGCACGTGTCTCGTGCTCTCGTGCTCTCGTGTACTTGTAAAGTGTGGTCTCCGCCAGGCGCTTTGCTGAATGTTCGAGATGGGAGATATCCCAGACGGAATTTCAGCCATTGTGGATTCCGCTCGTGACATACTGTCGCCGCGCCCGTCGCCATTGAAGCGGCGAGCGTCATGGGCTACGCCACTGGAAGAGCTGCCAGACGAATTGCTCGACCAGATTGCTTCGCATGTGGAAACCACGCGGGACTTGCGTAACTTGGCTTTGACCTCGAAGCGGTGGCGACAGGCTGCCGAACAGTACCTCTACCACCACTTCGACCACACGCTGTATACGAACCCGCGGCGACTCCATGGCTTCATCAGGAACCTCATCAACCATCCGAAACTGGCTCAGCTGGTCAAGCAGGCCCATCTCCAGGACCAGCAGCGATGTGCCTCCTTCTGGGATATGAGCAGCTGGCACATCTGGGCCCAAACAAATTACGACGCGACTCTCTCTCACGAAGACTGCCAGCTGTTCCTCCAAGCCGCCCAAGAAGTCGGTCTTCAGACTGACCACGATCAACTCGGGAATCTGGTTGACCAGGAAGAAGCTCAGCTCGCCCTTCTGCTGTCGAGGACTATCAACCTCGAGGAACTCGCCCTCACCATCCCGGCCACCCACTCCAATCGACTCCTGCTGCAAAGACTCCGTGTCATGATCGATCTGGCAACCGGGCTCCAAAAACTCACAACCTTTGTACCGACCTACTATAACTTCGAGGGGCATATAGAAGGTGGATTCGAACTCGCTCCCATCTCGTCCATCTTTCGACTCCCGTCTATCCGGACTATCCGTGGTACCGCGTGTTTGGAGCCAGAAGACGATGCTTTTAACGAGACGGCGTTTGATTGTCCCAAGGGGACTTCTACTGTCACTGAGATTGACTTTATGCGCTCGTCTATCTGTCCCAAGGCTTTTAAGGTTATGATAGAAGCTTGTAGCGCGCTTGAAGTGCTGCATTGCGATTGGTAAGCTTCCCACTACACTTTTCCATATACATTCACACCCATTCCACTCCAATGCTGTTCAATTCCATTCAATCACTCTCGAACATCGAATACCAAGCTAACCAACCACACAGGGGCGGCCACACAGTCGGCTGGTCCGAAATAAACTTCGCCATAATCGGCCACGCGCTCCTAACCCAAAAGCACTCCCTGCGCCGCCTCACCCTCGACTGCCGCAAACACTACGACATCTGGCCCGAAGCGGACGAAGTGCTCATCGCCCCCCTCGGCCTGTTACACGACTTCCCGCACCTCGCGTACGTCGACGTCCCCGGCGTCGCGCTCATCGGCTGGGACAAGGATCGCATCGACAGTTACAGACCGCTGGGCGATACGCTGCCGACGGCGATTGAGGAGCTCAGGATCTCGAATTGGGCGCCGCATCTTGTGGAGCAGTTGAGGAGTATGGCGAGAAGTAGCGGCAGGGAGTATAAGCGACTCAGGAGACTGAAGGTGTTGAAGGTGGAGGGGTTGGAGTTGGATGAGATGCAGATGCTGTTTAGGGATGGTGGGAGTTATGTTGAGATTGAGCTTGAGGATGCGTCGGAGTTGGATCATTTTTCGTGATGGGGAGGTGGGTAAGGGGAGGAGAGTGGGAAAAGAGAGGATGAGGACGTGGAGTCGTTCATGGAGAAGCAAAAGAGGTGAATAGGAGCACTATGATATGGTATCCCTGGCTCTCTGATGCAGCATACATGGTCGGAGTTGCAGTTTTTCTCCAGTCCACGTAGCATGTCCGAGTCCGTGGGCTGATATCCCCAAAAAGTCCATCTCGTTACGTACACGTCAAGTAACATAGAATCGTGCTTTCCTTAGGTCCTCTTTTCTTCTTGTTTCATTTCTTTCACCTTCAACCCACAATCTCCAAAACTCCAAATACAGCCTCACTCATCTGGGACGGGAAAAAAATAGATAATAGAAAAGTCCAATCTGTTCAAAGACTCTTGATTGCGATCGTGGGCGTGCTATTTGAGTAACCTGAGGGACCGTTCTACAGCTCAAGAATCCGCGTTGAACGTGTGAAGGCCGGACAATATAAACAAGTCCAAGACTCTAAGCTCCTTGGGTATCAGATTTCGATGGATTTTGGATATCTGGCAAGATTAGAGCTTGGGTTGAACGTGCAGTATTGGCGACATATGGGAGATATAGGAAAGATTATTTGCATTGGATATCGAGATTTGAGAGATTTCGGACGTCTGGACGAGTAGATGGGAGGTTGTTCGCTGAGATACTATGCATCCACGCTCATACCCCTTTTACAAAGGCAAGGCTGGGCATTCATACTTAAGGAGTGAACACAAGCAAACCGAAGAATCACGAGGACAAAAGGAAGATGAGCTGGGAAAATCGATTACATAGCTTCCCATTCCGAGAGCTGTTTTCCTTGATTGCCCTTCGTGGTGGCTGTTTGATGGTTTCGAGGAAGCTGAAGATGTGCAGAATATCCACTCAACGTCTTTGGTAGCAGTAGGAGCTCCATACTGCAAGCTAGGTCAACATTAGCGTAAGGTATACACTCATACGTTATGGTGAACAAAGGGGGGGCCACAACAGACGTCGTCCAAACAAAGCCTCTCGGACGAAATTCGGCCTCAGATCACGGACAAGACAAGGCCAAACCGTTTCCCCACCTCGGCGACCTCGCCGACCACTTCCTTCGTCCGGGGTATAAAGAGCTCCCAGTAGCTACCCCACAATCGCCAATTCTTGCGTGCTGGCCATGTAGCAGCACGTAATCGCCCTGATCGACGCCAGATCCTGTAGAAGAGGCGTCATTTGTGTGCTTGGGGGAATACCGTAAGTGGGAGAGTGGATAAGTATTGTCGACTTCCCTATCTTTCAGTTGTTTCTTCGTGTTCCGCGTCTCTCTTCGCAGAGTATATTCAATTCGAACCATACCATCCTTTCATCCGCAGCAAAAGAAGTCAAACTTCACAATGGCACCTTCACTCACCCAAGAACAACCCCCCTCCTCCACCTCCACCACAACCCCCTCCAAACCAACCCCCCAAGCACCATCCCCTTCCAAAATCCCCCTCACCTCCGGCCAACACAACCCCATCTACTCCCAACTGCACCCCTACACCTCCTTCCCCACCCAAATAACCGGCCCGACCGTCTGGAACGCCGCCGACTACAAGCACAACCCAGAGCGCTGGACCCACCACTTCTCCCCCTCCGAAATCGCCGAACTAAACGTCGCCATCGACGCCTTCCTCGCCTCGAAAGCAGACTTGACGACCATCACCACAGAAACCTTCCCCCTGCCGACGACGCTAGGGCCGCTGCTGACGAGCGTGCGGAATGAGTTGATTAATGGGAAGGGATTCATACTCTTCAAGGGTTTCCCGGTCGAGGAATGGGGGAATGAGAGGAGCGCGGTGGCGTATATGGGTCTTGGGACTTATTTGGGGCATTTTGTTAGTCAGAATGGGAGGGGGCATGTGTTGGGGCATGTTAAGGACTTGGGCGAGGATTCGAGGCAAATTGATAAGGTTAGGATTTATCGGACGAATGCGAGGTGAGTACTAGTTGCATGGGATTCCTATTATGGTGAGGGATGGTGGGAGGAAATTTGGAGCGATGCTGATACCGAAACAGACAATTCTTCCACACAGACGACAGCGATATCGTCGGGCTCCTCTGCATGCACAAAGCCTTCGAAGGCGGCGAGTCCGATATCATATCCACACACCACGTTTACAACACCCTACAAAAAGAACACCCGGACGTCGTAGACCTGCTCACGCAGCCCATCTGGTACTTCGACCGCAAAGGCGAAGTCAGCAAAGGCGAGGAGGAATACACTCGTCAGCCGGTGCTATACCTCTCCCCCACCGACGACGGCGGACAGAGGGTCTATTGCAAGTAAGCCATGCCCCATTCTCCCCTCTCCCAAGTCTTCCATCCAGTCAAAAAAAGGCGCAGACTAACACCAACCTCCCTCCGCAAGATGGGACCCCTACTACGTGCGCTCCCTAACCCGCCTCTCCTCCCTCAACCTCATCCCAGCCCTTACCCCCTCCCAAACGCGCGCCATGCACATCCTCGAAGAAACCTGCCTGCGCCTCTCCCTCCACATGATCCTCGCCCCCGGCGACATCCAATTCCTATCGAACACGCACGTCTTGCACGCGCGGACCGAGTACAAGGATTTTCCGCCGCCGGCGCCGCGGCGACACTTGATGAGGCTGTGGTTGAGTGTGCCGGATGCGGAGGGGGGGTGGAGGTTGCCGTTTCATGATAGTGGGGTCACGAGGAGGGGGGGTATTCAGGTTGATGGGACGAGGGCTGTTGCGCCGTTGGATGCGGAGTAGGAGGGATGTGGGTACTGAGCTGTGTGGGGGTGTGCGTGTAGAGGAAGAGAGAGAGTGATGGAGGATTCTTGTGTTATTTTCTTACTTTGGAGCTGTAATGTAGATGCAGATTACTTCTGCAGAGTCGCTTTGGACACGAATGTCAGTTTTCGCAGCTGAGTATCCGTTATTCAGAGAATTCATGGTTCCACGCCAGGGGTTTTGAAGCGACTTCAATGTATTAACCGCTATGGGCGATTCAGCCCGTCATTTGCGTGCTGCACCAGTGTCTTTCGACGATGCCTTCCCATGATTAACTCAATCTTTTGCCCAGACGCGGTCTCTTGTCATGAATGAGCCGGTTCCTGCAGGCCAAACCAAACACCTCCAAGCATGCCGTCAAAACCACCCCGGCAGCCATACCGCCAGTGTGCCCGTCCTCTTTTTTCAGAAGCACATCAATGACAAGTCCAGAGCATTCTCCACATCAAGCAGTGAGAGGTTCCCCTCCCACACCTCAAAACCCACGTCCCCTCCCCCTGCCCCCACCACCACCCCGTCCCCTACCCCTTCCACCGCCCCTGGGCCCGCCCCGTCCACCCCGTCCGCCGCGATCCGCCTGTTCCTTCCTCGCCTTGTTCTTGGGCTTGGGCGCGTCATCCAGCAAAAGTGTGTCGAGCGGCAGACTGTCGGGCAGGATGAAGTAGCGGATGGTGGAGCCGCGGATGTTGATCGTGTCCATGAGGATGGGGTCGTTGCCTTTTGTGACGACTTTGACGCCGCGGAGGGCTGTGTTCATTTGGGGGGAGATGGAGGCGATGCTGCCGGTTACGGTTGTGCCTGTGGGTGGTGTGTGAGTTGGGGTTTGGGATTGCGTGGTGAGGGAGGGAGGGTGGAAAGAGAGTGGGTGGGCGCGTTTGGAAAGCTAACCATTCTTGAGTTCGATGGTGACGGATTCACTCATGCACTTCATGAGAAAGCTGAGAAGGTGTCAGTGACTTGCCCAGAGTAGAGCGCATTGCGCAACCAGAACTAAAAACAAGAAGCCACATACCGAACGAGCTTCATCTTGACAGCGAAATTCCGATTGATGTAGAGAAGAAAGAAGTAGGCTCAGCGAGTCTCGGCGACAATGACGACTCAGCGAAATGGGTGCAAGTCGAATGTCGCACGGTCGGAGTGGTATGTAGAGGAGGTGGTTGCAGGTTGGAGCTGCGGCGCGCGAGTCGACGTCTAGAGGCGAGCTGCTAAGGGCTCTTGGCGGATGGGTAAACTTCGGCCGAGAGGGAGGAACACATGCGACGAGAGAGCGGGTGCGAGTGAGGTTCGGGACAGTGATGTGGAGGTGGTGACTTTTGAGCTGTTGTGAGGTCTGAAATTGCGTCGGTGAAGTGAGGTTGAAATTTTGTGTTTGGGGTGTTTGCAATGGCGCCAGCCACAGGAAGCTCGCTGCTGCGCCACAGGTCAGGCAACTCCACCTGAGGTGGTCACCTCAAAGTTCAACATCGACAAAACCAACCCTCTCAAGACGTTTTTTGAATCAAGTGAGTTTTCAGACATCATTTCGAGTGGAGTCCACATCTTCGAGAGATTTTCAAGCACATGGAAAGACAGTACGTCAAGAGACCTCAGCGCACCACCTCCTATTCGCTCGTCTCGACGTCCGAAATATCTCAAATCTCAATATCCAATGCAAAATAATCATTCCCGAGTTTCACAAGCTGCCCCAAAACTGTGCATTTAACCTAAGCTCCAGCGTTCCCGGACATCCAGAATCTGTCGAAATCTGATATCCAAGTAGACACGGGGGCTGTGGACGCTTTTAACCTTTCTATTTGCATATATACAACATGAGTTCTAGAGCTGCAAAACGCCGGGAGGATGCCTGGTAATACTCTAGAGCTTCGGTTTGTTCGCTTTGGATCTGAATAGATTCAACTTTTCTACTACTCGTATCTCCCAAGTTTCCCTCAAACTCGCTGTCCAACCCAAGCTTTAACCATCCTAGACAGCTAGAATCCGCCAAAATCTAATATCGAAGGGACAGTCAAGGCAAATATCACTCGAAATTGCAAGCAATGTAAATAATTTCCCTAACTCATCCTCTTTTTGTCTTCCTTGGATTCTCCGATGCATTATCTCATGTTCACTTCTTGAGAAAGCCCTTTAAGTCTTGAGAACCGCTTCTCTCAGCAACGTCACCAGCTACCGGGCACTCTCACACTGGTCGTGATAGACCGTTTCTGGCAGGGATAATCATCCACCGTCAACGTCAACAACACCACGCACTGGCATCTGGGGAAGTTGCCAGTGGTATACTCTAGAGGAATAAGTTGGACACAATTCCTTTGGAGTTCAAACAAATTTTTAGGCGTCAAACACGATAGCCCTTTTTTTTCATGCTTAATTTCATCGTCATCCCCGAAAAAGATAGAAAACAACAACCCAAATATCGTAACCTATACTTCTTCTCTACATTTTGAATCTCCTATCAAGAATTAATAGAAGATCTATAAATCAGGCTTCTATTATGGAGAGTATAGCTGAAGCTGCATGTCCAAACTTCCGTGGCTTTAACAGCTACTAGATCTCCCAGTCTGGTAATTCTAAAAGCCGGGAATCAAACGCTAGGAATTAACCCCGAGATTTCTCTAAAGACCGAAGTATAGAACCGCCTGAAAGAGTAATATTGAAGATGAAAAGCAGACGCTAAAGATAATTCCGCGTTATAACCGGAGCTGGGAGCATATATTCTTGAAAGAAAAGATGTGATGAGTAGAGGGGTGAACAAAGCTATGGAGAAGTACAAGCAAGAGCACATTAGTGGATATACCAATCCAGTAATTCAGATACTAGAGAATCAAACGCTGGGAATTAACTCCGAGAGTTCTCGTCTCCAGGGACGGAAATACCGACGGAACCGCCCAAAAGGGTAAAATTGGAGATGAAAAGCAGACGCTGGAGGTCTCTCCGAGCCGTCTCCCGAGCTCCGAGCTGTGGCGAGCAACAAAGGACCGGATTTCAAGAATTGAAAGCAAGATGACGACCATACATCTATGAACATATTTGATCTGCTATCCCAAAAGCGTAGTATTCAGGGAGGGGACTCCGGGCTGTACCTAGGGCCAGGAGCTTGTAATAACGAAAAGAGGACGGACGACGGCTTTCGTAAGAAGTAGAAGGAAGATCAAAAGTGAAAGGATACCCGAAACGAAAATCAGGCACTCATGAGCGAGCTTCCAGTCTGCCACGCAACAGATATACTTTCTAACAGACCCCTGGACTCCTCCCAGAACAGTCCAACTCGCCACACTATTAGGGATGGCGTAAATTCAGGAATCAGAGGACAGACATCAACAACACAGTAGGAAAGCTGCCATTCAAAAAATAATCCTTTCAGCATAGCCCACTGGATCACTCCCCAGCCTGTCCAACCCGTCGAAAATCAGCAACCGGCATACTAATTGGCTGAGGACAACTCCATCACCAAACATTAATAAGGCCGTCCACCTCACAAACAAGCGCCTACAAGCGCGAACAGAAATCCGAATCCGGTAATTCCAGAGAGCAAGATCAAACGCCGTAAAGCGCCTTGGCACACAAGAAGACGAGGGTTTACGATCGGGACAAGACAGGATCTGAATCCGGTAATTCCAGAGAGCAAGACCAGACGCCGTTCGGCGCCTTGGTATAGCCGGCGGCACGCGAAAAGAGAGAACTGTTAATCTTGACAGAAAACGGTATCCAAATCACGTAATTCCAAGGAGGAAACCCCAGACGCTGTGAAGCGCCTTTGTACAGCCGGTACGCGAAAGGAGAACTATCGAGCTTAATAGAAAACATTATCCAAATCTAGTAATTCCAAGGAGGAGAACCTAAATGCTGTTAGCCGCCAAGGGTCTGGAGAGAAACTGTCCTCATAAACCGCTGTATAGATTCGGCAATTCCAAGGAGTAAAACCAAACGCCGTTCGGTACCTTGGTACAGCCGGTACGCGAAAGGAGAATTATCAAGCTCGACAGAAAACAGTCTCCAAATTGCGGAATTCCAAGGAGTAAAACCCAGACGCTGTGTAGCGCCTTGGCACGAGAAACGAGATTTATCCATAAAGAACTTGTCGGTAACTATTTAATGGGAATCACGTGTATTGGTTATCATAGTACCAAGCAGTGTGGCGCGAGCTAGCTCGCGCCACATCACTCTCCGTCTCCTTTGTATATACACTTCGATAGCCCCCTTGAATGAACAATCAAGACAACCAACACGAATCCAAAGACACACAGAGGCTCCACTGTCACCATCGACAGCGGCGAGCTTTGTGTCAAGTGATTCGCGTGTGTCTAGCCGCTATATCTACTTCTATGCATAGAAAGGTTTCCCGACAGAACTGTATCCAAATCTAGTAATAATAAGAGCGAGGATCAAACGCCGTTAGGCGGAAGCGTCTGCTAGAGAGAACTATCTTCATAAACCGTCGTCTGATTTCGGTATTCTAAGGAGTAAATCCAAACGCTGTTCGGCGTCTTGGTATAGCCGGCACGCGAAAAGAGAATTACTAACCTTCATAGAAAACAGTCTCCAGATCCGGTAAATCTAGAGAGCAAGATCAAACGCCATGAAGCGCCTTGGCACGAGAAACGAGACCTGCCAACAAAGAACAGCATCCAAATCTGGTAACTATGCCTGAGGCTGAGAAGCGAAACGCCGCCTTATATTACTACAGAATGAGAAAACCAAAATTGAAGGTCGGGAATCAAACGCTGTGAAATGCCTTGGTACGCGAAAGGAAAACCTCCCGTCTCTAGGCGCAAGACATGGAGTATCCATGTTCGGTAATTATAGATATGAGAACGAGTAAACGCTGCTTGCTTAGCGCCTAACTCCGCGAAAGAAGACTCATATACGCGTCGAGACGTGGAGACATACGACCATAAAACAGTATTTAAATCCGGCAACAATGAAAATAAGAATCAAACGCTTCTGCTTGCATACAATCAAATCAGTGAAAAGGAACCTGTACTTTCGTGGCTAGAAGAGAACAGAGAGCTATTCAAGCTCGTTTCCGATTCTCAATCTAGTAATAATGAAAGCGGAAATCAAACACTGCTTGCTTAGCGCCGAACTCTGCGAAGGAGGACTCATATGCTTTCCGTCAAGAAGTGTGAATGGAGACATACAAGCACAAATTGTGTCTAAATCCGGTAATAATAAGAGTAATGTTCAGACGCTACTTGCTTAGCGCCTAAGTCCGGGGAAGAAAACACATAGGTTCAACACCTCAGCTTTCGGGCTGTGATTACCATGACAGTAAGATTGGAGAGGTAGGGGGCGAACACGGGACTCTCCATATTTCAGCGGATCAGGGAATAGATGTAAAAAACTATTGACATGAAAATGCAGACTGTTGTTTATGACGAAGAAGAATAGCGGAATATGGGAGATGAGAAGGGCGTAGATACTTACGGAATTACACACAATCGTAAACCCCAAACAAGAAAACAAACAACCACCCCTAAGAACGAATATTTCGCATTCTGGATGTACCACACAAGATTAAACAGCCTCTCCGCTTTTCAATCTCGTGCTGTAGAGACGGGCTAAAGACAATGGCCATGAGCGTTGCTTCAAGAGGCTTTGCCGCCGAGGCTAGAGAAGGAAGGAAAAGAAACGCCCAGACAGCCTCCAGCACCACGCTTTTGAAGAGGGAAGAAGCGTGCATGTTGCTGCAGCGACAACCTTTGCGACCGCCCAGATTACCTCCAGCACTGTGCAGAACCGCTTTTGAAGTGAAGAGAACAAATCCACACAAACGCCGCCGGATAGAAGACCCTTGCCTCCCTCAACATTAGCATCCCCTTTTCATTCTTCCCTTTCCCACCTCCTCTTAACGTCCATCCCACCTCCCCACCTCCCCCATCACCCCCCCGCCACTCCACCCGCCCTCCCCTACGCCGCCCCAAACTCCAACGTAGTCTGCCCCCTCTCCGGATCCGTCATCTTAATAATCCTCACATCATCCTGTCCCGCACTAATAGCCGCGCCAAGACTCTGCGGCGAGATGAGGACAAACTGTCTGCTGACGGACCTTCTGGCGGCCGAAATCATCATGCGCATGCTGATGTCGCGGTTGACGTTGTCCATGAAGACGTCGAACTCGTCGAGGCAGCGCATGGGCGAGCCCATGGCTTCCCAGAGCGAGAGCAGCAGGCAGATGGTTGAGAAGGACTTTTCGCCGCCCGAGAGGGTTTTGGTTTGGCGGCCGTCCGAGGAGGCTTTGGTGATGTCTGGTTCGACCTTGGTGGGGCGTTAGTTGTTGCTGTTTGATGGAGATAACGTAGTCTCCGCTGGGAAAGGGGAGGATACTTACGTGGATGTCCATAACCTTGTGCTTATGGTTGATCTGCAAAGTCCCGCGGAACTTTCGCTCACTCAGAAGGTATGTGAAATACTGCCGGGCGCGAGCGGAGATGAAACGCTTGAACTTTTCGAAGCGGACCTGGCGCATGTCGAGCGATTGCCTCAGCGTTTTGTGAGTCTGCTGGAGGCACTCCCGAGTAAACCTTTTGGCTTTCAGATCGACTTTCGCTTCAAGAACGGCTTGGTTGAGCTCCTCAATGGAGCCACCAGCTTGCTGTTCGTATTGCGCTTTGTCCTTCTGGGCACGCTCATGCTTCTTCAAAAGACCTTGGAAGGTCGCGCCTGGAGGGACCGCAATGCGGAGGCCGCAAACCTCAGTAGCCTGACTAGTATATGTCTCAACCTGAGCCTCTTGATCCTTGATCTCGGCTTCCAATTTGGATCGCTGCTCTTTGAAATGGTTCTGACGCTCGATGGCCCCGTTCTTCTCAAGTAAAGCGTCTTGTCGTTGAGCATCCAAAGCTTTTTTCTTCGCTTCTGCCTTGGTTATTTTCGTCTGTGCCTCCTTGATTTCTAGCCCAAGCTTCTTCAACTCCTCCTTGACGCCAGCCTCCTCTTCGATAAGAGCGTCTTGAGCATCGTTGTTGCACGCCATTTGGTTCTCCAGGTTGTCCAGCTCGTCTCGGCCTTTTTGCAAGTGTTCCCGGTAAATTTCGAGCTCGCCAGTCTGGGGCGTTGCCTGCTCAAGTTTGTCTTTGCAGCGATTTCGATTTCGCTCTGCTTGCTGCTGCTGGACATTCAATCGTCTGAAGTCCCTCTTGTGCTGCTCCAAGGCTTGGAAGCATTCTTGCGCATGAGCCTCTGCCTCTTGGTCACGAGCTTCTGCATCTCGGAAAGCACGGTTTGCATTATCGAGGTTGTTCTGGGCAAGTCTGCACAGTATTAGTACAGCCAGCGACCTTAAGCTGTGTACTTACTTGATCTCGTCCTCTTTATCCAGTTGCATACGTGATTTGTCTTTCCAAGCTTGGATCGGACTGATTGTCTGGTCACCACCCGACGCGAAACCGAACCGATGACCTCTACTTTTGTCGCCCGTTGCCATGCAAAAGCATTGTTTGACATTGGAGGGCCGTCGGCCACCATACATGTAGTTATGTGCATTTTCCCGTTTTTCAATGAGCACTGTTTGTTCAATGCCACTGTTTATGATGAGTTGATTGCGAACAAGCGGTTCGTCAATCTTGAATCTAGTCAGTTTGCTGATATTGGAATAAAAGGGTACTATGCATACCCTCAATGCCCGGAGCCATGTCAAGACGCCAGGCTCAGGTTCGCCGCGAGAAGTATCTAGAGGCTGAGAGTTTCCGATGAGAATTGTCTGCTGACTGTACAAGATGTCAGAAAAGTCGAACGGCTTGGAATAAGCTTGAAATACCAATTGTGGGTTCTCATCAGTCCCTGCAATCTTCGTTGATCATCCCTGTTCGTGACAATGAAGTTGTTTAGAATGCCCCCGAAGGATTTATTGAGAATGGAGCACCACTCTGGCTTGAGAAGGCGTACGTGGTAGCCAATTGGCCCCACGGGAGTGGTTTTGAAGCCGCGGTCGCGTTTGATGGCGTCGAGGAGTCTTCCCATCTGCAGACCGTATGCAGAGAATGGAGTCCCCGCGGAGTTCTGTAGCTGCGTGATAACGTTCTCTGCTGCCCTGGCCTCCTCTATCTTCGTGTGCAAGGGTTGCTTTGTGGCTTCGGCTGCATCCCTGGCCTTTTTGCTCTGCTCTTCAAGAGGGGACTTCCCACGCTGATGTTCCTCAAGGGCAGCGTTGGCCTCCTGAAGATCCTTTTCAGCCTCATGTAGGTCGGCAACTAGTTGTGCATTCTCGCCGCCGTTGGCATCCCGAAGCTTTTGTTCTTCAATTGCAATCTTGTTCTCGTATTCTGCAATCCCCGCTTGAACTCCTTTGATACTGGTGTCCATCTTTCGTTCTTCTTTCTGGTAGATGTCAGCGCAGGAAACAAGCGACGGTAATGTGGTAGAGACGCACCTTGGACTCCTGACGCTTCTGGATCTTCTCTTTGCATTTTTCTTTCAACTCGCTCTCCTCATCTAGGCGTGGTTGAAGCTCGGTTTGAAGCGTTTCGAGATCCGTTGAAGCACCACTCGCCGCGAGGTGTGCTTGATCAAACTTTTCTGTTGCATCCTCGATAACTGCGTTCTGTTGTTCCATTTCGCTGTCATGCTCCGCAACCTGGTTGCGGAGCGCCTCGAGAGCCTTGAATGGTTAGTGATGCCTCGGATAGGTAGGGACAGCCTTACATCTTCTTGGCCTTGAACCTGGACCCAGGCTATTTGGTTTTCGTACTCTTTGATCTTCGCATCGAGGGTCCTCTGCTGATTTGCCTGTCGGACCTTCGCCTCGGCGGCTTGCAGTATCCTGCGCGCCTCTTGGACATCTCCACTTGAGAGATCTAGTTTGCCATGTGCTTGGTCAAGAGTCTCCGCGGTGAGCTGATAGTCCTTGTCCAATTGTGAAAGCTGAGTTCCGCAGTAGAACAGTTTGTATTTATCAATCGCCGTCGAATGGTTGAGGAATGATCGTGCTTGATCTTGGGTGAGGACAGTCATCGGATTATCCATCTGTAAGCCGAAAGCATCGTTGATGTCATCAAGGTCTGCTCGTTTGGTGGAGATGATTTTATCGGCTGCATTCCGAATCTTGAAACCACTTGTACCAGACCGGCTGAAGTGCCTTTCCACGATGATGGTGTCTCCGAAAACATCATGTTTGAAAGCATTGAATCCTTCGTTCTTGATGTGGACTCTCAGGGAGCATTGTCTTTTCGAATAAGCAAACAAGATGTGCCGGCTGACGATCGATCACTTACTCTGCTCCCTCCTTGATGAAACTCTTGAGACTCTGTCCTCGGTTTGTCGACGTCGCCTTTCCGCCCAAGCACAACGTGAGAGCTGTGAGCACTGCACTCTTTCCACTGCCATTGTGTCCGATGATGAAGTTGATCAAAGGTCCCAGCTTCATGCTCAGGTTGGCATGACACATGAAATTGCGCATTGTGACCTCTTTGACGATTCCATTCTCTGCAGGCAGGTTTGGCCGCTCTGATCTGAATTTTGCAGCGACGAGCTGAGCTGCTCGCATCTCGTCTTCCTTGTCTTGCCGGGCTTCCTCCTCGGAGTCGTAGTCGGAGTCGTCATTGGACGATGCAGGGCCTGCTGAGCTTCGGCGCTTCTTGCGGTGGGCAGGTTCTTGCTTGGAAACTGTAAGCAGATTGTTGTACTTGTGTGTGCCTCTGAGCTTACTCCAGAGTCGCGCCTCAAGTTCGCCGAAGCCGTCACAACCTCAACTTCTTCGCCCCCGGAAGAGCTGTCATCCACGTCCGGTCGAGGCCGCTTGCGCGAGCTAGTCGGTGCCATGTTGGAAACTGAAGGTGATGAAGTTGTTGCGAGTTGATCGTTGTGTTGGTGGTGAGCGGCGCAGAGAGAAGGGTCGGGAGAGAGATGAGAGGGCGCCGACAGTTTGACGCGTCGACGCGACTTTGGCCCGATGCGAGATCACGTGATTAGCGAGCCAAGGCCTATCTATCTTGTGGTCAAGGAGGCCGTCCAAGAGGAACTGGATAGATGCTGGTTCTTTTTACCTCAAGGTCGATGCCCGATATGCTGCTTGCGCTGTAGATGTATTGAGAAAACCAGAGTCTACCAGAAAGTCACAATATTCGATATTATCACTGATACTGTGTCACTGCGACGGGTGCTCTCATTACCGTAGTCTACCTACGTACTGCCGCTCCTACTAACATCGCTAACGCTTCCTTCATCCTCATCCTCCCCCTCCTCCTCTCTCGACCCTACCCTTCCCACTTTAAAAACCCCCACCGCCCACTCCGCAAACATATCCGCATCCCAGACCTCATCATCCCTCCCCTTCCCCTTCGTACTCGCCGCCTTCCCGCCACCATTTACTCCTTTCCTCACCTTCTCCTTCACATAAAACTCATCATAGCACTGCAAAATCTGATCCTGCACGGCGCCCACCAGCGTCTCCTTGGTGCGCGGGTCGTCGAGGTATTCATCCAGTTTTTTGCGGAGGAAGGGGACGTCCTTCTCGACTTGTTCGCGGAGGGATTTGAGGGCGGCTATGCCGTTGAATTGTGGTCCTTGTTTTGAGATTGTGGGGGCGGCGATGGCGACGGTCATGCGGTTGGCGAAGGCGTTTGTAAAGTCGTTGATGACGGTCCTCAAGCGGCCGTCGAGCTCGACTTTGGCGTCGAGCATGTTTTCCACGACGCGCGGCATGAGGCCGCCGCCGACTAGACGCATGAGGTTGGTGGGGTTGAAGAGGCCGCCGCGCTCGCGCAGTTCCCAGAAGGTGGAGGTGACGTTTGAGAAGTCGAAGGAGACTTCTGGAGTGACGAATTCGATGTCGAAGGCGACGATTTGCTGTTTGAGTAGGAGGAGATGTTTCATGAGGAAGAGGTGGGCGTCGGTGGGGGAGGCTTTCGATGAGATTTGTGTGGAGGCTGTGTGGAGGGAGAGGGTCGTTTGGTGGACGATTTGATGGGCTAGATCGTCGAAGACGGTGGACTTGAGGGTGATTAGCAAGCGTGTTGGCAACTAGAGGGTACACCTTACATTGACAAGCCTGTATATTCGGCTGAGTAGCCAGATCGCCTTCCGCAAGGTTGGGTAGCAGTCTTGCAATGCTGGCTCAAAATTGAACCGCGTCTCCAGGCCGTCTTCTTCCACGATCGTAGGGTCTTTTGGTAGCGGCGTCAGGGGACCATTGGAGGTCTTCCGATCTCTTCGTCCAGAGAGAACAGGTCCATTCGGCTTTGCTGCTGTCACAGACGACTGTCGGTTCCGAGCGGGATAGTCCAAGTCTTCGGCTTTCGGTTTGTAGTACTCAATATCGTCTCGAAGGACATTGAGAGCCAAAAAGACAAGCCGCGTTTGAGCGTCTTCGAGTGCAGTGTGGATAAGATGAGGGAAGTCCAGCCGATTCAGATCAATCGGTTCATCATCGTCGTCATCCTCTTCCATATACCGGGTATGAATGAGAGTACAGAGCTCACACAACTTCAAAAGCTGGTTCTCGTGAATCGTTCGCGGTCGCAGGTAGTCGTACATTGGTTCGCACATGGCCTCGAGGAAGTCATAGAGACCTCCATCCGTGGCAAACCACTCCTTCCAAAGGTCATACTCATCAAAACATATCCCACGCATGAATCCGATGCTGCTGCGGGCAAAAGCAACTACGTCTTTCGACGTGCTGGGAGCCATGGCAATTTCAGCCATTTTCTTTGCAATGATCGGGAGGATGAGCCTCCCACGCGTGGTCGAGTAGCTCTGATACAACTCGTTCATCAGACTCTGATACTCTGCTTCCGCACCAGGTTCAGCACCCGCGGAATGCACGGCGCGTTTTTGGATCTCAAGGCCAGTTTCCTTCAATTCGGCAGCTCCGACGCGGAATTTGGCGTATAACAGAGCAGACATGGTGGTCTCATTCAGTTGTCTGTCCGCAATACGTTTCGCAACATCGGCGGCGATTTCTCGCAGGGTATTGGTGAAATGGACCCGAATCAGCGTCAACGCTCGAGTCAGAAGCAGGCGGTAGCGTGACTTGTATGTGCTCGCTTCCCGTTGTCCAGGCTTTTCCTTGTCAGTATTGTACCAGCCTCGAGACTGCACTCATAACTTACGTGTTCCTGCATGTACTCCAGACAGCTGTCCAGATTGGCCAGCATCTCCGAGTACTCCTTGCTTCGTACGAAGTTGCTAGCAGACGGAGCATTGAGACGCCTGGTGATGGGCTCGAGATAGGTATAGTATTGCAAATTGTCGCCAATGTCGTCTGCAAGTTGGGTAATGCGTCTTTGATCGGCCAAGAGTCCTTCGCATTGCGCTCTGAATGCTGTTGTCTGCACCTCAACTGCTTTAAAGGAATTGGATAACGAGGACAAAAGGTCGAGGGTGGAAGTGGTCTCGTCGAGGAGGGAGTCTAGATGTTGCTCGGACAGCCTTAATTGGTCGTGGTAGAGTCTGGTAGTCGAGCTTGTCAGTCTCCTCAAGGGGCCACTTTAAACAGTTGCTTATGAGGCATGTCGTACTGGTAATCCTCATGGCTAGCATCCTGCAATTCCTCACTGAGACCATTGTACCACTCTCCAAATTGCAGGTCATTCCTCAGCTTCCCCTGTGACCGTTTATGAAGCTTCTCCTTCTCCAGCTGCAGCCTCCGCTCTTTCTTAATGTGTGCCCTGACAACATCGTAGAAATCGCTGTACGACTTGGCTCGACGTGCGACTGTTGCCGGTGGAGGGGATTTTGGACGCCCTGGATTCTCAATCGACTCGGCAATAGCTTCTACCGCTTCGACGTCAGCTTGGTTGGCCTCCTAAATCAAAGAATCAATATCGAGTTCGCGCAGCAGGGGAGGAGGGGAGCGGTCTTACCGTGGGTTGCTTCAAGAGCGATTCTCGGCGGCGGTGCTTGGATTTCTCGGCGGTTTGCTTCGGTTTGGAGGTGAAGCTGTTGAACCACGCATCCTCATACATGGTGGCTCAATCATTCCTGTCTGGAGTGATTGGCGAGCGCGTCGTGCAAGTGGGATTAATTCGTGGTCAGTTCCGCGATGGGGATGCTTGGCGTCGGGGCCGGAAGAACTTTCTTCAGCGTGCAGTTGTGGTGATGTCAAAGACTTCGACCGCAACACGACTTTGATGATATCTGTCCGTCGCAATTCGTGTATAACTTCATTTCATTTAGAAATGGGAAATTGGTGCCTCCCAGCCTGAACTCCTCGATTTATGTGAGAAGAGCATCTCGCTCTCTTCTCGTCCCCCTTCCGTTCGACATGTTCAGCACGGGATCCCTCTCCAGAAGCGCATCCACAGTCCAGAAACTCGCAACCCGCCATGCCAGGAACATACACAGCCAGGCCTCTTCATCTACAGCTCATAGTCGATATGGATACAGGGCTGCTGCGGTGATAGGAATTTCCACCATTGCAGTCGCGTGGCAATTGAACAACATCCGGACAGTCCATGCAGAGGAGCCGCAATCAGCCCCAGAATATCTCCAATTCGAAAAGCCAAGGAAGACGCCATCCACGAAGGAGGAAAACAGAGATCTCATCAGCTCGCAGCATGTTCAAGTGAAAAAGAGCTGGGAAAGTCCGGGTGTCTATGCTTGGGGCTCCAACTCTGGCCGGGTTCTGGCGCCTGACTCCAAGGAAGAGATCGTCAAGACGGCGAGGAGGATACCGTTCTTCGACGGTGTTCTTCTCCGAGACTTGAAACTCGACAAGCATTTCGGTGCCGCAATTGATGAGAAGGGTGACCTGTTGCAGTGGGGGGCTGGTTACGCGCCTGGCATCACGGAACCAGTTGCTACTCTGAAAGGAAAGAACCTGAGATCATTGGCCCTATCTAGAGATCGCATAATCTGCCTCGGTTCAAATGGTACTGTCTACTCTATCCCGGTTCCCTTGGAAGAGCAACAAACCGGTCCAAAGCCTCGGGAGGGCGGTTGGAACCTCTTCTCAGGCGCTCGCTCAGACATCAGCTACCGCATCCTGAAGCTCAAGAGCAACGAGGGCGTGACATCCCTTGCAGCGGGTCTCGAACACGTCCTCCTACTCACAAAATCCGGTCGTCTCTGGTCCGCCGCCGCCGGCACAGAAGACTACCCCACCAAAGGCCAACTCGGAATCCCAGGCCTCTACTGGGCAACTCGACCCGAAGGCCCCTACGACCAACCCCACGAAGTCGCCACCCTCCGCGGCTTCAAGATCACCAACATCGCTGCCGGCGACAACCACTCCATGGCCCTCGACCACGAAGGCCGCGTCTTCGTCTGGGGCGACAACTCGTGCGGCCAACTCGGCCTTGACTTCGCAACCGACAACCTCTTCATCTCAAAACCCACCCTCCTCCCCTTCGCCGCCCTCTACCAAGGCACCTCGCACACGCCCCGCGTCACCAGCATCTACGCCGGCGGCGTGACATCCTTCTTCACCGTCGACGCCACCAAATTCGTCTCTCCAGACGCGCTGCCAGACGCCAAAACCAACAAATCAAAAGACGTCTCCAACCAAATGAAACTCCTCGGCCACGGCCGCGTCTCGGCCGACACCTGGGCCTGCGGCCGCGGCATCCACGGCACCCTCGGCACGGGCAAATGGACGCACATCCAAACACCCCCCGCCAAACTCCCCGCCCTCAGCGGCCTCGCTGAGTGGGACGAGAGGAAACGTCAAGCAATCCCCATCCGCGTCGCGAGGATGAGCGTAGGAACCAACCACGCGGCCGCCGTTATGGCGAATAAAACCTCCACGGGCGTTAATAGCGGTGGCTGGTTCTTCTCCAGCGGCGATGGGGCGGGCGCGAGTGAGACGAATTGGGGCGCTGATGTGCTTTTCTTTGGGAGTAATGAGCATTTTCAGCTGGGGACGGGGAAGAGGAAGAATATGTGCGCTCCGACGTATATTGAGCCGTTGGACAAGGTGGTGGAGGGGAAGGGGAAGGCTGCGGATGGGAGTGGGAGTGGGCAGAGGTTGCAGTTGACGCCGCGGAGTGAGGTTAGGGTTGCTGGGAGGAGGGTTAGGGTGGAGCAGAGGGTTGAGTGTGGGAGGGGTGTTACGGCGGTGTATTCGGGAGTTTGAGGGGTGGTCTGTGGAAAAAGAAGGATCGCGCGCACTTGTTGATGGGATTTCTTTCAAAAGTACTTTCTGGCGTGCGTCTGACGTCTGAGCTACCTATGGATCACCTTCACGATCTCCCGAAGCTACAGCACTCGTCCCTTGCGGTTCCTTGTCTCTCTTTCCGAAAACTTCTATCCTTCACTCTTCGCCTACTTTCTCCAGCTGGTCAGCGTTTCGGCAACTGTTCTCTACTAAGCACCCCAGCTTGTGTACACCAAACTCCCTTATGTATGATGTAGTCCTATTGTAGTATATATGTCGATTCCCCTCACACTCCACACCACTGCACTCGACCATTCTGCATAATTATCAAGTTGGACGTCCCAGACCCGCACAAAGGTAATTTCTACCAACGGGAAGAACATTTCCTTCCTCATTCTCCGTACTAATGGAGCGTTTCTAGTTTCTAGCCTTCCAAACCTTGCCTCTGGACGTCTAGACGGCCGGATATCAGTACAAATATTGATATCCAAGCCCAGAAACTGAAGGAAGACTCGCTTTCCGGTAAATTAACCATTGGGAGCAAACTTGTCTGCTGGATCATCGAGCCAACTTGAAAAGATCCTTCAAGTTAGACACCTAAAATCCTCACGAGACAAGATATCCGAGATATAGAGAAGCGGTTGATTTGCGTGGATATCATCTATTCATTCAACATAGTACCTAGGTAGGTACCCTGGTGGTAGTTGCCCTATTTACACCTCACCTGACCTTACTTCGAGTCCGTCCATCATGTATCCATTTGAACATCAACACTTGGGAGAAACTCCAAGCCACAACGCCGAGGTCATCGTATGCAACAAGCAGACGCATCTACCTTTCCATCTCTTTCGCAAGGCTTCATCCTTAACCTTACCTCACCTCACTACACTTTTCTCGCCTCACCTTACCTTGCCTTACTTCACCTCCCCTCGCCTCACCTATGTATACCCTCACACGCCTCAACCTGCCTAACCTCACCGTCTCCCACCTCAACTCTGCCCCCTCTGCCCCCAAAGCCCCGCCGTCGTCTCCCTAATCCTTCTCTCCTGCTCCCGAATCATCGCCTCCGTCTGCCCCCTCGCATTCCCCCGACTGTCCATCTGCGGCTGCTGCTGTCCTGGCTGCTGCGACTGCTCCGCGCCATCCCCAGAATCCACATCCATCGCGTCCCCTTGATCGTTGTTCTGTTGCGCGTCCTCCATTTCGCGCTCATTGCCCGTCTGACCAATCTGCGGGCTTTGTTCGCCTCCTTGTTGTTGCTGTTGGCCATTCTGTCCGTTTCCGTTCTGATTCTGATTCTGATTCTGCGGCAGCTTCGGCGTCCCTTTCTCCGCCCTCGCCGGATCCCGACTCAACGCGCCATCCATAACCCCCATCCCCTGTCCCGCCCTCAACTGATTGATCGCGCGAATAGTATCAATAGCCGCATGCAACGTCCTGCGTGCATTAAAGTTCTTCTTGACCGTCGGCAGCAGATCCTCGCCGTCTTCGACTTTCTCTTTGATCCAGTTGTGGCTGAGGGCTTCGTGGGCCGTCATGCGCGAGGTGGGGTCGACGGTGAGGCAGCGCTTGATGAAGTCGCGCGCGGTGAGCGAGACGCCACGCCAGTATTCGAAGGGCGTGAAGGAGTAGTCTGCGACGAGGATTGCTTGCATTTCTTCGAGGTTCGAGTCGCGGTCAAAGGGGGTGTAGCCGCAGAGGAGGAAGTAGGTTATTACGCCGATGGCCCAGACGTCGCTGGGAGGGAGGAGTGGTGTTAGCGGTTTGCGAAGACGAATAGGGGGATTGAAGGATAGGAAGAGATTGACATACACAGGTTTACCGTGTCCACTCTTGTTGAAGATCTCCGGTGCCATATACCCCGGCGTCCCGCACGTCGTCGTCAAGACATGAAACTGTTCCTCGTCCATGATTCTGCTCAGCCCGAAATCCGCAATCAGCAGATCGGCGTTATCTTCCGGCGTCCTGAACAGCAGGTTCTCTGGCTTCAGATCGCGATGCACGATCCCATGGTCGTGAAGGTACGCGACTGCGGAGAGAGTGGCGCGTATCAGGTCCGCGGCGTCGGACTCGTAGTAGGATCCTTTGCGGCAGATGCGGTCGAAGAGTTCTCCTCCGAGGGCGAGGTCGGTGACGAGATATACTGGATATCGAGAGTCGCATTAGCATCACCATTCATACCCAAATCCACGACCCCATATATTGTCCTATGACAAATTCACCAAGTCTCTCCCATCTCCCATCTCCCCTTCACCTTCCACGCAACAACAAAAACCCAAACCTACAATTATTCATCGTCTCAAAATAATCCACCAGGGTCAAAATATTCTGATGGCCCATACTAACGCGCTTAAGCACCGCAATCTCATTCCGCACCATATGCTCTCGCCCCGCCATCAGCCGCTTGTTGATCACCTTGGCCGCGTAGTAGCGGCCCGTATCCGTGTGCACGCATTCCTTGACCACGCTGTAGGAGCCTGCGCCGAGGGTTTTGCCCGTTTTGTAGCGGCAGGGTTGGATTTGGGCGGCGGGGGGTCGTTGGGTTTGCTGTGAGGTTTGGGAGGCGGTGGTGGACATGGTTGTGGTGGGTGGGGTGGAGTGGTCGAGGGGTTCAGGAGGAGGAAGAGGGAAGAGAGGAGCAGCTGGAAGGGAGTTGGAGGAAGATATAGAGATTGCGCGGACAGCTGGAGTAGAGGGAGGTGGACGGGAGGAGTGGACTCGGGGTATCAAGGTATCAGCTGAAAGTTAAGGTTGCGGTCTGGATCTTGATCCGGGGTGTTTCTATTTCGGGACACTGTGCGATTGAGGGGGGATTCGAGATACGAGAGCAGGCGAGATGATTGGGGGCTGCGAAGGGAGGGGAGTATGGAAGCGTGAAGAGCCAGAAGAGAGGTGGAGAGCGTTCAGGATGGAATATGGAATGGAGGAAGTCTTTGGGTGAAGTCACAATTGACAGTTTCTCAGTTCTGGCGATCTTCGGTCGTGACCAAGATTTCGAGTGGGGGCGCGGGGTTGGATGCCTGAGGCTTCAGTGCTCTGCTCCTCAGGCTCCTCTTCCCATCTCTTCTATCACGCCGGGAAACTGACACCAGGAAATGACAGCACGTATTCCAACATTCCAGTGCACATGTTACGTGCTTCTACAAGTAAAACCTTCCAGTCAGGACGATGTCGTTTCTTTCTATTCGAAAATGGGCACCGATTTGGTTCTCTACCGCAGTCTTCAATCTGAATCGAACGGCTCTCAGAATGAGAATAGATACTCGATCATGTGACGGCGGAATTCTTGTTGTGGTATTTATTGCCATATAAAAAGACCATTGACCAACGGGTTATTCGGATTCTTTTTCCTTGAACTGGATTACAGTAGAATCTGCCGTTGAGGACTCAGGGGGTGTGGGAACTCGTTGGAAGGCGACTCTTAATCGACTAAAGTATTCCTCATATCCTTCACAATTCCCTGTTCTACTTTGAGCATCATATTCGTACTTTCGCAATAAGATCGCAAAGGTTATGACTGATTTTGAAGGAGACGTCCAGCCGAGCTTTCCATGCTGCCACCGGTCTCCCTAGAGGCTTGTTCCGGCCTCCAACACATCCATCGACAACAGAGGCATATCCCAAGGTATCAACATCTGTTCATCCAAGACTACAGGATATCTCAAACTCATGCTACTCCGCTCTCGCAATGATGCCACCGCACAGTCCGCAGCGATACATCTTCGTGCTACAAGGAAGGTGGTACGCAGACGTCGCATTCACACCTCAGCATCTGCAATCCACGATGATCCTCACCCTCATCATCGCCCTCGCCATTCCACAGCATCCAGTCACGTAAACAGCCACTCCATCCATCCAATAGCCATCACCGCATCTCTCATCATCAACCCTGCGTTAGTCACGCATCACTCCCGCTCGCTCCTTTGCAGTTAATTGAAGTGGAGCCTCCCGTCGCGTGAGCTTGCCGCTAGCAGCTTCCGAGAGCTTCGTTTCGGCGCGAACGGCGAGATTTGGTAGCCCTAGGTAAATCTTATAAGGACGTCGACCGCGCTTCTGCGCAGGGGGTTCGCGCTTTTTTTTTCCTTCTGGTTTGGTGTCGCGTGCCATGTTACTGCTTGTAACTGTTGCTGTTGATTGGGAGTGGATTGCACATAATTACATCAATATTAGTTGACCAGACGAGACGGAACCTGAAAGAGACGGAATTGGGTCGTGATCGTTACCTACTACCGGACTCTACTGATTGTAGCAAGAATACCTATAGCCATCACCGGTACGACATTGATTGTTCAGGCACGCGACTACAGACTCGGGTTCAGTATGGACCTCGCGACACCTGATCGGCAAGAGCTTGGAATCAACGGCGGAAAAATGGAGGACGGGAGGAAGACGACCGAGCAAGTGCAAATGCTGCATTCAGATCGGCCTATGGGCGAAATGAGGGCGGCATATGGTCCGCCGGGTATTTTTCTCCCTCCTCGAGGTATGCAAAATTGGAACTGACGACGAGAGGCAGGTTTTCGAGGATTATTCACATCGTACTACGTCGCTCTCTGCGCGGCATTTTCTGCGCTGGGAGGCCTCTTGTTTGGATATGAGTATGTATGCTTCAGAAACTGGGAAGATCACTGCTGATGTTCAGATAGCCAAGGCGTTGTCTCTGTCATTCTCGTCATGCCGCAATTCCTAGATCGTTTCCCGAGGGTTGCAGAAACTGCGTCTGGCGCGGGCTTTTGGAAAGGCCTGCTCACGGCTATGATTGAACTTGGAGCATTCATCGGTCAGTATCAGATAGAAACCTCTACTTCACTTCTCTAATTTTGTCTAGGCGCCCTCAATCAAGGCTGGATCGCAGACAAGATCTCCCGGAAATACTCCATCGTCGTAGCGGTAATCGTCTTCACCATCGGCTCCATCCTCCAAACCGCATCCGAGGGCTACGCCATGCTCGTAGTCGCCCGACTAGTCGGCGGTATCGGAATCGGCATGCTGTCCATGGTAACCCCCCTCTACATATCCGAAATCTCACCTCCGGAAATCCGCGGCGCCCTCCTCGTCCTCGAGGAACTCTCCATCGTCTCCGGCATCGTCATCGCCTTTTGGATCACCTACGGGACGCAATACATAACCTCAGAATGGTCCTGGCGTCTCCCTTTCCTCCTCCAACTACTCCCCGGTCTCGTTCTCGGCTTCGGCATTCTAGCACTCCCGTTCTCGCCGCGCTGGCTGGCGCAGAAGAATCGTAATGAGGATGCGCTGCAGAATCTTGCGAAACTGAGACAGCTGCCGACGGATGACCCGAGGGTGATGCAGGAGTGGTACGATATCCGCGCCGAAGTTGCTTTCCAGAAAGAAGTTCTCGCGGAGCGCCATCCGAAGCTTCAAGATGGGAGGATGGGCAGTCGAATCAAACTCGAAATCGCCTCTTGGCTCGACTGCTTCCGCCGAGGCTGTTGGCGCCGCACACACGTCGGCGTGGGTCTGATGTTTTTCCAGCAGGTAACTATATCTCCATCCAGCAAACCCAGAATTTCACTCCGTACCCAAACCCATTCCCCATCTTTCAAATCCCCCAGCATACTAACACCCTCCCCCACAGTTCGTCGGCATAAACGCCCTAATATACTACTCCCCCACCCTCTTCCAATACCTCGGCCAAAACCGCAGCATGCAACTCATCCTCTCGGGCGTCCTCAACATCGCCCAACTCGTCGGCGTCACCACCTCCCTCTGGACCATGGACCGCATCGGCCGGCGCCCACTCCTCCTCTGGGGCTCCGCCGCCATGTTTATTAGCCACCTCATCATCGCCGTGCTGGTCGGCTTGTTCTCGCATGATTGGCCGAGGTTTAGGGCGCAGGGGTGGGCGAGTGTGGCGTTTTTGTTTGTTTATATGGTTTGTGAGTATTGCCCTTTTGGTGGTTTGAGAGTTAGGGTTGGGGGTTTTGGGGATGAAAGGCTGACGAAAGTGTAGCTTTCGGCGCGTCTTGGGGTCCCGTGCCCTGGGCGCTTCCGGCGGAGATCTTTCCTTCGAGTTTGAGGGCTAAGGGTGTTGCCTTGTCGACTTGTTCGAATTGGCTTAATAATTTCATAATCGTGAGTCCACGCTTTCCTCTCCTCTCTCCTATCTTCCCATCAACTCCTCCCCCACAACCCTCTCCCCTCAGACCAAAATACCCTAACGCTCCCACCCCAACAGGGCCTCATAACCCCACCCCTAGTCCAAAACACAAACTTCGGCGCCTACGTCTTCTTCGGCGTCTTCTGCCTGCTCTCGCTCGTCTGGACCTGGTTCTTCGTGCCCGAGACCAACGGACGCAGTCTCGAGCAGATGGATCGTGTGTTTAAGGATTTTGGGGGCGAGGCGGAGGAGGCGCGGCGGTTAAGGATTGAGGGGGGGATTGTCGGAGGTGATAGGGTGACGGGGGAGGAAGAAAGAGGGGTGAGGTGAGGTAAGGTGAAGTCAGGTCAGGCGAGAAGTGTAGCATAAGGTAGTAGTTTATCATATCGTGATAAGGTATTTCCAGATGTCTGGTAGTGTGTTATGCGGGATCTTGTCTCGTTCTGCTTCTTATACTAGTAGAAAGTCCCGCTATTTGAAAGATGACCAATATCCCGGACTGATCCCAGATTTCATTTCGATTTCAGATTTCATAACTGGTGTTCCTGGCTGTTCGATTCAACAAAAAACACCTGCATATGCTTACTAGCTTCCCCATCGTCTCAGACTAATAATACCTTCAATAAACATCTACATACCCGCCAAAGTTCGCTTCTACCGAGCACCAACGCATCCCCTCATAAACGCCACAACATCATCAACCCCCTCCGGCTCATTAAGCCAATGTCCATTCTCCACCTCCCCACACTCCTCATACTCCCTCCACTCCACCCTCATCCCCAACCTCCGCAGCGTATCCTTCAGCAAAACCCCATTCCCAAACGGCACAACCTCGTCATTCTTACAATGTTCGAGGAAAACAGGCGTCTTCAGCGCCTCCGCAAACTCCCTGCTGAAACTGCGCCACTTGCCTTCATCGGCGTGGATATCCTCAAGTCGTCGCCGTTGCGCCAGCCAGCTGCACAGACCGAAGAAGCCGCCCAGTCGTAGCTCGGAGCAGAGAAGGGCGTGAAAAGCGGTCGCGCACCCTTGACTGATGCCCGCCAGTATGACATGCTGAGATTTTCCCGAGGGAACTTGTTCGACTTCGCGCTTTATGATTTCCGCGACTCTTTCGACGCTTTGGATGAGGCCGGCTGCTTGCATCTCCTCTCTTTCCTCCGGGTCTTGGACGGACCACACGTCGAACCATTGTGGTTCTTCGCCGCCAAAACGCGCACAGGGGCTCCGCCCGGATGATGGAAAGACCCATTTGATCGAATGGAAGATCTCTGGAAGGGTGCGGTCATCAGAAGCTTGGCTTTCAAATATCTCTTCGGCAAATTCTGAGGCGGTGTTGTTCTTTCCGTGGAGGAATATCACGGTGTGTGTGTGGCTGGATGCTGGAGAAAGGACGAATTCTGCGGCCATTTGGAGAAGGTAGAAGGGGTAAAGCTGTCGAGGAAGATCGAGCCAGGAGGCGAGATGGATTTTGAGTGGTTGGATATTGCAAAACGCTGTTTCGGCAGGCGTCCAGGTGATTATGAACGGATGGATGGCTGGAAATATGTGGAATTATGTGCGTCGGAGGAGATCTGGGAGGTTGGATTCGTGAAAAACGCTCTCTATGCAGATGCTAACAAGTGATGAATCTATGCGCGGGAGAGTAATTTGGGGGTGTCAGGCTGAACTTATAGTGTACACAGATTTCCCGTTCGACACCGTTAGATGGTCAGGACTGTCAAGTGATCACAAGCCAACGGCTCGCTCTGGTAGGTGAATGTCTAGCCTAAGTCACACCGCACAGCGATCAACTGGCAAGTAGCACCTGGTCTCTCTGGCCACGCGGTGCAACTTAACACCACTTCATGAAAGGAAAACAGAAACTCAGTCCTGGGCGAATCCCAAAGACCTCTGCGGCGGATAGGTTCCTTCAGGTGGCAGAGCTTCAGTCTGACGCTCACAGACAAAAAGATTGGCTATTCGATAGCAAACTCGATGGGACTTCTCAGAAATGGAAAAGAAAGCGGCCCCTTGGGTTGATCCTCGAGGCCTCCAGGGCGGATAACTTTCACCTAGTGGCAGAACTTCAAGGTGAGGCTGCCAGAGAGTAGTCTCAACTACACGAGCTCAAACTTGACGTTTATTTTAGAAATGGAAAAGGAAGTGACCTCCTGGATAGATCCCCGAGGTCTCCAGGGTGGATCACTTTTACCAAGTGGTAGAACTTTGGGGTGACGCTAGCACACAGAAATCTGCCCTACACAACGTTGACCCTGATGACAATTCTTGAGAATTGTGAATGAGGTACGGTTTTGAATTGGCACGAGAAGCTTTGGAGATAAATAAATTATATCGAATGGCAGCACTTTCAGGTGACGCGGACAACCCGAAATACCAGACTGCACCATATATAGCCCAATTGCACTCCTTGAAGTCTGAAAAGAAGAGCAGTAGGCACCGAGATTGGCGTGGGAGGCTTGGAAGAGGGACAATTTTCGTCGAGTGGTAGCGTAGAGCTTATAAGGCGATGCCGATGAACCAAGATTCTGTTGAGAGTCGAAACTATAACCCAAATGCCAGTTGTTGAGAATTGGAACGAAAATGAACTCTCGATTGATCTTGACAGCGCTTAGGAGAGGTGAGTTTTGCCGTGAAGCGAGGCCTGAAGGTGAGTTTAGACGGCTCAATAATACTTCAAAAGCTGCCCGATTTTGAAAATTGATAGCCATGCACGTGGTCCGCCTTGGCAGATGCTGTCACTTCACCTCGCTTCGATATGCTTAAGTCGACGACGCGCAACACGTCGCGGACGACCAGGCAGCACTCAAAGAAGCCCAAGTCATGCCTGACTTTTCTCGCTCACACTTGATCCTCTTCGAAGCCCACAGGAGTCACAGATTCTGTATAGGCTGAATCTGTTTGCTTGGAGGGACATTGCGACCCAACACTCATCATACCTATCATTTCCGTAAACAGCCGCTTCGGTTCGGAAAGAAAACCCATATCGCCGTCTCCCCATCTGGCATTTTCTTGCAGCGGGTCCGAGTTTCTCTGATTATTTAGTCTTCGTTGCCAACTTTGCCCTTCCGAACGCTCCACGATCTCGCCGTTGTCACCATGCCTCTCGCCGGCTCTCCCACCAACCCTAACAAGCCGCTCACCATCGAAGCCCTCACCAAGGAAGCCGGCAGCTTCGACTACAACACCATCATACCCCTTCGGTACTGGCTACGAACCGCTGATGCCATCCTCAAACAAGCCGCTTCCTACGCAAGGAGTAACGATGACCAAGATACATACCTATTCCTGCTACGCCATGCGCTCTTGGTCTTGGAGAGGCTGCCGGAGCATCCAGATGCAGGGGGAGCTGCGGAGAAGAAGGGAATGAGACTGCAGCGTGCAAAGGTCAAGGAGAACTTTGCATTGATGGAGCAGCTGAAACCCAGGATTGAAGAGAGGTCAAGAAGATGGGAAGAGGCTGTCAGGAGGCGAGAGAAGGAGAGAAAAGAACGGGAAGAGAAGCAAGGCTTAGACGGAGCAAGAGAACTAGAGAAAGGATTCAAAAGACTGAGCCTCGGGAGGAAGGAGAGGGAGCATGCAGATGTTGATCCACTTGGGGAAAAGAGGAGGTTGAATGCAAAGGATGATCAGCATCTTGCGGCAAGACTTGCTAGGAGGGAGTTCAGGAGACGGAGGGGCGAGGAAGTGGGGTCGCCGCCACGCAGAAGCTCTGAGCAAACAGCCCGTACTAGAGATGCCGACGATCTCGCACAAAGGATGATGGAGGCAAGGCAAAAGAACGACAAGACATTCGCGGACCACAACGGTGACAAAGGTCCACAGAGATTGACATTCAAATCTGGCGCGCCGCAGTATCCAACTGTGCCGCAGAAGAGCACTTATGAGGAATGGGGAACGTCAACCGACCGCGCACAGAACCATCATCCTCCACCCCTGCGCGGTCATCCACCACAGAGACCTCCCAAAGGCTTCGACTTTGAACATCAGCCTCCCCCACGCCCAGGAAAGTTCATCCTGGACGAGATGCAAGCTTCTATAAGTGATTCACCGAGCCAAACCCTGCCTCCTCCACCTGCTCCCCCAAAAGGATCGCAAACGCCCGTTGAATTGGATGCCTCAAATTACACCATCGCCCCGACTTCTTTCCTCGAGTCCGGAGTACCTCTCCGAACCCTTTATCTCCCGCCCCACCTCCGCTCCTCTTTTCTACGCCTAGCAGCACCCAACACATCCGCCAACCTCGAAACCTGCGGTATCCTCGCCGGCACGCTCGTCTCCAACGCCTTCTTCGTCTCGCACCTCCTAATTCCCGCCCAAGAAGCCACCTCGGACACCTGCGACACGCTTGACGAAGGCCGACTCTTCGAATACTGCGACAAGGAAGACCTCATGACGCTCGGCTGGATCCACACCCATCCAACACAGACCTGCTTCATGAGTAGCCGCGACCAGCATACCCAGGCCGGCTATCAGGTACAGATGGCCGAGGCGATAGCGATTGTTTGCGCTCCGAGTATGAAGGGTGGAGGAGATCCGATGGGCGATTGGAATGTTTATCGGCTGACTGATCCACCTGGGTTGAAGACCGTGCTTGGGTGCACTAAGCCGGGGATCTTTCATCCACATGATGGGGCTGTTTATACGGATTGTGGGAGGAAGGTTGGAGGGCATGTTTGGGAGTTGGAGGGGCTAGAGTTTGAGACGGTGGATTTGAGGTAGGTGGGGAGGTTTGGGAGAGTGCATTATACGGATGCATAGCGGTGGCGTTTTGAGCATTTTTATGAGTTTGGTCATGAAATGAAGGTAGAATGCGTACGCTGGACATGTTTCTGCCGGTATGATGCACTCAATTTTTCAACTATTGGGACTATTTCCACGTTCAGGCATTTGCCCGTCTTCCTCTCTAAAGCTCCACTTGGTACTCAAACTCTATTGGATAGTGCTCGGACGTCCAGAAGCTTGCAATTCCTAACGCCTAGGGCAGAATTCAAGCTTGGATGGACAGAAACGGTCGACATTCTAAGTTCCAAGGAGTGGTTGGTACTTTTGGATTCCCGGAGATATCCATTTTCTTCCGTCCAAATAGTCATTCATGCTTGAATGTTGGAAGTGGAGGTAGCGTTTCGAGTCGGTGCTTCGGACTCTCTTCACGTGAGTTACCCATTTGTTCTCTGCCTGTGAACTACCTAACCTACTTCACCTATGCCACAGGCTTGGCGACCCTAAAATCTCACTCGTCTAGCTCACTTCACAGTTTCTGCGAGTATTCTGAACGAACTAACTACTCTGGCTCTATATCCTCTCTTCCCACTTCGACCTATTCCTTCCTCCTCACAACCCCAACCTCCAACCTCCTCCCTCCATCCTCCCACAAACACAACCTTCCACAACCACTCACCTCAAACCCACACAATGTCTGATCTTGTGGCTCCTCGCACTATGGAGAAATGCACCGCCTCTGAAGAGAAACCACCCGACCTGTTCGCTCGACTGCCTGTCGAACTCCGCGACCTCATCTACGACGCCTCTATTCACGATGGAGAAAACCAACTTATGGACTGCGCCAAGTGCGGGAAACACACCTTTAACCGCACTGTGATCCCATCGCTACTTCTGCTCAACCAACAATACGCTGCGGAGTACGCCGATCGCCTCGCCAAAGGCCTCAAAACTTCCATCTACACAATAATCACACCGGATACGGCACCGAGGACGGCAGTCTACCCCGTGCTCTTCTACGAATGTTGCGGGCTAGACCTCCCTCCAAGACAGTTCCAAGCTGCTTCGGAGTACCGCATTCGCCTCAATCTGAGGTATTTCTGGCCGCCATCCCGTGACATAACAGCATTGTGGATCTGGGACGATTTGCGCTACGTACTGAGTGAGATGGGTCCGGTAATCAAGGAAGAAGCTACGAATCCGGCTTCCGCTGAAAACGTGAATTCCGTTGTTCTTCGGATCTCTATCGTCGTCGACCACGATGTCACGCCGTCCAATATCTTACAACAGTGCTATAGAGTGATGCGCCTTGAGCAGGTTGTCGGAGCCTCCTGGCTCTTCACATTTTCGAAAATCGTGGTCAGGGTCTATGCTGATGGACAGGAGGTATATGTATCCAAGGCCGAGGGTCCCAAGGGCGGAGCGGTGAGCCTTGAGGAATATGAGTTCAGCAACCAGTCGAAATTCGGGTACCTGATGCGGGCGGCTAGAAATGGGGGGACTATGGTGAGTGTTCTCTAGTCTGAGAATATCTAGTCGATTCTAACGTTCCTTCTCTAGGGTTATGTACCGGTCGAGTTGGCCGGCGAGTGGGAGGATTGAGCCATCTAGGAAAACAGAGTAAAGTTGATCACCCGAGGCTTGCTTCAGCTATACTCAATTGTCAACTCTCATGGCTACCGGAAGACGAATTAGGGCTCGTCAACTACGTCGCCAACAATTGGAGCCGTAGTCTGACCAAGGGAGCCGACCGAACGGGACTGGCCAGCTGATATGGAATGATCAGAAGGGTGGGCTTGCTTAGGCAATATACACTACTTGAAGTCGGCACTCTACCATGCATTACAAATGAATGCACGGATGAATGTTCAAAGGCCGATGTGGCTGTGGTGTGGCTATAGGAAGAGGAAGCCGTGTTGAAAGCCAGATAGAACATGTTCAGAAGACGACTCGAGTAATGCAGCAGGAGATCTTTCCTGCGCCCAACACTACTACGCAGGTCTATATATTGCCTGAGCACATTCGGGCTCTCACTATTTAAGCAACGCTATTCCCATATCAAGAGTACCCATCTATTACCCAAGCACCAGCACCTCCTCTATCCATCTCCATTCCATTTCTTCAACCGTACTGATCTAGGCACCAACACCTCCTCTAACCCTCTTGTTGTTCGTTCTTTCCGTTCACCGCACCCATCAGCTAGAGACCCAATTCAAGGGATTTGCCCTCCTCTCACGGCTGCGCCGCTTCAATCCGCTCCTGTGGCTATAATAGAAACGTTAGAACTTCAACATCTCCTACAAAAGAACGAGGATACTCACACCAGGCTCCCTCCAATCCTTCGGCCACGCCGGATGCTCATAATTCGGCTGAAACACAAATCCGTACTCATCAATCGCCGTCGTGCCACTTCCACGTGCCTCAACCTTAGCCACAAAGAGCTCCTGGCCATCCGTTTTGACGCGGACGACGATTTTGGAGAAAGCAAACAACCACGATGGATCGACGTGCCGTTCGAGACTGACAAGCTCTCTGCCACTCCTCCAGGATATGCTCCTGAACACCCTTAGGGAGATGATCCTATCAACGACGATGGAGAGTCACAGGATGCAACGGCGCTGCAGCTGCCCAGTACCGGCGGCCCCCATCATCCACGGCGACTTGGCGGCGTGAATGATCGGGCCGAGATCCGACAAGAGGGTGCTGATGTAGCTTTCGAACAGGAGAAGATTGCCCGCCAAGTTCCCCAGGATGAAAGAGGTTTCGGGCATGTCGAACCTCGCGTGGTACTCGGCCGCGTGAGCAAACTCACTCGTGTACGAGTGTGCCAAATGGTACTTCTTTGCAGACACCGCGGACATGGCCCAGTTGTACGGCGACCAGACTCTGTACACGGAGGTTCTCAAGGCCTTTGTGGCCCGGTCCTTGTATTCGGCGGCGTATTGGTGGTTGAGGAGGAGCATCGAGACGGAGATGGTGCGGTCGTATCAGTGCTCTACCAAGGCATAAGGGCGTTCATCGGGCTTCTCTGTGAATCTTTTGAGTCCTTCGAATATGGAGGCGTCGTATATCAAGTCGCGGAGCTCTCTGGGGAGACGCGAGAAGAAGTCCACTTGCTTCTCGTCAGCCATGTCGGGATGCATTGTCAAGCGCTGCAACAGAGGGTTTGGATGCTCTGTGGAAATGACTGGGGAAGGCTTGCTCGCAGTAAAAAGAAAGTTGGTCCGGGGAAGTGAAGAGGTAGCGGAGTACAGCGGAGGGAGTGAGCGGGCAGGAGATAGTGAGTGGGTAGGAGAGAGTGAGCAGAGAGAGAGGCTGAGGAGTGGGATCTCGAAGTGCTAGGGGAAATTTTGCCAGGGCCATTTGGGGGAACGTGAAGTTGTCTATAGATTTGCGAATACCTTGGATGGCCAAGTCCATTGCAGAAGTGCTCGGCAGGACAGTTGAAAATCGAGGCGAGACTCCCCCAGATCCAGAGACAATGCCTATGCAGAAGCGTGACCATTAGGTCTATCTACATATCTGACCTCGAGCGTGGGCCGCTTTCCAAATTGCAAATACCCATGCATACTGGAAAGGTCCACAGATGGAAACAGCCTTATGGTGCATGTCAAGTTTGACAGATTTCGTCCTTTTAAGCTTCCGCGGAATATGATATGGACGACCGGATTTGCAAACACGTAGGCGTCTAGAGTCTGCTCATTTAGCTCATCTCAAGCCAAGGTCGCCTTTAATGTATCGAGAATTTACTCCGTAGTGGTCAGTTCATCTTTCAGCGAAACGATTTTTCTACCCGAGTTTCAAGAAAGGTTGAGTAAAAAGGCACGACGGAAGAAATTGTAGAAATCGATCAAACTAGAAGAAAGGAAGAGGGAATATGTGATTCATCTATTATAATGCATGATTTTCTTGACGTAGTGCCAATACCTGTCTCAATGACTCATCAGTCATATACTCCACGAGATATGGATACGAAGTCGCCTTGCATGCGAGCGCCAGGCATTGAGAACCCACGTCCTGATTGGATGACCGCGTCAGCCTTTGGCTTGCCAGGTTTTCAGCATCTCGAGAGCGCCCGGGGTTTCTTTCCATGCATCATAGGTGTAGTTCAGCGAGATCTGCATCTCTTCCACGTTACCGCGCGAGAAATATTCCGGTTTTTGGCCAAGGTGGAGCTCGGCAGCGAGAAGCGCTGGCAAATAGAACTTGTTTTGACGTTCGACACCTTTCATGACGGTATGGACTTGTGCTTCGAGCTTCGAAATCAAACCTGTATGGTCCTTAGATCCAATGATCGTCTGGTTGCCTCGAATGATGTTAGTTCGTTGAAGGAAATGTTGAGTATTGTCCACCAGTTCCTGAGGCATTTTGGCTCCAACAAGCAAGGAAGAGTTCTGGAGATCCGTCACGTCCAGCAGCAGCTTCATTTTGAGCAACAAGACAGCAGATATGTGCGCGAGGCTACACATAAAACTTTCGCATAAGAAGCCGGGCTCTTCGAAAGCATCGGCATCTTTGACGTCAAGGAAGCCAAGGCTCATGTTGCCCCAGTCGTAGTCGCCCTCGTTACCAGTCGTGGCATACCACTTGATGAAGTCGTAGCAATCTTGATCCCGACCGAGGCGTAACAAAGTGGTAGGCATGAGGTCACGAATGCCCATATTGTCGCTGCGGCACAGACGAAGCATGTCTCGCATGTCATCGTACGCAGTCTCAGCTGCTTCGAAGGTCTTTATCTCCAGCATAGCCTCAACCAGTCCATATCGGGCACGCATGTAGGGCCGTGTCTCGAGAATACCCCAGAAATGGCCGATGCTGTTTTCGAAGGGGTTCGGTGTCCACATTCCTGGGTCCGTACGAAGCTTGGTTTCCTCGCGGTCGACTCGAGCGCGCGCCTTCTTGACGAGGTTGCAGGCATCCTTGTGGTCAGTCCAGTGAGCCTTCTGATGCTCTTGACTGCAGTATTGGACGATTTTGCAACGCGAGCAGCGCAGAAGATCACCGAAGTCGGCTGATTTGTGGCAAGAAGCGCAACGCGGCTGGAACAAGGCGGTTGACTGATTTGCCATTGTGCTTAGACGATCTGTACCAGATGTTAGATACCACGTACGGTCACAGATGGGGACAAGAAAAACAATGGGATTGGACTATGAGGAAGAAACTTTTCACTCACCGACCTATCTTCCTCTGTTCACAGGAAAGAAGGAATCTAAGATTGAGAGAAGCTTGGAGGAGTATCAGCGTTGACGGGAGTCCAGGTGGTGAAGTACTTTCGCCAGTGCGAGGGAGTTTGGAGAGTGAGGGCTGCAAGGTGCAGCCGTTGGAGTTGAGGTGAGATGGAGTGTGAAAGACGGGAGACAATGTGAGGCTGTGGTGGGGCATTGAGAGGAAACTGCAGGAGCCCGACGCGTTACGCTGACTCATGTCCTTTCCGCGTCGGCACGTCACCACGTGACTTTATCGACAAACTCGATTTCTTAATCTACAAGCTGACAAGCACTTGATGCATGCCATCATATTCTCGCCCTCAATGGCGCAAGCTCGAACGTGCTCCAAAACTCTCTACTATCATAGCACCGCCCAAGGACTTTAGCATCACGAGGCAGCGCTCTCACGTCTTCCTCTACCATCAACTCATATACCCACTTACTCTGGTCCGTCTGGTCTTCATCATCTGCACCGTCTTCCTCCTCATTTATTGCAGGTTTGTTCTCAGACTTGACGGCCCAGCCAGCAAACAACATCCACCAGTCATATACAAAACCGTCTGTGAGCATCCACCTCTGCCCCATAACATTCCCTTTCTTCTCTGTCGTCGCGACCGCGACGATTGCTCGAGCGACGTCGACGCCGTGTATCATGTGTAAACTCTTCTTCCCTTTCACTGCTTCTTTGCTCTTGGCTATCCTGTCTACCCAATGTCTCGCATCTCGTTGGCCGCCCCACAGTCCGGCGAGTTCAAGTACGCATCCTCCGAGACCCAGGAGTTCATCTTCAGCGATGGCCCGGGTGTCCGACTTATTGTAGGGAGAATGTCTGTCGACCCAGTGCTCTTTTCGTTCAATCTGCCATATTCCAACCGATCCCAGCTGTATGAATACCGTCTCTTTCCCTTTTGCTCCACCGCTTCGACTTTTCGAATACGCATCGAGGAGCGTTTTGCTTTGACCTTCGCCGACAAGTGGGAATGTGATCAATACGTTTCTTGCGGTGGGCAAGGCCTTGAAAGCTTCAATTTGCTCAGATTGCGATAGGGATGCGTCGAACTTAAACTCGATGGTGCCGTCGCGGCCGTCGGTCGTTGTAGCGGTATACGTTAGGTTGCGACGTTTGAGAAGCGGGAGGAGGAAGGTAGACGTCCATCCTGCGCCGAGGACGACAAGGTCTTTTTCTTGCATGGCGCTTGAGAAAGGATACCTGATCGCGAATTGTTGAGAATCCGCAGATGAGTTCAAAGATGAGGGCCGATTTAAATTATATCTGTACTTGTATTGAGCACGGTAGAACAGCGAAGCAGAAAAAATATGGATGACGTTAAGAATAAGCGACCGAGTCAGGAGAATCTGGGGAACCGCTGTAAGTTTGGTTGTTGCGAGTCATGATGTTCCTGTCAACCCCTGAGCTCGGAAAGTGTCTAGATGGGCTCGTTTGCTTGACACCTCAGGAAGCGTTTTTTGAACGTGTGCGACGCGAAGCTCCGCGAATTACAGTACGGCGTACTCAAAGATGATGAATTGGAAGGCAGAGGCTCAACAATCACGTGGCAAGCCCCATTGCACCGCCTCAAGGTTGGCAGGATTCCCTGCATGATCGGCACCATGACGTAGGGGTAGGAAAGACGGGGGGACGCTTCAAAAGCTCCAAGATAGAGCCCGCAAATTCTTGGACCCTCACAACACCGGACTGCAAACTACTACTGCCACTACTACTACCACTACCCTTATCACTTTTCTCAAGCCTCAAACTCTCTACCAAACATTGTGTCGACAATCACCAATCATGTCCGCCCTCGACGATCTCAAATCCCAGAACGCGGCTCTGCAATGCACGTCTGATCCTGTAACACCCTTGCTTTTGGACTCGTACTGACAACACACAGCCGGCGTCAATGGCCTTGCTGCAGCTTCGAAAGGCCTCGGCGGGCAGACTCCTGCTGCGAAGAAACCCGCTTCTCCTGCTGTGAAGAAGCCTGCCACCTCGACCCCATCTGCTGCAAAAACGCCTGTGAAGAAGCCAGCTCCAAAAGCTACCACGACCACTACTCCGAAGCCCCCGGCGATCTCTACACCGAAGACTGGAGCAACTCCTGCAGCTGCGAAGACACGAACGCCGATTGGGACGAAGAAGGCAATTCCTCCTGCCGCTGCTAAGAAGACACCAGCCCTGTCCACCTCAGCTACATCAACACCAGCAACGAAAGTAGCTCCAAAGAAACTTGGAGCAGCCACTCCCTCGACACCTTCAACCCCCTCAACTCCAGCCACAGCCAACAAGCCTGCTCGAACTCCCATTGGCACCAAGAAAGCCATCCCACCCACTCCTAAACCTCGCGCCGCACCAGCCGCCAAAAAGCCCGCAGCGGCAGCATCTCCCGCCTCCAAACCCGCTCCCACTCCTGTCAAGAAGCCAGCACCCAAGAAGGTGAACCCAGATGGCAGCGTCCCCACCACGGACGCCGCACCCGGTGTGCCAGCCGTGAAAAAGACTCCTCAGTCCACACTCGGCAAGACCGCTGGTACCGGCGCAAACGCTCTGAACAAGACCACTGGCACAGCAACCGGCACAGCAACAGGCGCAGCGAACAAGGGCATCAACACTGCAAACAAGGGCGTCGGCACCGCAACAGGAGTAGTAGGCGGCGCAGCGAACAAACTCCCCGGCGGCGCCGGTAAACCCGTCAAGGGCCTAACCGACACGGCCGGCAAGACAACCACAGGCGTGACGAACACTGTTGGCAAAACTGCAACTGGAACCGTTGGAGGTGCGCAAAAGACCCTCGGCGACACCACCTCAGCCGCCTCCCGCGGCGACGTAAAAGGCATCGGCAAATCCGTCGGCGGCGGCGTCGGCAGCGCTTCCAACACGCTCACCAGCGGCGTTACTGGAACCACCGGCTATGTCACCGACGGCGCCGGCGCTGCTGTGAATGGCGTTACGGACACCGTTGGTGCGGGCGCTGATAAACTGCCTGGAGGCGTGGGAGCGCCGGTGAAGGATTTGAGTGGGAATTTGGGCAAGACGGCGACGGGGGCCACGAGCGGTTTGCAGAAGACTGCGACGGGCGCGGTTGGAGGCGTTAATAAGACTATCGGGGATACGAGCGGGGCTATTGGGAGGGGTGATGTCATGGGGACTGCTGGGGCGGTTACGGGCGGTGTGAATGACACAGTTGCCGGGGCTGGGAAGGTGAGTTGATGCTTTTTAGGACTTGATTGCTTGAACAGGGACACTAACTTCTTGTAGGGAGTCGGCGATACAGCCGAAGGCGTCGTCTCAGGCGTGGGCGATACAATCGGCGGACCCGTCGGCGGTGTCGTTGGCGGTGTAGGTAAAGGTGCTAATGACGCCGTCACTGGCATCACGGGAGGTCTCGGAGAAGGCGTCGGCCAGCTCGGAAGAGGTAATCTGGTTGGTGGCTTGGGCAGCACTGTCGGCGGTGTGCAGAAAGGGGTTGGAGGATTGGTCGGAGGTGTGTTTGGCGGTGGAAAGAAGAAGCCTGCTCAGGAGGAGGAAGAGTAGTGTGTAGAAGAGGATCCGTTTCGATTCGGAGCTGCTGTCATTGGTTTTGGAGGGGTCTGCATTTGGCACAATAGTCGGGTGCGACGTAGTAATGTAGTTGAAAAGCGAGATATAGTCGGCGTTCGGTAGGTAGCGGACACGTTCTTGAAAGTCCGTCTTTGTAGTCTGAAATAACCATCTTATTCTCTATGCACCTGTCTTCCTTAGGTGATGCTGCTTTTGCTCTCAACTTAGTAAGTATTATACTGAAAGGTTGTCAACCTTTTATATCCTGCTAAAGAGCCGGAACAACCTCTTCCAACCATCTTCCCAAATCTCTCATCTCCTGGCCCCCAATTACATGCCCCATACCCTCATACTCCTTCACTGTAAGATTCCCATTTCCGTCCCCCTCATCCTCATCCCCCTGTCCAACTTCTGCAAACCCAGACTGGACTAACTTCTCCCTCATCTCCCTGAAATACCGTCCAGGAACAATTTGATCCCTCTTCCCCCTCGCGATGAAAAACTTCAATCCTTCCTTAACGTTAGCCATATCTCTCTCAAATCCAGTTTTACTACTATCCTCTATTTCTGTTTCTGTTTCTGCCTCCTCTCCTATTTCAGCTTGACCATCTCGCTCTCGCTCCCGCCGACTCGAAAAACGAGATCGCACGTACTTTAGTCCTCGGTCGGGGAGATAGCCTGATAAGACGACACACCCGCCCAGTGTCTGAGAAGCAGAAGCAGAAGCAGAAGCAGAAGCAGAAGCACAGGTGGAGATGGAAGTAGACAAAGCCGTCAACCCCGCCACAACACCCCCCTGCGAAAACCCCCCCACAACAACTCTCTCCCTCGGCGTTCCTTCCCTCACCACCTTTTCAATCAGCGTCATCACACTAGTGACGGCTGCGAGCATGCCTTCGACATATTCATCGTCTTCGTCGTCGTCGTCGTCGGCTAGGAGGGGAGTGGGGACGGGGGAAAGGGAGGTGGGAGTGAACCAGGCGGGTTGGCGGGAGGTGGGGTTGTGGGGGGCGGAGGGGGAGAGGATGGTTAGGTGGGAGAGGGCGAGATGGGGGGTGTGGAGGAGTGGGAGGAGTGCTGTGAAGATATTGGTATTTGGGTGTGATTGGAGTTTTCTTGGTGTGTGGCTGGGGGATGGGGGACGGTGGAGGGGTGGAGTAGGATGGGAGTGCTAAGGTTTTAAGTGAGGGAAAGTAAAGCTTGATCTGTTATGATGAGAATGAGAGGGAAGGGAAATGGAAATGGAAGCGGAAAGCTATAGAGGAATTGTATCGAAAAGGGAGGTCCGTAATTAGTACAAAGCAAAGCAACACGGACCTGCAACACCCTCCGCATCGTCGCCGAGCCCGTGGAGGAAAATCAAGACTGCACTTTCTTTAAGGTCTGAAGGAGGATTTGGCGCGGGAATCGTGATGTAGGGGAGAGTGGTGGAAGACATTTTAGGAGTATATATAGAGCTCTATAGAGTTCTTACGGGGACGAGGACGAAATAACATAAGTTGAAGATGGAAGTAGATGGGAGTGTGAGATTTATATCGACGTTACTCTGTCCAAAATCTTGGGTCTAGGAGCTTTTGGAAATTGATCCAGTTAGATAGAATGAGGTTGATTTTAGGTTTCCGGTCTAACGGATGAGGTGCGGAGAATTATTTAGACCTCACCTCACTTCATCCCATCATCTAAGCAATTTCTGAAGAATTCTCTAACGTTCTAACCAGAAAGAATAATACAATGAGTTAATTTATTTTACTGAATATCTTCGTCCCGTAGATTCCAAGGTCAGCCCAAGGAAGCAATAGAGGTATGTAAATATCCGAATCTCGATGCTTTGATCCGGCTTCGGATATCCAACGCTCTTTGACATTTAAACATCTATCTGAGTAAGTGCAGAGTCTTCATGTAAATCGACCAAGGAACCGATATCCAATGTCGTCGCAAGAGCTTGGATACTCGTCTATGACGCTTTCTTGGACGTCTATAGACTGGTTGGAGCCGGTGCCTTGGACCCTCGACAACTCTTGGGAGCACTCCGTATGCATGTCCAGAACGCAAATGGTACTTTGGAAAACCGTAATCCCGAATAGTCCTTCGAAGCAGTCATTGAAACCCTGGCGGAGCGATTGAAATCATCCCGAGTCTTTTACCAATACAGAAGATGGTGAGAGCAATGACTCAAATTCTCCTTTGACACTTAGCATATTTCCTACACGTCGAAGCGTTTTCCAGGAATTTGATGATATGAAAAGGTCTTTTTCACACTCCGTTCCTCTTTCTTGAATACGCCGACCCAGATGGCACGGTGGTAAAAAGTCTACATGGAACGCTTTATTTTCCTGCCCGCGGACCTTCCTCCTTACCAACTCATCATCATCATCATCATCATCAATACCCCTTAATCATCACCATCACCTTCCCACCAATCTCATCATCACCACCCCCCAACGCAGTTCCTCATCATCTCGCCCCTCCCACTTCCCTCATCATCATGAAATAACGACGCACGCACAATCCAGAACAAATCACAGCAAAACAGCGAACAAAGGTGCACATAAGGTGAGCGCCGTGCTGGCTTGCAAATTGTGTTCTTAGAGAAGAAGGAGAGGGAAAGAAGCCGGATGAGGGCGTTTTTATGCGCGAAATGCCGTGATTAGCCGAGGGATTTTGGGTCTACTGACGTGTTATGTTGATGATTTAGAAAAGGGGTATATCATTGTTACTCCCAAACGCTCTTCTCTATCACTACTCCCCTCCTACTCCCCTCATCACCACTAAGTCACGATGAACGCACAAACCAACCCAGCCCACAGCAAAACAACGAACAGAGCGCCACAAATGAAGGCCTTTTCGAAAGTGCAAATCGTGTTCTTGGAGGAGAAAGAAGAGGGAAAGAAGCCGGAAGAGGGCGTTTTTATGCGCAAAATGCCGTGAATATCCGGGGCGGTTTGGGTCGGGTGACCTGTCATGTTGATGATTTGGAAAGAGGGGATTGGAAGGGTGGGCTTTGGGGTGGTGCGGTGAGGTGTTTGGGAGGGGTTTTGTTTTTTGGATATATGCTCAGTCCAGCTGGTCGCAGTGGTCGGTTTATACCAGCCTCCTTCCCAGCCCCTTCAATTAACCATCAGGGTCCAGGCTACCTGCATGCCAGCAGTATGATGTCAGCATGTTCCTTGCGACAACTTACGGAGCAAGGAAATCTACATCGAACCAGATGTTATAGAGGGTAAGCATGACGTTACCACAGCGTGTCCTCTGCGCACTTCGGTCGTATAAGAACCCCTCCCCCTCTCACTCTTCAAATCCTCTTCCTTCAACAACACAAGTTCATTCATGATCACCTGGCTATCTGCCTGTCTCCTTCGCCCTCGCTGCCTAACCCAGCGTTACCATTCACTCACACTCCCGCAATCACTCTCCCTAGTGTTGAAATACTTCCCCAAATAAAGAAGGTGACGTCTCTCGTCATCCTAATATACAACAGAACCATCTTCATCGAACCAGCTGTTGAGAGTTGGAAGGATAAAGATGGCCGTGACACTACTAACACGTGTCTCCAGCCCACTTCCCATTTTTATAAGAAAAGACCCTTCTCCCCTCCCCTGAAGCCTCGAACAAGTCGCAATTTTCGCGACAGAAGCGAACTTGTCATCGGCTTTTTTTTCTCTCGCTGTCAAACCCAATATCTCTATTCAAGTGGGCTCCCCGAACTCTTCTTTCTACCGTCGAACCTCTTCATCGTATAAATATGGTGACGAGCATCGTCATCCCTTATTCCGAATATAGACGAACATCACAAAGACTCGATGAGATCATTTTTGAGAGAACAGGAATGACGTTGCCAGAGCATGTTCCCCTGCCAGAGGCCGACCTTCATATAAAACCTCCTCCCTCCCTCCCTCTTCTCAATTTTGTTCCTACAACTCTCTTGTTGTTCCGTATGATTATGGATCTGCCTTGGCCTCTCGCCACCTACTCTGCGTCTCGACCTACATGCATTCCACTCTTACTCAAACTACTGTTCACCACATACTCACGAGCTTCTCCATCAAACAAAAGTTGTCGCGAGCCTCATCATCCCAGCCTCCACATGAAATCCATCATACTCTACAAGTAAGCAACGTCATGTTCACTGATCACTGATCACAGCCTCGACACACCGAAGACTCACCACCAGAAAGAGAAGTAGAAGCTCAACGATATATCAAGATGACGAAAAATAAAAAATAAAAAATAAAAAATCAACCAACATTACTGCCGCCTACGCCTTCTGATCTTGCCAGTTCGTTTGGTTCAGGTATACCATTCCCTGTAGGACTGATCGTGGGAGGGATACAGATCTAGCCTGCCCTTTAGAAGCTCTTTTATAGTAGTAGAGACACGGGCGAGATTTGGGAAATGGCGTCGAGTAGTCACGTGGTTTAAGTGATTAAGCTACGAAGCCTAGCAGCTGGAGATACGCCGCGTTCCATTTCAAGCTTTATTCTCACGAGGTACCCCGTTACTCCGCACTATTAACTAATCCCGCAATCCCTTAACCCACCGACGCCGTTCCATCCCCAACCCCCCTTTTTGACTCACCCACCTCTCCTACCCAGGCAAATACGCACCCCCCGCCATAACCAAATTCATCCGCGTAAACGCAACCTTATACACCGGACTCTTCTTCGTCGGAAACGCCGAGATCTGATCCCCACTAACCACCGCCTCCTTCTTCCCCCCCTTCCTGCCTTTACTCTTCTCCCCTGCCGCCACCACACCGCCACCAGCACCACCATCAATCTTAATCCCGACGCCGCCTTCGCCGACCACTTTCCCGTTGACCGTGATGCCGCGCACTTCCTCCGTCGCCTCGGCGCGCTTCGCGCAGTCCCACACGCGCACGGTACCGTCGGCGCCGCCGGAAACGAGGGTGTTGGATTCGGCGTTCCAGTCGAGGGACCAGATTCCGCCTTTGCCGTGGCCGCGGAGGGCTTTGACGCGCAGGCCCGAGACGAGGTCCCAAATAATGATGAAGCCTGCGTCGTCGGCGGATGCGAGCCGTCGACCGTCGGGCGAGCAGGATATGCCTGTGATGCCCGCTCTATGCCCCGTGAACATGCGGACGGGACGGCCGCTGGCGACGGACCACATGCGGACGGTCTTGTCCGCAGAGGCGGTGAAGACGTAGGCGTTGTTTGGGTGGAAGATGGCGTGATCGACGTCGTCGTCGTGGCCGGCGAAGATGCGGAGGGCGGAGACTTGGTCTGTGGACCATAACCGGGCGGTTTTGTCGCGGGAGGAGGAGACGAAGTAGTGGCCGTACGGACCCCATTGTACGTCCCAGACGGGCTGGACGTGGCCTTTGTAGGCGGTGAGGCATTGCCAGACGTCGAGGGACCAGAGGCGGATGGTGCCGTCGAGGGAGCAGGAGAGGAGGTAGCGGGGGGAGGTTGAGGGGCTGTCGTCGCGGGGTTTGGGTGTGCTTGGGGAGAAGGAGACATTGTAGACGGGGCCAGAGTGGCCGATCAGACGGCGTGAGGAGGAGGGTTTTGTTGGTTGTTTTCCAGGGGGATACTCGGTGATGTCGGGCAGTGGCTGGCCGTCCAGGGCCCATACGCGGATGTAGGATTCTTCCATGCCTGCGGCGACGAGCATGTAGTCGCCGGAGAAGTCGATGCACGTGATGCTGTCGTGTGTGTTGTGGAAGGTGTGCATGACCACGCTGACACCAGGACCCGTGCCGCCAGTCGTTCCGTCCATCTTGAAGCGATCACGGTTCTCCTTGACCTTCTGAACTTCCATTGCAATATCCCGAGCAAGTGGCGGCGGGAGGGGAACAATATCTGTTGCTCGGAGGTTGTCCTCGCCAGGCTCCGTCTTGATGCGCTGCTCGAAGGTGTCAACGAGTGACTGCTGGCCTGGCTCGGGGGGGTTTCGAGTGTCAAGTTCTCGCAAGTCCTCACGGATGTCACCTACAGCATCAGGGTCCATCGGTAGTTGACCCAATCGTAGTTGCGCGAGAGTACCGGAGGGCTCGGCAGCACCAGCAGGGTGTCCAGGTATGCCTTCATCCTGCGCGGGCAAGCCATCCCCTATCTTGCCAGCTAGCATAGCCGAGAGGCTTCGGTCGTCGCCGTTTTGGGCACGGTCGACAGTCTGGACATTGAAGAAGCGGGACATGAGTGTTAGGATTACCGACCCGCCTTGCTCTTCAGCCTGCTCGAGGAATTGGATGAGGACGGCGTAGGCCATGGAGGTGATGTTGACGCGGTACTTGTTGTCCTTGCTCCTGAACCTCCTACCAACAGCAGTGCCCTCGATGTGTTCCGGGTGGCGAATTAGTTTCATCTGCCGCATGTCATCGGGGTGCTCTTGCTCGAACCTCGCCCCGTATCTATTGAGGAACTCCTCTGCGCTCTTGAAGTAGTTTTCTTCCACGAGGCTCAGGAACGCATTGACAAAAACAGGCCAGATGAGCGTTTGCAGCTCCGGCTTGTATATGTCGAGAACGTCTTCAAGGAAGTTCTCAAACAGGGCTGACGGATTAGATTAGAGGGAGTCGGTTCTCAAGCTGCACAGCGGACAGGACTCACCCATTGCCCTGTTGAACTTGTCTCCGCCAGCGTCCTCGGCACGCTTGACCACGGGGCGACCGTCAGCATCGTGGTTTTGAGACTCGCGTCGAAGCATGGCTTCCGTCCTGCTGTATCCTTTCTTACTGAGATACTCCAGTACCTGTAGGTGATAATTTAGCGTGAGCGTAAGGCGAGTGGAACGACCGTCCTTGCGGTTCTGATATTACTGGCGGCAGCCAACCACTTGCGATCGGTCTGTGACGTGAGAAAGGTTTGCGGGAGTCAAGTGAAGACGTCTTACGATCTGGTTGAGGTTTTGTTGTGAGTTGGGGTTTGCTCCGGTTGGGGTCATGTGCCCGCCCGCCGACTGTGGGATACCTGCGCTCGGCGGCCCATTCGAGATGCTCTGCGGCCGCGAGGGTTGCCCTGACGGGCCTTGAGGGTTCGACATGTCGGGCAGATTGGTATGCGGCTCGGTATGGGCGTTTGTGCGATGGAGGGGGGATATGAGAGGTTGACAGTTCGCTCGCAGGCCGCAAGCCTGCTCTGGGAATATCCTACGATCAGACCTGATGCATGCTGCAGAAGCGTAGAAGAGGCGCAGAAGGTACTTTTGGATGCTACGGAGGATGACTCTGGAAGTGCGTATACGAAGTGCTGATAATGTCTTCCCATCCGTCCAAGTCGCAGGAGTCGACGTTGATGCCAAGCCTTTCCTTTGACGCGCTCAGGCGCGGTCGTCGTCCAGCCCTACCATAAGGCGGGCGGAGCAGACTCCACAGAACCTCAATCATCCCGCGCAGACAACACCTTTTCAGTGCGTTTGGAAGCATACTTTTGTACACCATGTAGCCATTCCAGCTAATTGGCACAAAACACACTCCTTTCAACATGGAATCTTCAGACCAGCAAAAGCACGACGCGAAAGCCTCTCGCTCAGAGCGCATCCACACTCTCAACACCATCAATGAGGTAGCTAGATTCCCCACATCTCCCACGCCGTACCCAATCTGACCCGCAAGCAGGACATCCCCGCCCTCCTCGCCGCTGCCAGCGCCGCCATCTCCACCCTCACAAACCGCCCATCAATCCCACCACGCGAGAAAGCACCTCCAAAAGAAGACCTCACCGACCTGACGGGCGGCCCAGTCGACGAATTCAGCTCCACACCACCACTACCCGACAGCCAAGCCCTGCGTAGCCGCAAACTCGCCTTCCTCCAACACTCCCATTCCTTCTGGACCATCACGTCGTCCGTGGCAGAGCGTCTCCTCGCCGAAGCGACGTTGCTGGAAGAAGCTGGGTTGGCGGCGCCGCCGAGTACCCGTGCGCTTGACGAAGAGCGGAGGGCGCGGGAGAGGGAGCAGAAGATACGGAATGGTGGGATGGGCGATATGGATGTGGGGTATTTGAATAGTCGGGCGGGGAATGCGGGGATGAGCGTGGAGAAGGAGGGGGAGGTGTTGAGGGAGATTGGGGGGTTGTTGGAGAAGGCGCTGGAGAGGAAGGAGGGGAAGCAGGGGGATGAGATGGAAGTTGAACAATCGAAGGAGTAGTGACGCGCATATCTCTAGGTGTAAAAAGGCTGACTGGTTGGTACACTAGACTCCTGCTGAGCGCCTGCGTGGAGCTCTGTCGAGGTATGTAAAAACTCCTCTGAAGTCAATCTTGCACCCAGCCCCATCTGATTGGCTGCAAATCAGTCTCCCATGTCGATTCTCAGGATAGAATCTTCATCATCTCTGTTTTTTTTACAATCGGTTCAAAGGCTACGATATACTTCTGGAAATCAGTCATAAGCTAACACACTACATAGCCTCTATACACAACATGAAAATGACGATCGACGATTATCTTGGATGACAAAAAGGATGAATGTCCTTTGTTATTACGATAAACATAAATTCAAAGCAGCTTGCCCATCCCAAGCCAAGTTGCACTTGAACCCTTGACCGAATCAGCTCCTCATAGATCACTGCCCTCAAGTACCACAGTGGCTAGACTACGTAACGTGATGGCAGACAGCCCACTGTCACATGACACAGCGCCAGCGAGATCTTTTTCCAGGCTCTATATAAGTACCACAATCCAGTCCGTCAACTGCTTGACAATCGCCGGAAGCGCTTCGTATACCACATACGTACTTTGACGAGTGCTTCGGCCCCGCAAGCGCAAAGCTTCAGGTCTCTTTCTCCTCCATTAATTTCGCCGTCATCACCGCTCCTCGATGTTGAGAACGTTCATCAATAGATTCAGAGGATCATTGTCAACCCAGGTCACTGCATTCCGACATCATTAGAATTTGGTGATGGAATGCAGCACCATCCGCTCCTGATGGGCGTCCACTTCAGTACTTGATGATGAGAGAGAAATGTCGAAAACACAGGTATGTTTTGCAGCGAACCCAAAATGGACAAGTTGCCTTTTTGACTGAAAAGCGATATTCATGATCAGGAGGAAGTATTCTGAACTAGAGCTCCGTCTCCTTAAGTATCCCCCTGGGCACAGTCGTGGGGGCTGACTAATTCGCACTGATAATTCCATCAGAAGGGTTTCTCAACCGCGAATCCAAGTTTGAGGTGGCTGGTCGAACCCATCTCATGCTCTCAATCACGGCTTCAATGAAAGAAGTCTCGCATTTTAGTGGATACCTAGTTCCTCTAGTCTCGTTCTGAGTGTAATCCTCGAAGTGTATGCATTCATACACCGCCTTTCTAACTCTTTAGTCGACGAAGTTCTGCTGAAGGAATCCTGGAAAGCCAGCCATGAGTGTAAGGAATGCTATTGCGCCTTTTAGCCCTCGCTACTGGTAGGACCTTCAAACAGACCTCCAGAATCAGCGATGGTGTAGATGTCGGTGGAATCTAAGGATCCAAAGAATCCTCGCCAGCTGGACGATTGCTCACAACTTGAGTTTCTGGACTTCGTCGGTCCGGTTCTTGCAAGAAAAGATATCATTATCTTTTCAGAATCAGCCAATGGCAAGTCGGCTTCAACCCGACGGGACTTCTCTTGAGCGTGTAATGACATTTCCAAATCGATTTTACTAATATGGCTCTGTGTAGGTCCGAGTCATTGACGTCCTGCTCACATCTCATTCTCGAATCCGCCGAGCAAGGCGTTCCACTGGATCTGGACAGAGACTCCGTCACACTTCCAACCTCGAAAACCAGCGCGTCTTCTCACGGTCAACTCTCCTGACCCTCCTATAAATACCTCCAATTCCCTGGTCTTCCTCTCCTTCTCTTCTTTACACGCAAACATACTTGCCATCTGGATGGAATGTACGTTCCGTTGCCCCGTGACCCTGACGTCCCCTCCCCTCCAATAAATTCATTTCCATCCTGCCCATTTCATGAAGAAGCTCGTCATCCCCAAGATGATGCTGATTTTCACCACTGGCAAACCATGAAGAACAACATCTATATATTTCGCTGACGCGCATCGCACGCACATCGCGATGATATTTACCATCAAAATATGGCGATGAAAGCCCGAATCCATAATTCAAGGGAAAGTAGAGACAAACGAGGCGAGGAACTCGTCTCCAGAATGTACCTTTCCTGTTCATAAAGCTCTTCGGGTGGCTGCTTCAGAACTTGAATCTCCCAATGGTCCTTCTATCCCGTAGCAATACTCTGTCAGCACTTATAGAGCCGACATAAGCCGTTTCGGGGTTGTATATACCCTTTCCAGTCGACAAGTAGAGTTTGGCTGCTTTGGCTCGCGTGTACATGACATGTCCAGAAACGCCTCTTCTGTCCCACTTACAAAGCCAACGCCGCAAAGAAAACCTGGAAGCTCAGGTCTCTAAATTCCCATGCCCCATCATCCCTTTACCATCAGCCTTTCCTTTTCTCACATCGGAAACGCCTCCGTCACGCCATCGATATCGAGAGTACCTCCCCTATCTATCTCGCCCTGCATACTGCACCATTCACTACTTGGGTATGTACAACAGCAACGCGTACCTAGGTAGATTCCTTTAGACATGAAGCAGTACTGGAGCTCTGTATGTATGTATGGAGAAATGCAAACATGTCGGTAGGGTAGTCAGCCCTGCATCCACTCCCACTCCTGCTCACGCCTCATGCAATGCAGGGCAAAGCTCATCCGCATACCTAATGCAGGCGGCTATGTAACACATCCACCTGCATATGTAGGATTATTTACTCATCCACACACAGCTTATCCACAGCGATATTCATCCATTTCCCAAGGTTCTTTTGGGGCATTCCTGCTGTCAAGGCTGATTCCCACTGCTGATTCCTCCCCTCCATCCACCTATCCACCTATCCACCCATCCACCCATCCACGAACCTTCATCCACGACCCTTCACCCAACCTACCTTACCCTGTCTTGCCCTGCATATTCCTCACTGTTCTTATTAAGGCTCCTTTTTTGCTTTTCTCGACTGGTACTCTAGAGTACTGCTACTGGAGATGCTAGATGACATACCGCCGATCTCATCTCCATACATACAGCTCGCTCCATGCGCCGAAATGCTTACTGACGACAACGGCGTCTCCCTCGCCTCGAGGGAGACACGTGTATGAGTTGAGAAAGCATCCCCATCCACTCATTTTACACAAACTTCCTACCTTGTCTTGTCAGCTTTGTGCTTCCAGTTTCGGTTGCTGGTAGTTGTTTTGGGATGGCTTGGCCCCTCCAATTGCCCCTCTCTGCTTCCAAACCTAACCTGTACTTTTTGCTTCTTTGGTTATGAGATTGGAGATTGGAGATTGGGGATGGGGGCTGGTTAGATACGTACCTACGTACCTATCGAACTACGTACGTCCCCTGGAAACCCTACCTGAGCTACGTAGCTTCCTGCCCCTCTCCAATCCTCCGACTGGCCATCCTCCTCCTCCTTTTCTTTCTCCAGCTCCGTACTGCAGTCTACCAAAAGAGGTCATACCCTGTTTTCGAACCACAAAACAGATACATTTGGTAGAGCTCCGAGAGGATTGGGATGGACAAATGTACATGGTACCTAAGGTAAGTGTATCTATAATATCTGCCGAGACGTGTGGATACGTAGGTGGTGTAGCCGTAGATCAGTTCTCGCAATGCTCATGACGACGGAGCGAGTGGCCTTTGAGTATCCTTGAAAGCAGAATAGTTGTGCATGGACGAGTGAGTATGCCCAAAGTGTAGGTCTTCGGATCGTGGAGCTGAAACGATGAACCTAGGTATTTTGTTCAACATATTCAAGACCTTGCTCGGGATATCGGATATCTATCTACAGGTTACTTACCTACTCTCCAAAGCACCCACCCGAACACCACATATCCATATCCATATCCAAACCCAAAGCAGATGAATTGTCATGTGAGGGAAAAGAACGCCATACCACCAATGCTTGATGCATTTCCCAAAACTCCCCGAGCGCTAGGCTATAGACAATGATCTTTTCGGAAATGGATAGGAAAAGGGAGCTTCTCCACTAAGAAGAGAATATAATCTTTTGCCAAAATCGTTTCTCTTTTAACAACCAACATCCCTCATCCGAGTAGGGGAAACATGACCCTGGAAAGTCCAGCCTAGGAAGAAACGCAACGGTCCTTCGTCGCCTCTTTCGTCCCCGCCGGCTTCTCCTCCTCGCTCCCCCTCTTCTCCCCTCTCTCCCCAACCACAACCCTCCCTTCCCTCCACCGTTCCTCCCACCTCTCCCTCAAAACCTCATACAAGAACAAAAACTGCCCTTCCCCCTGCACCATCATCATGCGCTGACACCGCAACCGATCCACGCACTCGGCGATCGGATCCTTGTCCCCCTGCGCCCTCGCCCAATCGTCATAAACGCCCGCTTCCAGCTCGCCGAGCAGAAAGTCGAGCGCGATGAAGGTGCCGCTGCGGCCGACGCCTGCGGAGCAGTGGATTATGGGGGGGTTAGACTCGTCGGGGGGTGAGGATGGGCTGGTTGTGGAGGATGAGTCGTTGAGTTCGTTTGAGCGGCGGATTAGCGAGAGGAGAGCAGCTCTGTCGGCGCCTTCGGGGATGAGGAAATCGGGCCAACCGCCGAAGAGGAAGTGGTGGATTTTTTTGCCCGAGTCTTCGCTGTTGGCTTCTTCGTCCTCCAATTCTTCTTGCTCGGCGGATTTTGTCGCTTGTGAAGCTTCGTCTCCGGCTATCGTCCCTCCTCGGCTTTGCAGCCGCATTTCTCGAACTGTGGATCTGGTTTCGGGATCCTCGATGATTTTGTCCAATGTGAGGGTGGCTTTGAAGCCATCTTTGAATTCGTCGTCCTCGTTGATGAGGAGGGTCGGGGAGTCGAGCGAAGGAGGGTAATAGGGGAAACACTTTTCGCGGCCGGATTCGTGGGTTTGGGTCAACATGATTGTGATGGCAGGGGAGGTGGTTTCCGCGGCTATCATGCGCCAGATGTGGGGCGTGGAGGTTTCTTTGGGGCCCTGGAGGTACGTGAGTAGCTTTCCTTGGGTAACGATGGACTCCATAGACGACAACTCAGGATTCAGGGGGTCGGTTTACGCACCTGTGTCGCTATCCATCTCCGCTTCCTCCCACTATTGCAGACCAACACAATGGGACTCGCGTTGATATAGTCGTCGACACCCTCCGGAACTTTTAGTTTGACGCGATTACTCTGGAACGGATCCACGTTCATGTATCGGTTGCGCTGTATCACCACGTCCCCGCTCACGCGAGCGTATTGCGAGGCTGCTTGGTCATTACTCAACTGTCCTTGCGCCAGACGATGCCGTTGCAACCACTCGAGGTCTATGAAACAATTGTGTATATCTAACCCACATGTTAGCATATCCGTCTGATTTCAAATCCCACGCGCAAACTTGCCTGATTTGGAAAGACGAAGGAAGGGTGGGAGCGGGGGTTCTGTGTCTGCGGTTGAGGACTGGGAAGGGCGGGTCTGGTGCCGCGACGGTGTTGTATCGACGGAAGAGGTGAGCGGAACGGGTGAGGAGCGGCTGTCTATAGAGAGGGAGCTTTGGGAGGTCGGGCTGCTGGAGCTCGAAGGGTGGAGGTGCGATGCCATGCCTCCGGCGGTCTGGCGAAAGCGCCGCAGCGCGCGGGTGGTGCGTGAGATAGAGATGGTAAAGTCGGCCTGGGGAAGCAGACTTTAGGTCCTGCTTTCGGTGGGTTGTGGATGCGCGAGTGTGGAAGGCGATTGTTTGAAGGCGGGGCGTTTGCTGGGTCGAGGTTTGGTGCGGAGGGACACAAAGAGCGTGCGCCTCTTCGGTTTGGCGTTTAATCCCAAGTTGTCAGCCGTGGAAGAGCCAGGCGTGTTCATGCAACAATCATGGCCGGCGCGAATCTGTCACGCGAGTGAAATGTCGAGGTCTGAGGAGGGGGGTGGAGGCGTGGTGACAGCGGCGGGTGGGAGGAGAAGGAGGGAAAGTTCTGAATTTGCGACGGACTCGTGGGCCGGTTACAAAGCTTCTAGAAGAAGATAGCAATACGGGTACGGACAGGGGAGTTCCAGGGGAGTGCGTCTTCTCGTTTTGTTTGCGACGGGATAATTATAGCAAATCGAGGGGAGGTGGTGTTTCATGACTTTGACGTGCGTGACAGTCGCCATCCCGCCGCCGCGCCCGCCGCCGCCACCACCGAGAGCCTCTCCTCCTTGCGCCATCTTGAAACCACAAGCATCAGACTCGCATCCGGACAGATGGTGTGGCTGAGGCTATTCGAGGCGAGTACAGCTCTATCTCGGTCTACCCAGATTCGGGTTCCGTGATCTTCGTCCCCGGCGCTGACTATCTATATCTAGGCATGGGCAACAGCGCGGGTTCGTACACTCTCTATAATCAGTTCAAATTAGAACAACCGCATACCATTCCCGATTCACCTCCCCTTTACCCTCGCCGCTCATCCAAATCGTCATTCAACACCTTTCCCGCCGTCTGTCCTCGCAAAAGCACCACCGTCCTTCCCTTCCAACCCTCCCGCAATCCGCCAACCTCGAAACACTCCCTGCCCAAACACAATCATACTAACTCCCTTCCCAGCTCCTCTCAAGCCCAACATTCCACCGCGCAGTCGGCCACGTCGCAAAGCAAATACGCAACATCCGGCACGGCAAACCGCCTGAAGAGATGGGAGGGACAAACATCGACAAAGGTCAGGCGTGGAAGAAGAACAAACGGGAAGGGAAAAGATACTGGATGATGGGACTGACGCTGCTGACAGACCCAAATAACGGCTTCCTGAAGCATTTCTGGGACGAATTGAAAGACCAAGCGGGCGGTGGAAAACGAGGACCGCCGAAGAATTGACATGACATGGCCATGATAAGAGTGTAGCAAGATGTGAATATACAGCGGCAGACTGTAGGTTAGCGGCATGGAAATCGGCGTTCGGGTCGTCTTTTTGGGGAATGGTATACTCTACAGCATAGGAAGAAGGGTCTACCGAGTGGTGAGGCAAACGTACTTTGACAAAGAGTTCGTGTGCTCTTAGCCATATCTTGAAGCTTGAACGAGTGATCATAGCGTGGATCAATTCCAGAGACACCTGGGGAAAGGCTCTCTTCTCGAAGACACCACCTTTCCACTTCTTCAATAGTTCCAACTTCTGCTCAGGATATTCAGGGGTGACCCGGGAGTCGGCCTGCTTCTCAACTTTCAAAAAATGGTGCTTGCTGACTATTCTTCTCGCTGAGCTTCTATTCTGATACTGAGCATTTCCTTCTTCCTCTGGACACCGGGGAGCAATTCAATGGCTGATTGCATGCACAAAATTCATTGAATGACACTTTCGGAGGTCTTTACTCGTTCAGCATACATCCTAACACAGAGTAAATGCTTGTTCCTTTAGAGACCTTCGGGAGTACTTCAACAACCGATCACGTTCTCGATTTTAAATAAACGGCTCTTCACAAGTCTCCTTCTTCCATCCTAGCAGAGACCAAAAATACCCTCCTTTAGACAACTCCGGGAGAATCTAACAGGCGATCGTCTATTCAAACTCCAGTAAATGATTCTTTCATATTTCAGAAGTTCTCCTGACAAGGACTAATCTGGCAAGGACTAGAATCTCACTCTTCTAAAGATCTCTAGGATTGCTTTAACGGGCGGTGGCCTCTTTAGTTCCCATCGTATGATTCTATCAAACCCCGAGATTTCACCCTGGCAAAGAACAAAAATATCTTTCTCTAAATAGCCCCGAGAGTACTCCCAGGGCCGGTTTCCACGCCAATTCTGAACAAACGGCTCTTTCAGAAACCAATATTTCAACCTAATAAAGAGTAAAACGGGCTTCCTCTAGAGACCTCCGGGTGTACTCCCAGAGGCAATCTCCTCTTTAGCTTTGAATAGGTGGTTGTTCAGATTCTATAAGATTGCGTTCTGGCGAAGAGTAACATGGATTTCCCTAGAGACATCCGGAAGTACGCCCAGACGCAATCTCGTCTTTAAATTCGAATAGATGGTTTTCAACTTCCAAGATCTCATCCTGGTAAGGACTGATACCCCTTACTCTAGACACCTCCGGGAGTTATTCCACAGTCGATAGCATATTTCATTTCTAAGGATTGGCCTTTCAGAATTCCAAAAAGAATCTAAGAACGTTCTTAGCAAGGAGCAAATCCTCCATCCCGTAGCGAGCTCCGGGAGTAACCCCACAGCCGATGTCCTATCAAATTTCCGTTGAATGGCTCGTGAAAAATCCAGAAAAGTTTCTAAGAATTTTCCTAGCGAGGAGCAAAACTTGCCTCCTGTGGAGACCTCCGGGAGTAACCCCACAGCCAATCTCCAATATAATCTCTAAGGGATGACTCTTCAGAATTCCAGAGAGGAAACAAAAGTTGTCAAAGAAATGTTCCTGGCGAGCAGCAAAACCTCCCTCCCGTGAAGACCTCCGGAGTAACCCCAGAGCTGATAGCCCATCTCATTTCCCAGGAGTGGCTCCTATAATTCTAGAAGATTTTTTTTTGAATGTTCCTGCCGGTGCGGCAAGCAGCAAAACCAATTTCCCGTGGAGACCTCTGGGAGTAACCCATACCCGATCGGCCGTTCAACTTCCACTAAAGGGTTATTTCGAACTCCAATATCCAATCCTGACAGGGAGCAAAAGCTCTCTTCCGTGAAAACCTCCGGGGGTACTTCCAGAAGCGATTAGCTGTGTACTTTTTACCAAACGGTTCTTCCAGATTCTAAGATCTAGTCCTGATAAATAGTAAAAACTCTCTCTTGTGGAGACCTCCGGGAGTAACCCTAGAGGTGATCGGCTAGCTAATTTTCACTAAATGGTTCTTCTAAATCCCCAAAATCCAATGATTCCAATCCTGATACGGAGCAAAAGTTCCCCCCTGTAGAGACCTCCGGGAGTAATCCCACACCCGCTCCCCTATATAATCTCCACCAACTGGCCCCTTCTTTCTCCAAGCTCCCACGCACTATCAGAGGCCAGTGACCCATCCCTCCCTTCCCTTTCTGCCCCTCCTCCCCTCCCCACCTGGAAAAAAAAACACTCATCATCACTTTCCGATGATGAAGACGCTTATACGCGGTTAACAGTGGTAGAAAACGGCTAGAAACGGCGATGATGACAGTTATCGACGGTTATTGACGGCGGTGGTCATCATTGTTTTGTGGTGATGAGGGATGTTTGCATCGTTGTGGGAAGATGGTGGTGGCGGGTTTGGTAGGGAAAACTGGACGGGTGGAGGAATGTTGAACATTAGGGTCCTACGGTCAGCGTAGTACTATAGCAACATCGCCGGATCCAGATGAACACACCCATCATTAGCTACGGATGGGAAACTCGTTGTCACCTCTTGACAACGATTATCGTTAGCTTCTACCCATGATTTCCATTACCTTTATAAAAGGATGAGTTGTAGACCAACAACTACTTGGAGACTCCTAGACTGAGCCATTGCTCGGGAATGGGAGTGATGCTGATATCTCTGAATGAACAACTTCTCGTAACCTTCACCTACCAAGGGGAGAAGCTTATATACCCTGAATCTGAACCACTCGAAGAGGGCGGCATGTGGCAATGACTCACCTCCCACTACTCGCCGTGCTAGGGGTATAAATGCCACCTCTTCAGTGCTTCTGGAAAGCCCGTCAAGATCTTTTGTAACAATCTCGCGACATTGCATGGTGGAGCCCGACGTTTTGGAGTCAGCGCCTGTGTCATCGGATAGACGTCGAGTTCGAAATTCTGAATCCGCCATCATTATTATCTTGCGAAAAATCTCGGACTCGAGAACATATGCGAGGAGTCGTCAACATTCATTGATGTAGACGACAATCTCTTCGAATGAACAAGGCCAACGACGACCGAAGAATGGCGATGATGATACTCACCATCCCCTCTGATGAAGCATGTAAAGAGGTCGGCAAAAGATGCCCAGCTTCTTCTATATGGGGAACTCGACGTGCAAGCGATCGATCAATTTCTGCACAATGGAAGGTTGCGCGCTAGAGTTCGAAAATCAATCTCTCCCCATTATATACTACAGCCCAGATTGCGGAAGCAGATTTCAGACACCCAAAACAGCGTTTGCTGAAGGTGTATGACGGGGAATCGACATCCTCGCCTTGAAAACCCAGTACTTTTTCCGTTGACATGACATCTGATTAGCCACGACGCCCAAACCCATGAGTCTCCATGGGCTATATAAAGATCGGATTACAGGCCCAAGTTTTTGGAGAGCACCGACTCAGTAGACATTCCGCTGCCTCACCTCGTGGCGCTCGGAGAGTTCGGAGAGTGTCTCTGGAGACCGGGAATCTGTATTCTCTTTGGGAAATCTTGTTTCGACCGCATCAGGCAACACCTTTTTCTCGTGCCGTTCGCCAGAACATCGAACTGGTGCAGCTATTCATCATAGAGAAGCGGTGAATGCGGCCCTCATCTTTTACCAGTAGCGGAGGTATTCATCACTTGAAAATGTGGCAGTCAATCGCCACCACAATCTTTCGATGTTGGAAAAAGAAGAAAAAGTTTAGAGCGAAGAGACGCGGAGGTGTACAGAGTCCCAGCAACAGATATCACAAGAGAAAGGCTTCGAATATATCGTTACAAACGAGAAAGCTTGCATACTCTTCACCTTCTTCAGGTTTCATTTGTCAAAGTCCTGACGCCTGTGGCGTAGTCCCAGATAGACGAGGCTGTGATGGGCTGGTAGCCTGGTATGCAAAACTGCAGCACTCCAGGCTCCAGCCAGGAATGTTCTATTCGTTTCCTTCGTCCTGCTAAGCATTAGGCTACGGCATTCGTAGAGGGGTAACAGGTTATATAGGCAGTCCTTGGGATTTTTAGTTGATCCCTCATCTTCGCAATAATCAATTTCAAGGCTACACTGCAGACCTTCAGTGCAAACCCTTTCATCATTTATAGACCATGCGAAAGAGCAATGAGGAAAGTAGAGATGGGAATTAGCGGCCTTATACGGAGAGGAAACAAATGACGAGGTAGGCTTGAAGCTTGTGATCGTTTCAACTCGGTTGAAAGAGTAGTACTGGAATGCCGACTTAGATTTTTCTGGTTCCCTGGAGGGTTTGATAAAAAATGAATGGCTCGAAACTTCCGCAGAAGTTCCCATCAACGACAACACAAGTTTCAGAATGTCGACTTCGAACCTCACGGAGGTGGCCTTTTGTGGGAATTAAAGGATTTCATGGCCTTTGATATGAAGCTGGGAGCCCCTCCGCAACAGCCTGATGGTAGAGTAAAACTTTGACGAAGATGAGATGGATCCGTGCTGTAAAAGGTGCTTTCCCCAAACTCCTTCACCCACCACAGCCACCCCTCGTCACCCTCAACCCATCTTTCCCCTTTGTTACTACACAATTTTCATCCCCATTCACACCTTCGACTGAACCACCCTTCTTCTTCAACCCCCAAACCCCACCTTGCCTTACAAATCCCACCGATCCACACACGTGCATGCGCCTCCCTGCATGAAAAGCGGACGGCGATCGAGCTCCTTCGAGTGCGACATGGAAAAGAAAGAAACAACAATGACGAGCCGTCATTGCATGAGGGCTCCACGAACACGATGCGCAGGCCAGGGATACCGAATGCGAGATGTCGGCTGAAGACAGTGAAGAGTGAGTGATGAGGTCCGAGAGGAAAGTGGGAAGAGTCATGAGAAGGAAAAGGACTAGGGAGAAAATGGTGGAATAGCGAAGGGTAGATTAGTTAGAAGGAAAGATACTTTTGGCTTCTTGGAGAGTTCTTCCGACTACAAGCGAGTTCGCTGTTGCAGAGATGTGGGAGAACGAAAAAAGATTGCGACGAGGGGGACTGCTGCAGGAAATGCGACACCGACGCAATGCATCGTGATCCTTCAAAAGGACCCTGCCCATCCAGTCCACGACCACGATAACAACACGTTAATTCTCCCAAGGTTCTGAAGGGCGTACTCCCCCAGTCCCCCATCTGATCCCGCTTACCACCTCTCAATAACCCTAAAGAAAATTCCATCGCGTATCGTATCGTATCAACGCCCCAGTGCTAGTGTTCATAATCAACATCGCCATCTCCAACGCCTTCACAAACGATGTCCAATTCAAACGCCATCTTACCTTTCCTTACCTTTCTTTACTTGACGAGCCTGCACCCATTTACTGCATCTTCAACCCCAGATCCCAAATCCCTAATCCCAAACACCCAATCAATCTAAAAAGAATTCTTTCCTTTCCCCGGAAACCAACCTACGTAGCAACCTGCCTTTTCTTTCCTTTACCACCCCCCCGTCATCCACTTTCCTTTGCCTAATCTTCATGCCCTTTCATGCAGCCCAGCGCGCAGCAAAATAGCGGGCGCCGGGAGCCGTTTTCATGCCATGCCATGCCATGCTATGCGTACCAAGACCCTTCCCACAAGGTAGGAGGCAGGGTCTCCCGCCGGCATCGATCGCATGGGCTTTATTGCGACCTCACCCCAAATATCCGACTTCGTGGTAATTTAGCATTGATCTCGTATCCTCTCTTTTCCTGCGGTCTGTTGCCAGAATTCCTGTTGTGGTTTGTTTCCATCGCCGTACCCTATATCTTAGTTATCGTCGTGCATTCTCTTCGACAGTATCGTGTTCGCATACCTCTCCTAGAATTATGATGAGCGCAACCTGAGCCGCGACGGAAAGGTTTTGGTCTCGGAGGTTGAGGCTTGCGATGGAATGCGCTTGCGGACGAGGAAGAGACGAGTTTGAGCCGTTGGAAAGGGACATGAAGAGGTGCAATGACGGGTCGAGGAACGGATGATCCATGATCTCGATGCAGAACCGCTCTGCCTGATGGAGTAAGCGTGCATCATCGCTTTCGAGTCGTTGATTCCAACATCTTCTAGTATCGATGGAAGTCTTTTTGCACTCACCGAATACACTCTGGATGGAGAATCGTCAAGAGGAGGAAGAGGTTGGTTAGTGAAAGACAAACTATAGTGTCTGGGGCCTGCAACTTTCAACCTCAACACCAACCCACCCCCAGTGGCGAACATCAACCATATGACGTACCCATCTCATTCCATCCCATCCCACCGATCTCCGAAACCTACCTAATGCCGCCAGACTCTCCCCTCCCCTCCTGCCTCTCCCCATCATCGGACCGAATTCCCGAGACCGCGACGCTGCCAATCCTCAAGGGAAAAACAACACGAGACCTCTACCAAACCACGACGACGCTAATATCGCCGTGGGGAAAGGAGATAGACGTTTGTCGCTGTTGTACTGGTTTTAAGTAACTTGTGGAAGAGAGAAGAGAGAAAGAGCGGTCAGAAAAGTCGACATGTAAAAAATTACGATACCAGACTTCCTTCTAACGACGATGTTCGCCACTCCACCAAGAGGGCCGATCCAATCAGCGACACCATTGGAAGAGAAAGAGGTGCAATTGGGACGAATGGCGACGGATCATAATGAGTAGGAGAAGGCTCCGACTCCGACAGCGACAGCGAACGGCCTCTTCTTCCCACCAAACAAGAACAAACTGATAGTCCTACAAGATCGACTCACGTCAAGTCGAGCCGAGCCGACCGAAACTCCCTCGAAGCAGAAATCGACGATGCTCACGCAAAGCAAGGCGAAGGAGTCGTCGACATGCCGGCCGGCGCAATAATGCAACGGCGCAGCTCTCAACTCCGATCCTCTGTGGAGACTGTGCGGCTCAGATCTTCGATGGCGCTCGTGGCGAGAAGCTCTGATCGGGGGTTCTCTCTTGCTTCTCGGGGGTGTTTTATACGTTACCGGTGGGTGGGAGATGGACGTGGTCCTTGCCCAAGTTATCCGAGTATTTGAGTGGGGATTGGGACCTGGTGAGGGTATGTCCCGTCGGTTGGATGGACAGGGGAGTTTGGAGTCGAATTGGAAAGAGAAAGAGAAGAAAGGAAAGGTGGATGTATCGAGGAGTCTCGTTGCGCGTGGAGAGGAATATTCACACGTGGATCTCTGAGATTGACTTTTGCCGGGGGTGGTGATAGATGCGACTGGCCGCTGAATGGATACCTAGCCGGACGGAAAAACCTCCGAGGTTAGGAGAGTCGACTGGTCGGTCTGTCTGTGGATGAGTACCTACCTGGGTACGTACCTCAGACAAGGTGCTTCAGCTGCAGCATCGCTTCAGTGAGACAGACTGTTCGAGTCACAAGTCACAACAGCATCACCCACTAACCTCGCAATCTTTCCCTCCACGCCGGAGTCCGAAAATCGCGTGCTCGCTCAGCTCTACCAACAACGTTCTCCTAAAATGAAGAGTTCCCCCCACCCATCATCACGAGACCAAAGCCACCATCGACGATTCACCAATTCAGCTGATAAAAACGTACGATACTCACAGGACTTGGTACTCGCCAACTTCCCAACTCCGAAGGAGGTTGGCACTACTGCTCGCCGTAGTGGAATGCCAAACGCGTCTCCGGGTTTCGGTTTGGTTTTGGGCTCCTATGCATGGCATTGGCATGGCATGGTTGGTTCTGTCAGCCTCGACTCTCCACGCACGCGAGGCGGCGCGAGACGACGCGAGTTGAGATGGAAGAGGAAAGGGGAGATGAGACGGGGGGCAGAAAGGAGGTGCCGTAAGAAAAAACTGCAATGCAAGGTAGTTGCCTCAAAACCCATACTCGCCGTCGGCGCGTCGCGCTCGCGTGCTGGTCCAGATCGGGTCTCAAACGCACGATCGAAGATATCTTGAAGCAACATATCTACGTGTCCAAGTCTTCAGTAGGTCCTTCGTATGGTGTTGAAGCCATCACCCAGCCCCTCATCTCCCCATACTCCGGCGCAAAGATGAATCCGGACACTCGTCGCGAAATCGCAAGATCGCAGTGCGCCAAAAAGCATGGCAGGACATCTCATCTACATAAACATTTCAAATTCCGCGTCAAACTTACCGATTGGGCTAATGTGCACGCGTGCCGTCCATGCCAGATGCAATGCATGCTTAAATAATGGTTGTCAGGCGCTAGACAAAGTAGGTCCCAGATGTTGCGAACTTCCTCATGCTCTGTTCTCCGGAGTAAGAATGCGGTATCGACGATGGCAACAGACGATATCAAGTTACGGGGAGGCCGTCTGGCAGATTTGCCCGTGGGGTGCAAAGTTGCCTTCGCGAACGCTTACTGGATGGTTGAACCGGAGCTGCCGCGGGTGACGGCCTGCTCTCGTGCAGATGTCGTGCAGCGGGAATGACACTGCGACAGATTCCTCCCACCAAGCCACGATGAGAGAGATGTCATGGCTTAGAGGTGCCTTGTCGGCCTTCTTGAGGGCATTTGAATGTTGAAAGAGACAGGAAGCTGTGGTCCCAAGAGATGCCAGCAGCAGCATGCTCACGTACTCTTTGCGCGTATAGCTTCTGGGCGGGTCATCAGAAGCTTAGGTTAGGACATACCTCCAACCACGACTTACCCACTTTTCGACCATCCAAAATCTCACCAGCTCGCGTGTCCCGCCGGGAAATCCTCCTGCCAATCACCCATTCCCGCCCCTCTGGCCAGCGAAAACCAGAAGTCGGGCCTTTGGGGGCGGGAGGCCAGATAGATAAAGTAGAGGCAAGTAGAACCAAGCTTGCTTGGCAAGATGGTCAAGGAAGCTTGATGCGCGGGAGGGTCCGGAAAGCTGGTTGCGCATCACAGATTTGGTGCCGGCTCGGGACATGCATACTGTAGATGATGCGCACATGGTTGGATGGGGAAGGGACAGGCGTTGCTAGCCAGGTACGCGGAAAAGCAGTGAATACTCACAGATCCGGGGGGGAGGTATGGAGAGCTTGCGTGGACTTGGGTGAGCTGGAGGTTTCACGACAGAAGGCGAGGATCGCGATGGATGGGGCGATGACGCTGGCGAGGGCATCTTCATGTTGGACTGGAAAGGGGAACGGGAGGTGAATGTTCAGCTCTGGGATGGAAAGTTGGACGGGCGTATACGACCAGGTCGGTGGGATACGATCTTCATGCGCCTGGTTGATACTGCGAGAGGGTGGGAGAGGTACTGCAGTACCAGGCGTCCAACAGGCAGGGCAACCAGCATTGGCCGCATTGGGCTGGCGCTGCCGAGAGGTTTAATACGGTAACGAAACGACGGAAGGGTCCGATGGGCACTGTAACGGCGGTGTTAGTCAGACGTATGCTCGAAGATGAGCAGGAAAAACGCCGGATTGGCGTGTGTTCGCACGCTCAGAGGCCCGGAGTGTACCACTTTCGATGCACGTATGCGGCGAGGAAGCCATGTGTGCTTAGCAAGTCGATACGGCTAAGCGCCCAACCGCGACTGTTAGACAGCGACGGCGTCTCTCAACAGCTTGCCCTGGGTCCAAAACGATGTCCGTTGAAGGGGAAGATGGACGTCCGGCATGGATAAGATGGTAAAGATGAACATGACGGTCCGTCGGACATGGAAGATCGGGTCATCTCTTGGCGCAGTGCTTGTACCTCCGCCCCAAAGCTTGTCGTTGAGAAGAGGGCGGGTGCCAAGCGCGTGGCAGGTCCGGGTGGACTGGCCATGATTCAGTTTAGCGCCGTTTCGACTGCTTACAACAAGTGGAGAGGCTTTGTCAGACGCAGGCAGACGCCGATCTCACATGACATGCAGGGCCGTGGTTGGGGGGTGCTGCTCAGTGCCGTTTGCGACCACAGTGAGAGAAGATGGGCACCAATAGGGGTGGAATGCGAGCCCACAGCTGTCACGCAGTATCTTGACAACAATTGGCCCTCTCGTCGTTAAGAAACTTGGTTCTCTTGGGAATGGCGCAAGTGGATGAGTAAGAGGATTCACGGCATTGATCTCACGGCATTGATCTCGCGTCTCGAAGCGATCGCAAGATCACGCTCATGACCGCCCGACAGAGCCCATAGAGTTTGCTGTGCCGCAGACGCGCTTGAGAGCGTAGAGCTGTCCGTCGGTGAGGAAGTTCGGACAGGCTGAACGATGATGCCTTTTGCCCAAGCGTACGAGCGCGGTGCACTGGTGGGCGTACAGGCGTATTTCCGGGCGTATGGGTGATGCGACAGAAATGGTTCCTTTTTGAGGAGGGCGATGCGAAGAGGATGCGAAGCGAGGCCACCGTTATCGTGTCTCCCAGGCAGGGTCTGAGGGTGGTGAGGCTGGTGCTGGTGCTGGTGCTGGAGATGGACCTCCTGAAGGCCAGCTGGGAAGAAGCAATTGGCAGAGGAGACTCAGCGGAGAGGGGGATGGGGGGCGGAGAATGCAGAGTGTCGAGCCATGTGTGGTCTAGTTATTAAGACGAATTAAGGGATATCCGTAGTGCTAGAGCATCTTGTTGGCGAGCATTAATTCGTCTGGGGGAGAGTATAGCGCGGTTGGAGAAGCAAAGGTGGTCTGCAAAGGGTCGAGTAGCGCAACAACGACGATGTCTGAGTGGCGGAAGATTAGATCAAAAGCTGCGAGTTGCAGACGAGAGCGGTCGCTGTGTCAGCAAGGCTGGGAATAATGCACCGTCTGGCACCGTCTGGCAACGCCTTTGGGGGTTGAAGCGCGGAGGGAGGCCCAGTGAGGTTTCGCGTGCTGGAGTGCTGGCGTGCTATCGACTGTGGTTTGGAGTCGCGAGGAGCAATGACGCCATCGCTATCAGAACTGCCCCTCCTGCCCTCCACCTCCAGCGCAGGATTTCAACGTCGACGTGGGCTTGCGACGAAGACGACGCTCACTAGGAGTTTCGGGGAGAATTAAAGCTTTCGGAGGCCTTCCGTAGAGAAAGGGAGAGCAGCACAGGCATGTGGTTGATGGTGGTGGAATGAACCCTTTTGGTCCATCTCTCAGCACCCTATCGTCCACCTTCGTCATCCCATCGCCCATCTCCCAGCCCTGCGAGTCTGCGACAGACGCTGTGCTGTGGGCTGCCTCTCGCGCGAGATTCGGCGCAGCGCAGGATCTGAGCCAGCAATAGAGAAAATTGGTAGTACTCTGGGACATGCTCCACTCTACCTATACAGGAGATGCATGTTTGATGCCTCAGAATGAGAGATGTTCGCCACCTCTACCGTACTTCTCGGCTGTAGCTCGCCGTTGGTGAACGGGTGAACGGGTGAACGGGTGAACGTCTTCAACGGCTACGGCAACGCCTTGCCAGGCGCACACTGGACAGGAACAGGCGCTGTTCGGCTGCGATTGCTCCCGAATCCGACTGCATCAACCACCATCACCACCACCACCGCTACCAAAGTGTCCCAGCACCTGATCGTCACCCACCATTGCCGTTCTCCCGTGCGCGGTCTCTGCCTCCTCCGAACTCGTGGTCCACGGGAGTCAACTCGGAGTGTGTCCAGCGTCTCTGCCCTGGATCCTGGTCCGCTGCTTCAAGCGCTGCGCTTACTGAATGTGGATCCCCACGCTGCAGCAGGATTCCTGGTCGACCTTCCATACCAAAGAGTCTGCGTCAGCAAGCTTCCCCCGTCCGTCGGCCAAATCATTTCAGTCCCAGCCCGAGCCCACCACCCTACCTACACCTACTACTCACATAAGCATTAATACACAATTACACCGCTTTTGCATCTCAAGCCCTCTCCAGCTCACCACGAGCCCACTGTCCGAGCCCACTCTACTCGCCCACTCCTCGCCCACTCCTCCACGAGGGCCGCCTACGCAATATGCCCATTCCTGCCACAGACCCTCTTCCTATAATTATGTCCCCCCCAGACGTGCTTCCGTGGCTCCACCACAAAATCCATTTTCCACATCACACCACTCTTAAATCTTCATCAAGTCAGTCGAGAACACTCTCCAGACCCACCCAGCCCATCTGCCATTGGCCTGACCTACCAAACACTCACCGACACCATGTCGACTCCACAACGCTCCCTCTCCACAGACACCAATGCCGACTCCAACATTCGGAAACGAGTGTGCAAGGCCTGTGACCGCTGTAGACTCAAGAAGTCAAAGGTCCGTCCACACATTAGACCACCGACGATCAGATCAGACAACTAACAACTCTCCCAGTGTGACGGCGCCAACCCGTGCAGCAGGTGCAAGGCCGACAATGCCATCTGCGTCTTTGGCGAGAGGAAGAAGGCCCACGATAAGGTCTACCCCAAGGGGTGAGTACCCCTGAGACCATCACCAGAATTCTATACTGACAACAACACCTCAGATATGTAGAGATGCTCGAGCAACAACAGGGCCAGCTTGTGTCTGGCCTTCGAGAACTGTACAAACGGCTAGAGGCTGGCGAGACCTGGCCCGGTCCTGCCCTCGCCGACGCACACAACGGATACCCCCTCACACACGACATCCTCGAGCGGTTAGATCTGCTCCAGTCGAGTGGTGATGGCCACAGTCAGTTTGAAGGCTTCGAGGAGGACCCCATGCGCATGCAAAGGCGGTTATTAGACAACGGCGCAACATACGTCCACCGCCGGGGATCTCTGGACAGCGACTCTGAGCAAGGCCACGCTTCCTCGCCCTCGTCCTACGGCACTCCTCCCTCGCCCCAACACTCGCACTTCAAGGAGCCCTTCGTCATGAGCGGCACCCCTCCCACGCCCACAACCGCCGACAACTCCCCCTTCGGCACCCAAGCACATCTCGCGACCATGAACGCCGCAAAGATGCCCCCCTACGTCTTCCCCAGCACCATGCAGACGGGCCTCAACCCCAACCAGATCATGCAGCAGCAGGCCTGGCCCACACAGACGCCCGCCATGGACGAGACGGCCGACTTCATCCAGCAGTTTGACGCGACTATGGGCTATGACGTGTCGTACTCGCAGTACAACACGACGCAGCCCATGACCACCAACATGAACATGATGGACTGGAACGACCCCATCGACCTTGATTTCAAGGACTTTATCCAGGCCAGCTCATGACCGGTCGATATCTCGAAAAACCGCAATCCAATACATTTTCTTTTTAATGCCTAATACTCGACTTTTTCTTTATCAACAACATCATGACATTCCCGCATCGGATCCACCCTCCAATCTTGGCGCGCGCGCGACACGTCGACAACGTCCTGAATGTCGGATGTACCTGTATCCTCGACCAGGGTCACGAGCAACCTTTTATCTACGGACGGCTATTCCATCGGCGCCCAACACCGAGCCAATGGTCCTCACCATCCTGTCACCCACCAACTCCACCTCTTACCATTGTACTATCCCCTCCTTTCGAAAATTCCCCATCACGCATATCGAGTCGCATTCACGACAATTGTTTCTTTCTTTTGCTCAACCCAGTCGCTATCGCGACCAAGGATGTTTCGGCGTTTAGAGCGGGAATAAAGACGGGACTACCATGATAAACGGGGACTACTATTTTCTTCAACCATCAATCGGTTGCGCAAACCGGGGTGTTTTTGGGTATTGAGAGAATCAGGGCATTTCCATGGCGTTTTTCTTTTCCACTTCTTTTTTTTTCTGTCGTTGTTGTGGTTGTGGTTGTGATTGTCGCTGAGCTGTCGGTCACTTTTTCTCCGATGATGACGTTGGTGTTGCTTTTCGAGGGAGGGACAACAACAACAATTTTTCTTTTTCATGTGGTGGGGTGGGCTGAATGGAGAGGTGGTTAAGCGACTGGGCGGAGTGTGCTGCTTCGCGGGCCTTACCAAGCTACTTTATACGACAATACGCTGACGGACTTGTTCTACTTGTGGCAAAGAGAGTTGATGACCACGACGCATTGTGCAGATAGTCGAAATGCCCACGACGTGTTCAAAGTTCAGCAAATTGTCAATGCCACTGCTTGTGATTTTTATTGCAATCGTATTGTCAAATTTAAAATGCGCAAATGTTGTCCGTGGTGGTGAGTATTCCAATGCCGATCTGCCATGGTTGCGCAAGGCGGGACGATTACTCGAGATCTTGTCATCCTCCTCTCACTCTCCCAAACAACTACTGCCACTCCAGTCAATTAACGTTACCCTATCCTCGTCCACGTCTCCCAGACCAGGGCAGGGCAGGGCAGGTCCAGGACCGGGGACGGGGATAAGATATCTTAGGTAGGTATCCTTACCTTGAACCCCATTCCCTCCCCTCATCCTCGTCGTCCCTGCAGCGGCTTTTGCGCCCGGTCAAGTCACACTCTCAGGTCTGCTTTCCCCCTCGTTTCGTATCGCTTCGACTCTTTTCGTTTGGTCTGGTTCATGACGATTAGATATTAACCATCCAGGTCTTTGTGGCTGGTATTTCAATTCCATACCTAGCCCATCTAGGAATTCAAAAACAATGATCGCGGGATTACTCTTCGATTCGATGGAATATGCAGTAGACGGATTCAGTCGCTCGTTCAGTGAGTTACAGCTGCAATTACAATAAATATCACCGAGCCGCGTTTACGAGAAAGCATCGAGTCTCGGCCTCCAGCGTACCCCGTCCCTTGGCTGGCAGTGACTGGTCTCGAGAGAACGAACTCGGGCTCCGAGTATGACTTTACTCATCGTTTACAGTCGTTGTCGCTGGAGTTGGAGCTGTCGCCATGACTTGACCGGAGCCGGACTTCGTCCGAAAGACGGCCTCACGAGCGCGAGTGCGGCGATAACCGTGGCACATATAGTAGATGAAGGAGGTGAATATCCAATCCAATGCCAAATCCAATTCTCCACTCCGAGTTGCTCAGGCCACCTATTCTCACATGTTTTTCTTGCTGGTGCTTCTTGGAGATTTCTTGGTTATGCTGCTATAGGGGAGGCCTGAGGCTATAGCGATGGGCTTACGGATATAGCGATGGACGTTAGGAGATAGTACGGAGAATTGTAGCTTCAGATGGTGATGCGATATGATGCGCTGGAGACGAGATGGGAGGTCATGAGGTCGAGTGTGGAGTATTGCTCGGCTGTGTACCGCTAGAGTATGTGAGTGTGTCCAGTTCAAGGCAGGGAAGATGCAAGACGGAGGGAGTGGCCGCGTCCCCACTTGTGGAGTATGATAATAGGAGGCTGGAGATAAATATTTGGAGGGACTTGGATTTGAAGATGAAGGTATCCACGTCAACAGCTGCAGGTGGAGGCGGGATACCCCCTCGAATGGTCTAACCGCATCAAGCATGGCGTCTCGCCTCGACCTTCTTTCCCTCGCCGCGGACAAGATGTCAAGCTCCAGCTGCAGCTTCAACAACTCCAGGTCCTCCAGCTACTCTCCCTCGTTTACCTACATAAATCGTCCATGTAACTCAAAATCCCCACCATGCCCTTGCCAGCCACCAGCGCAGCGCACATGCGCACGACACGGCCGTGGATCGTCGCTGTATGCGCCGTCGTGACAACGGCGCTGTTTCTTCGGTAGGCAAATGCTTGCGATTTCAGACATGGGTTACGCCCTCTTCCCCACATTCTCTCCGTCACGTCTCCTCCACGTCCCCTCTTTAGGCTGAATTGGTAGCTTCAAGTCGAGTATACCTGTCTACCTACATTTCAACGTCCATCCCTTGGTGTTTCTTTTACTTGCGGTATTTCTCTACCTTGTGAGTCGTTGCATTCGAAGAAGGCGAGCGTTCAAATGGTCTGACGTTGGGTTTCAATCTTCATGTATGTCAATCTTCTCGTGCCGTCCCGCAGCTCGTACAGGACAGGCGTATCTCCTGAGCCGCACCCTACTTCCAGACCACCAAATACACTCGAGAAAGGAAAAGCCCTCAGTCGATCAACAACCGCTTCAATACCACAGCTAGTACACACCAGCTAACCCACCTCTCCACAAGTCTCTGGACCCTATCACCCTCGGCCCGCACCCTTCCTCCCCCACCGACCACACCTTCCTCTCCTACCGCCATGTCCTCCTTCACATTCCTCCCCACCGGCGCCATAATCCAAGAATTCCTCGTCGACGGCACAAACATCGTCCAAGGCTTCCCAACCACATCCCTCTACCATAAATACGCCAACGTCTACTACGGCGAAACCATCGGCCGCGTCGCCAACCGCATCGCCAACGCGCGTATTGAGAATCTGAATAACCGCACCTACGAGCTTGCGGCGAATGATGTCGGGGAGAAGGGGAGTAATACGCTGCATGGCGGGAAGTTGGGGTGGGGTGAACGGGTGTTTGAGGGCCCGATTCCTGTGAATAAGGGGGGAAAGGAGGCGGTGCTTTTCAAGCGTATTAGCGCGGATGGGGAGGAAGGGTTTCCGGGGACCGTGGAGGTTAGGGTGTGGTATATCGCGTCGAAAGAGACGGATAAAGATGGCAAGGAAATCACGCAATTGGAAGTCGAGTATGAAGCCGAGATGGTCGGAGACGAGAACCCGGAAGAGACGGTCGTTGCTTTGACGAATCATAGCTACTTCAACCTCACGGACGGCGAGACGATCGAGGGGACTGAAGTCACGCTCGCAACGAATAAATACCTCCCCGTCGACGAGACGAATATTCCTACCGGCGCGATTGAGGAATATCCAGATATCTCCGCAAACACGCCCTTCCTGCTTGGCAAAACCGAACCAGACATAGACAACTGCTTCCTCACGCACAACTCCCCCACCACCGTTCCTATCGACACGCGCGCCCTCCCCCTCCACCCCCTCGCATCCCTCTTCCACCCCACATCTAAAATCCACCTCGAAATCGCAAGCACAGAACCAGCCTTCCAATTCTACACAGGCAAGTACATCGACATCCCCGACGACGAGGACGAGGCGACGGGGCAGAAGGTGAAGAGGAGGGGGCCCAGGAGTGGATTTTGTGTGGAGCCGAGTCGGTGGGTTAATGCTGTTAATGTGGGGGAGTGGAGGGGGATGGTTGTGTTGGGGAGGGGGAAAGTTTATGGGGCGAGGAGTGTTTATAGGGCGTGGAGGGGGTAGGGGAGTGAGGAGGTCGTGATGTGGATGCATCTGTTATCAGTTTGTCGTCGTTATTGTGCGATTTATGGGCATTGGAATGTCGTCTACACCATCTTATTATCCGACTCGGATGTTTGTATAAATATCATGAAATGGTATTCCTGATGTTCAGCAACAACACCTGCTCTTACGGTACCCACTCAATACACATCCTGCAAAACACCCCTTGTCCAGTCCTCCCCCTCCCCCTTCCCCTGTCAGCCTCCAGCATCACAAACAAGCTCCAAGCCCAGGGCCAGGACAAGGGCCAGCGTCAAAAGTCATTCAGACGCCGAGTCCCCAAAGCGGCCGCATTCCCGTCCCGACCCAATCGTCGAGACATGCTTGCACTTTGTCAGGGTAGGGATTCGACGACCTTGGCCCGACTGGTAGATTTCGTGAGTCAAACCTTTGAGCTAATACTGTCTACTTTCTCGCGGTCACGGGGTACGGACGAAGGGGCGGAGTTTGGACTTTAGAGGGGACTTTAGAGGGGAGTTTGGGAGGGAGGTTGGGTGTGGGTGTGGGCTTAGGTCCGCGGTGTTTGGGTGGGGTGGAGATTTGACGGTTTTCGGGGGTCTAAAGACCACTGAGCTGCTGAGGTTCTAGATGAGTTGATGAGTTGATCACGGTGGTTCTAGCGTATGGTGTTATTATGCAGTTTTTTTGGGTTTTGGTCTTGGTCTTTCTATTTGTTTTCGTGTTTGGGCTGGAGAGTCTGTGATTCGATGGCTTTGCCGTGTACTAAGGCTACCATCATCAGTATTCGTGAGCCTCCCCTGCATCTTCTCGTAGAGTGCTGGAACAATATCTAAGAAAAAAATACTCTCTTCTCCACAAAGAGTAAAAATCCAGCAAAGTCTTCCAATGCATGTAATAATTAGGTAGGATCAGTGAATGTCGATTCACAGCTACTTCTCAACCTCTGCTTACGATATCCTTTCCAATCTAGTCTCCCTCTCCATGATTTGTGGACTGGTCAATCTCATCGGCTTACTTACCTCCAGTGCAGAAATCTCGATTTTCGGATTATCGCCTCTTTGGGGCATTGGTAAGCTGCACTGGGCTGGATTTGACTGGGTGGAGAGAGTGGACCTGCGGTGGGGGAATGCTGACGGGGATTGTAATCATCCAGTCGTTTGAGGGAGAGGAGAGAATTGAGATTGAGTAGGTATTTTGCCTGAGGATAGGTTTGCATCGGTGACTCGGAGGCTGATGATGATGCTTGATTAGTGAGGCAGCTGAATTACCTTGAATATGCGGTTTGTTGTATGTTTGATTGCTCGATGGCTTGTTTGTTGTGCTTGTCGTTGTCTCGTTCGGGATGCAAAGATCCATATTCGAAATTCCTCGGCGTCGGCGCGTCGTCGGAAACGCCGTCTAAAATCCGTTATTGCGGTGGATTTTGATTATATCGACCTGGCCGAACTTCGCAAAACGAACCGTCCCGGTTGCCGATACTCAGGACAAGCCGAAAAGGTAGTGTATAATTCTCTCGGCGCATCATCCATACTCTCATCTTAGGTACCTACCCCAGCGGCTGTGTTTCTCGGCCGCAGCGGCTACTACAAAGTCTCCGATCCGAGAACAATTCAAGTTCTGGAGTCTGCGCAGTAATCCGCCCTGCCTTGTCGCCTTGGCCCTCTCGCGCGACTGGGCCGTCGACATGTCGCGTGTCTGATAACAATTCCCCAAGAAAGCACCGCCATGATGCCGTCGCGACGTACGGTATATCATCACCTCCACCATTGGCATTTGGCAAAGCGGCAGTGCGGATTCTCGGCAACAATCTCACACCACTCCAATCCCCTCGCCGTACGTATCGAACAACGAGCGTAGCAGACTCTCCCTAATGATTGTGTAATTCCTGCCTCCGAGACTCCACAAGTATGAGAAAAATTCCCTCCCCAGTCGCGAGATCTCATGATGGATCCAGAATGAGCTCGAGGTCGGGATCCGGGTTCTTAGACCCAGACGGGCTTTCGGCGCTATCAGCCTTGCGTATCGCAATGTCTTCAGGTTCAGTCAAGCACTCAACTCCCATGTCCTGGAGCCGACTGGGGGAGCTTCACACACTGGCCGTTCGATCCGCGTTTTCGTCCGAGCGAGCGCGGTGCGCACGCCGCGGAGGTTTTTCGGTTCCGCGGTGGTGTATGATGGGGATTTCGGTGCTCCACAAGTGATGTTACTGTGGCAAACTATGGAGATGGAAAAAGTGCTTCTAGAACGATTTGATTATTGTTCCTTGGGGATAGCCGTTGGAACGGTTGAAGAACGGTTTGAACCTAATCGATTGAAAAGGCTTGGCGAATCCCGCGGGCCGCGAAGCACGGAAGAGAATGCGGCCGCTCCGAGGCGTTGGCGCTGACTACAAAGTCTTGCGCCGAGGGGGGAAGATTGATCAGCCATCAACTTTATGACACTTTGCTCAGGTGGGTATAGCGACTGTGATAAGGTTCGCTTGTCACTTGACGCTGTTTCTGACCTCTAGGAGTACTGACCGACTCCCCTGCTGTGATGAGATGGGTTGTCCGCCTTTTCACACCTTCGCCGTCGAACCAATTCCTTCTCATCGTTCCCTCGATGAGCTCATGCAAAGCGCTTATACCGGGTGTCCAGTTCTGGAATACTTCGCACTGCTGTGTCTCCTACCAAGTTCTTGGTTTCCTATGAGAGTCTCCTGTTCGACACTAACAGGAGGCCATACTGAGTCATGTCTAAGCAAGACACCAGTAGGAATCTGCCTACAGGTTACGCCTTGGGCAGAAACTATGCTGAAAGCTAACTTGCTGTTCGTCCAATATGCCAAAGGATTCCCATCTCCACGAATCAGTTTTATGAAAACAGATATCGACGGGTTTTCATGTGTCTGGACCCACAGTACCAGGTATCATGGCCATGTGCGACCGTTTTCAAGACCAACTTCATGCCTAAGGAGGTACGATGTCTTGGATTGGCTAGCCTCTGTGGCCTTCAACAAGTTCAAATCGGTTGCCATCGAGTATTTCATGGTTGATCGGCGGTTCAGGCGCATGCAAGAAGATATCACCAGCACCAGCACCAGCATAGTATCTTCCCTCTTCCATAACCGAGGAAACAGGCCCGGAGACGCCGAGTATGCTCGGTTCATTCACCGTTGGCAACGGAAACCGCCTCGGGTTCATCACTTGGAACCTTTCAACAAAGCAGAAAGCTCGAAAGGGAGTTCTTTTCTCCAGGTAAAGTCTGTTACCGTCCCATGGAAAATGTTCCTGGCAGACGCAAGCCCTGGCCTTGTGAGAATCCATCCTGTCTCCCCAAACCCCACCGGGAGGGACCCGAACGATGCCAATGCCTTGGCAAGTCTTAAGTGAACGTCCCCACTACCCTTGGGCCTTAGAAATGACCCGGACGGAACGAGTAGACTCTTTGTCAGACTCTTCCCTTTCCAATTGCACGAATAGGATCGTGTCGCGTAAGCATGATTGCGCTTGCAGAAACCCGTCCTTGACTCGCGACCGCACGTGGCGATTCTCATGCAAATTTCCATCTTCACCACCCTCACCGACATCATCGCCCTACGCGGCCGTGTAGGCCTCCTCGGCCGGTGGATGCCTATGTCTGTCTATTTCGTTCCTGGAGCTTCAAATCAGGTTTCGTTCTCACTGGAGCAGGGCGTAACTCCTCGGTAGACTTCCGACCCTCGGGAACGATGGAGGATCCCGAGTGCAGGCGATCGACCTGCCCGTACCGAAGCGAAATACCACCCGTAGTGCTACCACGCTATTTGAGAATTCTCAATGCGAGGCGCGTCTAAACTTTCAGCTTTTCGTGTGACCGTTTCCCCAGTTTGCAGTTTGCGCTTCTGTGGTTCTTTACGCTCTGGAAATACGTCACCTCCAATCTCGAGTTCACAGCTTGCGCGCGTCCGCTGGTGCGTTTCCACGTCCATACTTATCGCCGCACAACAAGCGTTTCCTCTCGTCTATGCATGTTGCCATCATTCAATAGTCTTCTGCGCCAGCGCGTCGGTTGACGGCTGAGCTATTGAGGCTCGAACGTTCTGGGTTGATGCCAAGTACTTCCCAAGGTCCCACTCAGTATCAAACGAGTCGCGAAAATGTTGGGGACGGCGAGTTTCTTCATATTGAACAATTCTATCTCTCCATTAAGGGGAATTAATTCACACTGGTGCTTGCCAGACGATAGTATCAGCCGTCTTCGAAGCTCTCTTGGAGCTTCAACCTTTAATTCTTCTCTTTTCCAAGTAAAGTCCTTGGGTCTCTTCTCACTGACGGAAGGGTTGACGTCTCGACATCGGCCCTTCTCCGCGACTCAAACAGTCCGTCTCTTTTCCTCGACCAATCCCCACTCGCCGTCTTGGGACGTCAAAAAATTGTCCATGTGGGACCCACTCGTCCATGACGTCGGCGATCGAACGACATCCCCTGCATGCCCTCTCTAGCTTCACCCTTTTCTCTATCTCAAGACACAACTTCTGCACCTAGCGACGGTGCGTCCCGCTCGGACGAAGCTTCGGTTGATTCGGACAACGACAACAGCAATCCGTACATACGCGTTCGAGTTTCTAGGGGTTTTCAAGTCATGCTGTAAGTTACAGGCGGTCAGGGGTAAAGTTACGACGCTTGGTATGTGGTACAAGCTATGTCGCCGTGCATGGGGCGTAGCAGACGCGCGGGTGTGTATGATTTGCGAAGGGGAGATGTATCCGAGAGGGCTGCACAGGGCGTAGGGCTGGGCGGGCGGTTTGGGAATGGCCCAAAAGGGCGTCGGAATCTTTGCTTGGCTTCGTACTGGCAACGACGACGAGGCGAGCTCCGCATTTCGAAGGGGCACTTCGCGACTGAGGCGTACCCGGGAGATTCACATGACCAGCAATCTACCGTCCACACTGGCGAACACCAACTGGGCCTCTCAAACGTCGGATATGAACTTGATTCAGACGACCACTACGAAGCACGTGACGCTGCTAGAACACCCATTTTTTCGCTTTCCGGGCAAAAGCGTCAAGATTGGTGATTAGTTCACTATGGATGTTAGTGTTGTTCGAATTATCGGTCTGGGAACGGGAGCATCTCCATACATTTTTTAGGACGTCTCTCATGTCTGTTTTCCTCTTCTTTCGAACGCATTTCTCTCAAGGCATCATCCGCAAACTTCTGTTCTATTCCTTCGATCTCATGCTTTCATGCTCAAGTTTGTACATATTGTTTTCCTCGGCAGCAGAAGCAAGCGTGCGGAGAAGCTATTCTTTGACGAGGCAGGCTGTGATGAAAGAACTCGTCAATCTTGGAGAATGAAGAGCCGTATCCCGCAGTTTGCTACAAGGAGAACCTTCAAGAACTCCTCCCCATTGTCTCTGGTAGTCAACAACCTGTATAAATATAACTCTGAACACAACTCAAATCATGATATCGCACTCTTCAAATCACCATCAAATCGCAGCTTCATCAACAACTGCTTCCGTCAAAATGCCTTTCCTAACCCTCCGCTGCAAACGCAGACCCTCAACCTGCACCCAATGCGCACACCTCGCGCATCTAAAATCCAAACTCGACGCCCTGCAAGAACGTTACACGGACCTCTACTTCGTCTGGAAAGCCGAACTGCGTCCTCCACGCCAGCTCTCCCATCTCCGCTCCAGCAACATCCACCCACATCGACGCATCCAACATCCTTCCAACTCCGTCCCTGTTTCGCATCTTCATCCGGGCCCGCTCTCCTCCAACCCCATCAACCCCACCAGTCACACCCTCACCGAGCCTCAACAACCCCGCAACCTCCCCACAACCAGCATCAACCGAGCCAAAACCCAGCGTCCCCGCCCCCAACCGCCCTACCCCAGCACCCCCCGCGGCCGCGCCCTCTTCGCCACCCACCCCCACCGCTGGCTCAACCGCCTCGCCGTCCTAGCCCTCGACGTCAGGGAAGTCCTCACCCTCTT